>OW387139.1:45261096-45743596 GCA_936440205.1 Lepidonotus clava
TTGTCCAAAAGATACTTGTTATTCCATCAATTTGTTTGAATATATTATGAGAACACACAAAACTACATGCTATTTCCATTCACAAGTTATCCGGTAGATACATGTACTGGTCCTACTCTCGAGAAAGTAGACAAACATCAACAAACCCAATGACTTTTCCGAGTACACCTCTTATTCTAGTCCAATTGACCTGATGGACATCAACCTCTCACTGACCAGGGACTGAGTCCTGAGTATAAGGCCTAGGACAAATACGTTGGTCTTTGGCCAGAGGGAACCCCCATACAGTAACATGTGTCCCCTTCCACACAAAGACGACAAGGGGACCCACGGGGACCCACCCAGGGTGACAACCCGACATCCCTCTTAAACCATGATCTAGATGGTGGTCAGCGACCACCCCTCGGTCATCTACCCCCTAGTGGTCAAGCCCTGGTCACTCCGGCCACGTACTGACCACCAGGAGTGACCACTCCTGTCCCCTGGACCCCCGCCGCTGACAGCCCCCATCTGCTTGGGCCAGAAGACCGACTTCCGGCCGCCATCTTGGATTCCCTGGTGGCCCGGATGTTGCTGAATCATCCCCGCTGAAGAGGGGCGGTGATTCAAAATGGCGCCGCCCGTGGGTCTTGGGACACCTTTAGTCACTTCTTATTTACGCCCACTGGTAAATATTTGTGTCGGTCCTGACTAGATGCTGTCAGAAATATGGTGTGATGCTCATATTTTGTGCTGACAAGCGTCCAAATCTGTGTATTGGGGACCGTACGTTTTGTTTTCTAATGCTCAGGGATGGAAATTCTGATAGATCGCTATACTTGCTGTTGGTTACATCATACTTTATAAATGAGCAATTTATGCTCCTGCCTTTATGATATACTCAGTAACTCATAGCTATCCACCCCTTGTCTCCATGGTATATGGTGTAAATCTGTAGACATTCTGGTATTTACCAGAAACATACAGTTCATGTTGTTGAGATGTTTATGTCTACCCTCTGACAGATGCCATTGCGATCAGAGCGACATCGTGTGGGCAACACTCGAGTTATCCTTAGACACCCTATATTGGGTATGCACAGAGACATTATTTACGAAACTCTGGTATACTTGACTCTTCATTCTCATTTTTTTCTATCCTAGAAAATATGGGATGCAAATTTCATGTGTTATTCATGGAGCACTATTATTGATATTAGGGGGCCTATTAGTTGTTCCGTAGATAATACAAAGAATAATTATTTCCGATGCTGATGTTCATGGTAAAGACAACCAGCTGAAGCGTTAAGAAAGGATTTGTGCATTAAGGTATAAGCTAAATTCAATCAGGAATCAGAAATGTTTTTGATATTTGACTTATATATGTGTAACTAATACATTTGTGGTTAAGGCTACCTTTTATGTGTAACTAATACATGTGTGGTTAAGGGTCGCTTTTATGTGATGTGCCAGTACAATATAGACATACTTATGGACTTATGACCACCCGAACCCGCCCCTTATGTGTCCCGTACCCTTACCCCTCCCCTAAACCCTTCCTCCTGGGCATTCCCTCGTCTCCTCCTGGGTGTGTTCACAGTTCACCTGAGCCGCACGCGCCGCCCATTTCCTCCTCCAGTACCCCAGTCACACAAGCTGGATCACCAACCTCCCCCCCCCCCCCCCCAGACACTCTCCTAACCCTACTGCTAACCCCACCCCCACCCCCCACCCCTCTGACTTTCAAGTCCCCTGATTGGTTGATGCAGCACATATGGCGGTGACAGGCTGGGGGGGGGGGGGGGGGGGGGGGGGGGGTGCCGTCGCTTGGACACTTCCGGTCGGGGCCAGGGCTTTCTTCTCGGCAACAACTTCTAGGAACTTTTCCTGGAGTAGGGGAGGGGAGAACTCAGTCCTTAGAATGACAACTTCTAGGAACTTTTCCTAGAGATGGGAGGGGGGTAATCAGTCCTGAGAATGACAACTTCTAGGAACTTCCTGGAATTGGGGTGCTCATTCTTAAGAATGGCCTAGAATAAAGGACTGTTATATGTTAGATAAATAACCCATCTTTGTCATTTTTATACATGAAAGTGAGTATTTGACGATTAAAAATTTGACTATATCTGAAGTTATACATTTGGGGGAAGATAAAGCTATTCCAAGGCTGCAACATGCAACATGCATTTCAAAGAGTGAGGACCCCCCCCCCCCCCACACACACACACCCTGGAGGAGGACTAACAGGCCAGGATGGGGGAAGTCGTAGGGGGTAGGGGTAGAGGGTAAATACTTGTGGTCACCATGGCAACGCGGTTTGCGTCACAGGGGGGAGAGTCAGGGGCGGGGGGCTGTAACCACGTCATAAGTCGCTTACAAATGTCACTCTTCAAGCGGATATCTCCCCTAGCTTTGACACGCGTGTGCTTAGGTGGGGATAGGTCAGGAGAGTTTTTTTTCCTCAAAAATATTCTTTGATAAAAAACAGATTTAATACTTGATCCCTGGAACTTGTTTGGCTTAGCTATACATTATAAGGGTGGACAGGCGTGGACTATTGCTTTAGTATCTACGTGGACTGTTGCTATTTACGTGGATTATTGCTATTTGCGTGCCACGTTCGGAAACTACTATTAGATGAATGGGAACATATGTGACCCTGTCAAGACCTGAGTTGTAGGTGTTTGTTGGGTGAGAAAAACCTGGCTTTGATGGTGTAATATCAATTATTTATTTATATAAATGTACATCTGCAGTTGGCGTAGCGATGGAGTAGTGAGGGCTTACTACGAAAATAGTTGGAGCCACTTCACCCATGAAGAAAATCCAAAAATTCGCGTTTTCATGCAAAAAGGGTACTTTGGGGGGGCAAAAGTCCGCGAAAACGGGGTACTTTTGTATATTGGAGAACACTGATGAGACCCCACTTATTTGGTTGAGTGGGGGTACCGGGAATTCACAGCTATTTCTGATAATCCTGTCGGAATTTATTAGAACCCATCCGTTCTTTGAAATGCCGACTTTCAAGTTGGATTATCAGTACGACAGCTGTTATAATTGTTAATCCTTAATTGTCAACCGTTAATTTGGATTAACTAACGGATTAACAGGAGAGGGTTAAGGGATAAGCCCAATGTTGTCATTGCCTTTTAACCCTGTGTACCACCACCCCTGCCCACACGCCACCACCCAGGGTAAACAATCAGCCCGGATGACACGCTTCATTGCACACGCCTCCAGTGAGGTGTGGAGCGTCCTGCTCTAGGTAATGGATGTCCCCACAAGGTCGACAGCCCAAACCGGCCACCTTTGTAATACTGTTTTAATGTACATAATTATTATACTTTAATGTACAAGGTATACTTATATCTAAGTGTATTATGTACTTATTCAGCCAATAATGCTGTTTACATAATGCGTGGCGCCCCCTCTCCCTTTTTATTTCCTTTTGTTTCAAAGGTCCGGAATATACACGTAGATGTCAATTGGACACTGTTACTGTTGCTAAACTTTAAAGGAGATTCTGCTGCAAGTTCACCTGGTTTTTTTATTAGTTACTTTATGATAACACGAGTATTGCTGAAACTATCTATGCTGTGGATGAGTTATTTTCTCTATTGTAACATATCCGAAGTCATATCATCGATGACAGAAAGATAGTTTGTCACCACATGCATACCACACGCATGCAACTCACCTAATCTCATAAATTACATTACTCTAATTTCATTTTACTATAATCTATACAACAATACGAGCCACAATAGCCCATATGGAACCTGTGGCATTCTCTAACACCACTCCCTACCGCCCCCTCCTCCACGGTCCCCCACCGGACCCCCTCCACCCTCCGGCACTGGCCTGACCGCTACCGTCTATACACACGAGGTAAAAAACGACCTCGTGCTTATAACACCCTATTATATGCACGAGGTCCTTCTCAGCCCTCGTGCATACATTTTTGAGAGGTGGGGGTTGAGAAGGACCTCGTGCATGTAGATCTAACAGGGTATTATTTTCACGAGGTCGTTTTCTACAGCAGGGGTTGATCTTAATGCTAGTCCACTATTGAAATCACTCGTGCATTTTGTGTACAACTAGCCCAATTAGGGGCCTTCCATTTAGTATGTACCCAGGCCTGCCAACATTTGCCCAGCACTCCCTGTCTTAAAAAATGCTTTAAAAAACGGGACATTTACAACAAAACGGGACACTTATAGTATTTTTCATGCATAAATGATTCAATGTTTCTCCTCGACAAAATGGTCTCAGACAAATGATATTTAATGAAATGATCATTTGTCAGGGGGGGGGGGAATAATTTGGAGGGAAAAAACGTAATAAAAAACTGAATTTCTTGCATTTTGAGACTTGAGGTTTAAGTAATATTTGCTACAATAAATTGTTACAAAAATGGGACATTTTTAACCCTAAACGGGACATACGGGACAATGGCCAAAAATCGGGACTGTCCCGGGCAGAACGGGACAGTTGGCAGGCCTGAGTACCCCCCCACCCCACCACCCCCTTGGCTTAAAATACGCATTTGAGGAAAGGATCAGGATTGTATGGTAATGTACGCAAATTTTCAAAAATATCAGACCCCCACCCCCACTTGTTGCGTACGTACTTAATGGAAGGCCCCTAAGCTAGTGCAAAAATAAAATTTGACATGGTCAGATCACATGGCGATAACTGTATTTTGTTATGTAGTTAAGGAAATATTGAAAAAGGTACACACATGTTTGCACTATCCCCCTGTGCTCAGCACCCCCCCCCCCCCCTCCCTTATCGATATCACCTACTACCTCCTCCCGTCCTCTGTCCCCATCCCCTGTCCCCTGCCTCCTCCTGTCCCCTGCTCCCTCCTTCTGTCCCCTGCCTCTTTCTGTCCCCTGATGCCTCCAGCTGACACCTGACGCCCCCTCCTGTCCCCTGCCGCCTCCCCCTGTCCCCTGCTGCCTCCTCATGTCCCCTGCCACCTCCTCCTGTCCCCTGCCGCCTCCTCCTGTCTCCTGCCACCTCCTCTTGTCCCCTGCCGCCTCCCCCTGTCCCCTGCCGCCTCCCCCTGTCCCCCGCTGCCTCCTCCTGTCCCCTGCCATCCCTCTTGTCCCCCGCTGCCTCCTCCTGTCCCCTGCCATCCCTCTTGTCCCCTGCCGCCTCCTCCTGTCTCCTGCCACCTCCTCCTTTCCCCTGCTCCCTCCTTTTGTCCCCTGCTTCCTCCTGTCCCCTACCCCTGTCGCCTCCTCCTGTCCCCTGCCACCTCCACCTGTTCCCTGCTCCCTCCTCCTGTCCCCTGCTCCTTCTGCTTGTCCCATGCCTCCTCCTGTCCCCTGCTCCTTCCTCCTGTCCCCTGCCACCTCCTCCTATCCCCTGACGCCCCCTCCTGTCCCCTGTTGCCTCAAAAAGTAAAGAGGTACATGGTTGGTCACAGGGTGGGACAAGTAGGGAGGTACATGGTTGGTCACAGAGTGAGAGAAGTAAGGAGGTACATGGTTGGTCACAGGGTGGGACAAGTAGGATGGTACATGGTTGGTCACAGGGTGGGACAAAAAAAGTGGTACATGGTTGGTTACAGGGTGGGAGAAGTAGGGAGGTACATGGTTTGTCACAGGGTGGGACAAGTAGGATGGTACATGGTTGGTCACAGGGTGGGACAAAAAAAGTGGTACATGGTTGGTTACAGGGTGGGAGAAGTAGGGAGGTACATGGTTGGTCACAGGGTGAGAGAAGTAAGGAGGTACATAGTTGGTCACAGGGTGGGACAAGTAGGATGGTACATGGTTGGTCACAGGGTGGGACAAAAAAAGTGGTACATGGTTGGTTACAGGGTGGGAGAAGTAGGGAGGTACATGGTTTGTCACAGGGTGGGACAAGTAGGATGGTACATGGTTGGTCACAGGGTGGGACAAAAAAAGTGGTACATGGTTGGTCACAGGTTGGGACAAGTAGGGTGGTACATGGTTCGTCGTAGGGTGGGAGAATTAGGGTGGTACGTTGTTGGTCACTGGATGAGATAAGAAGAGAGGTACATGGTTGGTCAAAGGATGGGACAAGTAGGGAGGCACATGGTTGGTCACATTGTGGGTGAAGTAAAGAAGTACATGGTTGGTCACATGGTGGGAGAAGTAGGGAGGTACATGGTTGGTCACAGGGTGGGACAGTGAGAGAAGTACATGGTTGGTCACAGGGTGAGACAGTGAGAGAGATACATGGTTGGTCACAGGGTGGGAGAAGTAGGGAGGTACATGGTTGGTCACAGGGTGAGAAGTAAAGAGGTACATAGTAGAAAAAGGGATGTACATGGTTGGTCACAGGGTGGGACAGTGAGGGAGGTACATGGTTGGTCATGGGATAGGAGAAGTAAAGAGGTAAATGGTTGGTCACAGGACAAGACCGTGAGGGAGATACATCGATGGTAATAGGGTGGGACAGTGAGAGAAGTACATGGTTGGTGACAGGGTGGTACAGTGTAAGAGGTACATGGTAGGTCACAGAGTGGGACAGTGAGAGAGGTGCATGGTTGGTCACAGAGTAGGACAATGAGGGAGGTACATGGTTGGTCACAAGGTGAGACAGTGAAGAAGGTACATGGTTGGTCATGGGATGGGAGAAGAAAGGAGCACATGATTGGTCAGAACCCACCATGTGACCAACCATGTACATCTCTTACTATCCCACCCTGTCAGCATCTATGCCCTGTGACCAGCCATGTACCTCCCTCATTGTCCCACTCTGTGACCAACCATATAGCCCCCTACTTGTGCCACACTGTGACCAACCATGTACCTCCCTACTTGTCCCACCCTGTGACCAACCATATAGCTCCCGTCTTGTCCCACCCAGTGACCAACCATGTACCTCCCTACTTGTGCCACTCTGTGACAAAGAATGTACCTCCCTCACTGTCCCACCCTGTGACCAACAATGTACCTCCCTACCTATCCCACCCTGTGACTAACCATGTACCTCCCTACCTCTTCCACCCTGTGACCAACCATGTACCTCCCTACTTGTTCCACCCTGTGAACAACCATATAGCTCCCATCTTGTCCCACCCAGTGACCAAGCATGTACCTCCCTACTTGTCCCACTCTGTGACCAACCATGTACCTCCCTACTTGTTCCACCCTGTGACCAACCATATAGCTCCCGTCTTGTCCCACCCAGTGACCAAGCATGTACCTCCCTACTTGTCCCACTCTGTGACCAAGCATGTACCTCCCTCACTGTCCCACCCTGTGACCAACCATGTTCCTCCCTACCTATCCCACCCTGTGACCAACCATGTACCTCCGTACTTCTCCCACTCTGTGACCAACCATGTACTCCCTACTTCTCCCACCCTGTGACCAACCATGTACCTCCCTACTTGTCCCACCCTGTGACCAACCATGTACCTCCCTAATTGTCCCACCTTGTGACCAACCATATAGCTCCCTACTTGTCCCACCCTGTGACCAACCATATAGCTCCCGTCTTGTCCCACCCTGTGACCAACCATATTATAGGAAAACATACAGAGGTTGACAGTACAACCATGAATACGAGGTGGGTGTCGAAAAATTACTGCCCGAGGCAGTTAGGCTGAGGGCAGTAATTTTTCTGACATCCCACCAAGTATTCAGGGTTATACTGTCAACCGAGGTAAGTTTTCCTTATATTATATACCATATTTTGTAAGTTATAAGCAAAAGAGAAAGGAAATTGCCAGTGCAGCAAAGAGGGCAGTATTCCAATGTATTGATTATGCACACACTTTGACTGGTGTCAAGCATTTTTCCCTTATATTCATTATTTTCTCTTAAATTAAGACTCTATCAGTATCTCCATTTAAATAGACTGCATTATTTTACCTGAAATTAAAAAAATAATCATGCAAAATAAGGAGAAAAACATTTTACACAATAAAGCAAGGTGGGCAGTATACATGAATACTGCCCACTGTGCCAATACACCAATAATACTGAATGGCAGTGTCCAGTTAGTATTCATAATGTATTTCGGCATTGGTATATAATATAGCTCCTGTCTTGTCCCACCCTGTGACCAACCATGTACCTCCCTACTTCTCCCACCCTGTGACCAACCATATAGCTCCCTACTTGTGCCACCCTGTGACTAACCATGTACCTCCATACTTATCTGGCCCTGTCACTAACCATATAGCTCCCTACTTGTGCCACCCTGTGACTAACCATGTACCTCCCTACTTGTGCCACCCTGTGACTAACCATGTACCTCCATACTTGTCTGGCCCTGTCACTAACCATGTACCTTCCTACTTATCACTGCCTGTGACCAACCATGTACCGCCCTACTTGTCCCACCCTGTGACCAACCATGTACCTCCCTACTTGTCCCACCCTGTGACCAACCATGTACCTTTCTACTAGTGCTACCCTGTGACCAACCATGTACCTCTCTCACCGTCCCACCATGTGACCATGTATTGAGGAGCAGGGGACAGGAGGCAGAGTCAGTAGGGGGCTGGAGAAATGTGCAGGAGATGGGTTGAGGGGATAGAGGATAGGGGAAGGGGACAGGGGAAGGGGACAGGGGCAGACAGCAGGGGACAGGGGGAGTTGGCAGGGGACGGGAGGAGGTGGCAGGGGACAGGCGGTTTGGGACAGTGAAAGGCTAGACGAGACAAGGGAAGACTGTATAAGAAAAGGGGAGGCTGTATGAGATAGGGGAGAAGGTATGAGATAGGAGGTGGTATGAGATAGGGGGAGGTGGTATGACATAGGAGGAGGTATGAGATAGGGGAGATGGTATGAGATAGGGGGAGGCAGTATGAGATAGGAGGAGGTATGAGATAGGGGAGATGGTATGAGATAGGAAGAGTTGGTATGAGATAGGGGGAGGCAGTATGAGATAGGAGGAGGAGGTATGAGACAGGGAGAGGTGATATGAGACAGGGGGATGTTTTATGAAACAGGCGGAGGTGGTATTAGAAAAGGTGAAGCAGTATGAGATAGGAGGATGTGGTATGAGATAAGGGGAGGTGGTATGAGACAGGGGGAGGCAGTATGAGATAGGGGGAGGCGGCATGAGACAGGGGGAGGGAGTATGAGATAGGAGTGGGGGTCTGGACGGGGGGGTCCCATGTCGGGTGTCGAATCTAAGAAACTGTCCTGTCGTTATCTCTCAGTTAAAACCTATGTCTCCTGTCGAATTTAAGAAATGGTCCTGTCGCCTGTCATTATCCTTTTAAAGCTCCTGTCCCATGTCGAATTTAAGAAAAGGGCCATGTCATTTGTCACTTATAAGCCATGTCGCTTGTCGAATTTAAGAAAAGCTGATGTCGCCGTGTCGAATTTAAGAAACGGATGTGTCGCCGTGTCGAATTTAGTGGTCTAGACCCCCAGGAGGAGGCGGTATGAGACAGGGGGAGGCAGTATGAGATGGGGGATGAGGTATGGGACATGAGGAGGCAGCATGAGACAGATGGAGGCGTTATGAGATGAGGGGAGGTGGTATGAGATAGGGGAGGCGTTATGAGACATGGGGAGGCGGTATGAGACAGGGGGAGGCAGTATGAAGCAGTGGGATGTGGTATGAAGCAGGGGGAGAAGGTATGAAGCAGGGCATGGCGGTATGAGACAGGGGGAGGCGGTATGAAGCAGGGGGATGTGGTATGAAGCAGGGGTAGGCGGTATGAAGCAGGGAAAGGCGGTATGAGACAGGGGGAGGCGGTATGAAGCAGGGGGATGTGGTACGAACCAGGTTGAGGCAGTATGAGACAGGGGGAGGCGGTATGAAGCAGGGGGATGTGGTATGAAGCAGGGAAAGGCGGTATGAGACAGGGGGAGGCGGTATGAAGCAGGGGGATGTGATACGAATCAGGGGGAGGCGGTATGAGACAGGGGGAGGTGGTATGAGACAGGGGGAGGTGGTATGAAGCAGGGGGAGGCGGTATGAAGCAGGGGGAGGCGGTATGAAGCAGGGGGAGGCGGTATGAAGCAGGGGGATGTGGTATGAAGCAGGGAAAGGCGGTATGAGACAGGGGGAGGTGGTGTCTGCACAAGATCTATACTCAGCATTCACTGATTTCCCACTGCGTTTTGGTCTGGCAGGACCTCGTGCATACTGACTTAGGTTTTTTGATATTACACGAGGTCAATCTCTAACCTCGTGCATGGAGTTGCCTAAAATAACAACCTCGTGCATATAAGGGACCTTTATATGCACGAGGTCCTTCTCTATCCTCGTGTTTCGTGAAAATCCTCGTGTACATAGAGTCTTCCGGCCTGACCATGGCCCTGGGGGATCAATAAAGTGAATGGTCAGATAAACTGGACACTGGTCACTGGGCTGAGTGTCGCCCACTCCCCAGGCTGCCTGCAGGGCCGGCCGTAGTCTTGATCATTTGTCGGCCATGGAGCGCCGAGTGTCAATGCACGAAATTCGTATGTGTGAAAAACGAACAATTGGCAATGTTTTAGAGAAATGTCGTCTTTGGAAGCTCTCCCTTTGATAGTCATTTAAGGGACGGCGCTTAGTCATTTAAGGGATTGCGTGGATATTTTCCATGTTCATGCCTATTACTCATTATCTATAAATGTATGTATATTGAAGGAGTGCGTTTGTGTAAGCTAACTTTTAGACAATGAACATATACGCATGTATTTTCAAAGACGGCCCTGCAGTATGTTCCCAAAAATTACAAAAGATTATTTTGAGCACGAAAAGACTATTGGATTCCGGCAATAATGTATTGAATGAAAATTGCATATTCTTGTTGGGCTTTTCTTTTTATACCCCAACAATAAATTTACAACAAAACACCGCCTGCCCCTCAAAAAAAAGATAGTAAAATGAGAACAAAACGAAGAATTCCAATTGGTCAACGACGTTAGCAATAGGTTTCGGTCAGTGTACACTCGGCAACTTCTACTGGTCAGTGGCCGGACGGCCCCAGTCCCAAACCTTGACCAGCAGGCGGAGAGGGGAGGAGGTAGGGGGTGGTATGCAGGGCATGTCGACGGGTCATTGAGGCCCTCAGCCCGGCACATGCGGCCCCGGGGCCGGGGGGACGTGGCCGGGGGAGCCGGGGGACCCTGGTCGACTCTAACCCTATCAACCGGCCCCCCGGCCCCCGCCTGCATTTAGAGGGATCCATCTAGAGTGACGCTAACCCACCCTCTCCTCCTGGGTCCCTCCTGCACCACCACCACCGCCGCCGACGCCGACGCCCTTGACCAAGAGCCCCCCACTGCATGCATACGACCGTCCGCATCCCAGCTGTCCACCAGAAAGTGTCAGAATGAAAAGCTATGTTTTATGCTAACATAGATTGATATGGGGATGGTACGTGGATTTCTTTGTAGTTATAGGTGATTTGAATTATTTTTCATGGGATTAGAAAATGGCCCAAATGGGTGTAGGAAAATGTGGTTATTAAGCGTATGCCTGAAAATATTTCATTATATAGAATGTGGATTCTAGTGGAGAGAAATTTGCTCGATCTAACCAACGAGAGTAGAAAGGTAGAAAGGTACTCTCGTTGATCTAACTGTGCTTTTTAAAAAAGTTACTTAACTTTTTCATTTTCAATGGTAGAATTCTTTAGCTTTAGCCACAATACTCTAACTACAGGATGTAACTTTTGAACGCCCACATCGTTCAGCTTTAGAGAAGTCACTGGTCAAGTGTCCGGCCCTGGAGGACGCCGTGTCCACCTCCCCGACCTCATCGGGCCGAGTGGTCAGTGGTGGTCAGTGGCCGGACACTGCCCATTACCTGTGGTCACTGCCCTTGTAAACACTGGCCCAAAGTGGTGCCGTCCTTCCGCCCGATTTGACCCCTACTGGAGGTCCACTGGACTAAGGTCGTCGTCGTCACAGGGGGTTGTCCACCTCACCCCTTTACCCCCTTTACCCAGCTTCACCCTAGTGCTCCAGGTTTGTGTGGGCTGCGGGGGGGGGGGGGAGGGGGTACTGCTACTGAGAATGCCTGTATGAGTCTGTAATGGACAGAGGGGTGCAGACTACTTTTTTTCCTAAAAAATAATGTGCCCCCATGCTTACTCTAGCTCTACCGAGGGAGGGGTAGGCCCTTTGTAATCCTTATCAGATATAGGGGTTTCTGGTCAAAAAACATTGCTGCAAATCTTTAGCAGCAATATTCATCATTATCCCTCATTTTATCAAAATGATTGATGGGACTGGTAATAGACCAATTGTACAATAGAATCTTATTTAGAAAAACAAAGTGAAATGACACCTTAGAAAGCTAAGAACAATGTGCGCTAGTAGGGTCACATCACTTTCAATCAAAAAGTGAGTGGCCCCCTCCTCCAGGGCGCATGGCCATACCACATGCAGGTCACACCCTCCCGGCCCTCCCCCACCCCACACAAAGCCTCCTCCAGCCACCCCTGATCCGGAGGCAGTTTCCACCTTTTACCCCACCCCCTCACCCTAGACGTACCACGTATGCCATGGAGGAACATTGTCCTCCAGGGCGTGGGAGAGTAGTACTTCTAGGGCCAGACCGCCCCTGTCTTGTCACAGAAAAGGGGAGGGGACAGGGGGGGTTTTCTTGGTTGATCATATGATTTTACTAACCCTTAACCCCCTTGGTTTTATATACTTCCTCCAGGGTGTGGAACCAGGGATCACTTGACCGCTCCAGGGCGGGAGGGTTAAGATCGATCATTGAGTCCTAGGCCCACATCGATGGCTATCAGTTGGGGTGACTGCATACAGGCCACTGGATAGCACTGGTGTTGCCACCCTAGCTGACACTGACCCTAACAACCAACTGCAAGGCATTGTGGCACGTATACCCATACTATTATTACATGATACATGTGTTATTATTATTGACATTTTCTTGTCAAAGGGGGATGAAATCACTACCATCTGAACCTAGCATAGGAAGGAGAGTTATAGGGCAGATCCATTTCAAAAGGCAACAGGGTCAGGACCCCCTTGACCCATCCGGGATTCCCTACCCCCACTGCATCCGCCCCTAGATTATATTGTATTTAGCTAAAGTGGCTAAACAAGAATAAACATTGTGCATATGACTGCCTTTTTCAGTTGTAAATGCCTTGAATTTCTGCTGTAGGATGACTGTCTTTCAAATATGATCATACTGAGGTTAGCTCATGTCCCTAAACTACAAATAAACAGGTGACACTTGACACAACTATTTTTGCCCTCTCCAAGGGCCCAAACAATCGCCTAGCCTCCACCCCAACAGCCACCTCTCCAAGTCACCCCACCACCACACCCCACCACCACACCCCTTCTGCACACCATGTGACAATTGCCATGGTAACACTTTGTGGCCTGGAGGTGGGGCGGAAGTGGCTGATTCCGACGCTGTAAGTGCTGTGATTTGTCTCCGCCCAGACACCTTGACATCAATATCAATCCATCAGAGTCAGGAAAGGTAGGGGGGGGGGGGGGTGCCACTATACTACCTCTTGACGTTTGTAAAGTGTAGAGGTCGCCGACTTCATATATTGCCGACTTCATATGGACGAGTTCATAAATTTTGGTCTACTTCATATGGCCACTTCATGTGACTGACTTCATAAGACATAGGCTTCATATGGCCGACTTCATATGCCATATGGTACAGACTTTATATGGCTGACTCCCGGGGCTGACTCCATATGGCCGACTTCGTATGTGGCCGACTTCATTATATGGGGCTGAATTCATAATAATATTATGTGGCTGACTTCATGTGGCCACTTGATATAGCCGACTTCGGATGTGGCTGACTTCATATGTGGCTGACTTCATATGTGGCTGACTTCTTGTGGCCTCTTCATATTGTCGACTTCATATGGCCGACTTCATATGAATCCCTTCCCCGCCATCAGGGTGCAGTCACCCGGAGACATGTGTTATTCATGACGTGTGGGGCCCTTTGGCACGTGCCAACCTATTCTTTTACATCTAAAAGGTATGGGACATTTAGAATTTCATTCTCATTTTGATTTGCCTGCCTAGCCAGCTATGTGACGGTGCAGAACCTTATTATGACGTAGCACAATATCAAAGGACGTTATTAGAACGTCGCAGAACGTCACAGCTACGTAGATCATTGGCTAGGTATTTTGCCCTTATCTACAGTCTAAGTATTTGGGCAGCAAAATGTCCAATATACTTGACAAAGCTTAATTGTGTTACAGCAATAGTTCAAGTTGTTCCATAAGCCGCTTCCTAGTTCATCATTTTATCAATCTTCTCCCTATGCCCCCTATGACCCCATTCCTTTCCCCATTCCCGGTCTGTCTTGCTTAGGGAATTAGGCCTAAAGCTTCTATCAATAATATGGTCTATGCTAGTTTATATCGGCCTAAATTTGTCTGCTCGCATCTACTGCTGAAATACTGAATTTTTAAACAAACCCCATTGTGCCATGCATATGGCCAGCTGTGGCATTGGTCAAGGACATAGAGATTGAACTCTCCTGGTACCCCTGTGATAAACTCGCCAGAGCAGTGGGATTTGACCACTGGTCAGCAGGTAGGGACAAATGACACCAGCCAAGGGCCATCGAGTGAAAGTTTAAAGTTGAGCCACTGCCCATCGTCCCAGCGCACACCAATCCAGTTTGGGGTCTGGGGGCCGCCGGTCGTTCACTCATTTAGCGCCCCCTAGTGTTTCTCACACAAAACAATTTGCGCTGGTACCGCTGTCACCGGCGTTTCCAATTTGTCACAATGTCCACCAGCGTCGTGGGGCTCACCATGGCAACGCTGGGGAGTACTTCCGGGTTACAGATGACCTCTGGCGGGAGGAGGACAAACTAGGGCTGGCGCCGCGCGCGCTGCACTTCGGGAATGAATCATGGAGAACGGGCCGTCCTTGGGGTGCTTATATATCAAAAGATGTTAGCCGCTGAACAAAAACGCATTGTCCAGTCCACCCTACCCTCTCCACACCCCCACCCAACCCCATCACACCCACGTATACCTACGGGATAAAATATAGTTCCTTCACTGGGCTAGCTGCGGAGGGATAAGGCGTTGACGCAAACTAACTTTACCGGAAGTGGAACAAAACGCCAGTGCAGCGCCGCAGTAATTAGTTTCTGCAATTCCCACTAGACGGCGCGGCGGGCGCTAAGCAGACGCTTGCGCATGCGCACTGGGGACCGCGGCGGTTATCATATCGGCGGCGGGCTGGGTGGCGGCGGTGAATTAATTTCAGATCACTTACGGCCTTATCGCCGGTCCCATAATGGGCACATCGATAAGCAAAGACACCGCGATCGCCAGCCCATAATAGGCCCCTTCTGTGTGCTAATTGCTCCCCCTGGTGGGTGGAGACAACGTGAGCGGCCACCGAATGGCGTGTGTGTATGATATTCCACTATGTCATATGTCCCCTCCCCACCACCACACACTCCCACAACCCCCTGGACTACGTACCCTACTGAGAGACAGGGTCCCAGTTTTTGTCAAGGCTCCTTCCAGGGCTTAGCTATCACGTGACTTCATTGCAAATTCCCCTTGGCTATTGACAGCGACTTGGCCCGAGGATAGGCGACTTCCACAGGGGGAATACACCAAGGACTAGAACACTTTGTTTTATTTTGTACAGGGGTAATTATTTATCACTTTCAAAGAGATGGCCTTATTTCTATGGCATCTATGGAGCATTGTTTGCCTGGGACCAACTATTATTTCAAGACACCACCTAAGCAATGTAGTAAAGAAGAAGCAGAGTAAGAAAAACATGTAAAATAAGAGATAGAATTTATGTGACTTGGGCTACATTCTTATATTTTTTATTTGAGATAACATATGCTACTTGGCGAGGAGACATTATGCAAGTTCATTGTGTTCAATTCATACAACGCACTAGTTTATGGCCTATGACAGCGGCAAGGGGAAAGTGATATATATGAGCTCGGGGGTGGCAACATAGTACTGGAGCAGGGAGAATAGGCCCGGGGGAGGGGACAGGCGTATGTTGGAAGGGGGCGCGGCGCAAGCTCCCGGAGGACAATCGAACTCGCCGAGCAGCTCATGAGCAGCTCACAGCGGCCAGGAGCGGCTCATTGCTGCTCATTGTGGGTTGACACCTCGTTAAAAACACTCCCATATCTCACGGGTGTAGTTTGCCAAATGGAAAGTAAACACATGGTTTTATGAAACATTGCAGGGCTATGTTAACTGGCGGCGGCGACGCTCGCAGGGGAATAGGCGGGACTGTCAACCCATTAGGTCCCTACCCCGCCCTGGAGAGGCGGCGGACCTCCAGGGTCGAAAAGGGCCTCGCGTCCTCCAGGGTGGGCGAAGTGGGAGTGGTTGGTGGTGGTGGTACACTGCAGTACTTTGTAGTTTGGGGGAGAGGGTCAGGCGAACTGCAGCCACCCTGGAGACACCTCCTGCATCCCTCCAGCCATCCAGTGGGGGTCTGGGGACCTGGAGGACTGAGTATAGAGCCCTCCAGGGGGCAGATGATGCATGGTTGTAGCCTCCCCTAGGCTCCCACTCCTCCTATATCCCCCTCCAACGGCTCCTACTCGTCCATCGCCACCTACATACTTTGCCCATTGTTTGAAGTGCAGGAGGAGTTTGGGCATCCAACACCTTTAGTCCACGACCTTTTTTGACTTGGCAAACTTCCATTGTCGGTTCTTCGTAACTTAGTTTTGGAGTTTACACGGGTCGTTTTGAATGGTTAAAGGAAAAGCCATTCGTTTTCTAGTAGCTCTCGGGTGTTCATGGTACAAATTAAAACTATCCTAAAATAAATTACTTTATAATGTGTCTATAGGACAATGACGAAAAGCACAATTATCCCAGAATGTATCTGTTTTCTGTCCCATATCGTTAGGCTTCTTACTTTCTTCCCCGACATTCCTTCAGGAAAGTGGCTTCTGACCAGTAAATTGGCTTCCGTCAACATACTTCTGTTCAGTAAAGTGGCTTCTGTCTATTGGCCCCTTGTTTAGTAAAGTGGCTTCTGTTCACCAAATTGGGTCCTGTTCAGTAAAGTTTAAGTGGCTTCTGTCAAGTGGCTTCCGTTCATTAAGTGACTTTTTTCACTGGCTTTTGTTTACAATTGTGGCTTCTTTCCAGTGGTTTTAGTTAAGTTAAATGACTTCTATCTCTCAGTTTCTGTTCACCAAGTGGCTTCTTTTACTGACTTCTCTTCAGTAAAGTGATTTCTGCCCATTGGCTTCCATCATACAAGCAGAGGACCAACGTACTACAAAAAGAAATAAAAAAATACCCTCATTACAGGGTTTCTGTTCACTAAGTGGCTTCTTTTACTGACTTCTGTTCAGTAAAGTGACTTCTGCCCATTGGCTTCCATCATACAGGCAGAGGATCCCAGGACCTACTTACTACAGAAAGAAATAATATATACCCTCATTACAGGGTTGAAAAGGTACCACTTGGAGGACACATGTCCGTCGGCAAAAGAGCAACTTTGATGAACACTTCCGACGTGGTGTAAAAGAGACCACGAGCGGTTAGCTTCTTGGTCAGCTGTGGAATTTCTTTTTGGGAGAGAAGTCAGAGGTTTGAGAGCTAAAGACCCAGTAGATTCATATTTTTCATATTTTTTCCCTAGACTTACACTTACTGCCAGCCAGCACTCGTCCCATTTGCTCAGCCTTATCCCTTCTTCTTCTGTTACATTATATACACAAATGAGCAGTTCTGAGCAGTTTCCGAGCAGCTCGGAGCAGCTCACTCAGTTACCACATACGACCAATCATTTTTGTGTGCTGTATGTAAATTGTTAACAGATGGCTTACCTGCCTGGTCATGAGTGTTCTCCTTTCTCTGTGGACCCGAGTGGGAATACTATGAGGGAATGAGTGAGTGAAAGAAAGACGGGAAAACAGACAGGGAAGGCAGAATGAAATTTGTATCTGCAAAAGAGTTGGGAGATTTGCAAGCAAAGGCAGTGAATTTCGTGGAAATATCCTGGAACTGCTCGTAGGTATTATCCCAAAGGAATTTATTCCGAGAAGGAATCGTATATCATACCATTACAAGATTTACCAGAAAGTGTGAGACATCAAACACACGACCAATGTGTCTTTAGGTAGGAATTATGAAAATGGTAGTTGGAAATAAAAGCCACACAAGTATATAGGAATTCAATACAAATGGCGTGAATTTCAGTCCCTCCTCCTTGGTGACTTCTCAGCTTGGCTTTGTACTTCTCCAGTGGAGATCTTTGAGGATGTAGGGGAGGTTGTGGGGGAGGGAAGCAATGCAATCATATGCAGAGGTGTGCCGCTGACTGTCCACTGGTTATGCGGCAACAATGAGATTTGTGCCTGGACGGCGGGAGGACAGCATTCAATCAGCAGTCCTACCCCTTTGTCTTATCGCCTCCTCCAGTGCCTGAGAGCAGGGTAGATAAAAGCTGGGGACGCTGGAGGAGCGGTGGGAGGGGTGGGGTTGTGTGGAGGGGGTTCGAATTGCCACCCCAGTCTTTGTCGTTGCGCTTTGATGTGACAAACACTGGAGGAGGGAGGTGGCGGCAGTATTTAAATAATGCGCCTATTGAATTCATTCCCCAAATTGAGTTATTGCAGGCGGCGGGAGATGTACCGGTAGGTGCCATCGACTTGTGGTGGTGGGTGGCTTTGGGGACTGCGCTGGAGAGTGTGGGTGGGTGGGTGGGGAAAGGGGGGGGGGGGGGTTGTAGAGACAGTGCGGGTGGTAAGAAAAGAGCTTGGGGAGGATTTAAAGCCAGTGTCATTTTTGTAGGAGCCGGTGACCGCTGCTCCCGCTGCTTGTTTGATCTGGCGCTCAGAAGGTGCTTGTCCTTGGCTGGATTTTCACGGCGGTGGGCCCCGACGATTGACCACCGGATCCTCCAGGGCCGAGCCATCCCTCCCGTGTGCTACCACAAAGCCCCCAATTACAACATTTCACAGGCCGCTGCCGCCCCGCGTCCTCCCCCGTTGTCATTTGCAGATTGGCGGCGCGCCAAGTTAAGTAAGACGCGGCCCGAGGACGTCCGCCGAGGGAGCGACAAAAAGGGCGGGAATCACGCGAATTGTCGTCTGCCCAAGCGCCGTCCCTCCTGCTTCCCCGACGCGGCTGAAATTTTAATCCGTGATCCAATGCGATCAGACTGTTGTGATCAAAAACAACCGCCGCTGGCCACTTTCTCTGTTCTAAGCTGCTTTAGGTTCGATCCATTCGTCTGTCCACTCTTCTGTCTCTGTCGCTGGCTCTGTCTTTGTGGTCCCTGTGTCGTCGTCCCCGTGTCCACTGTATGAGTGCTCTATGGGGTGCCAAATGTGAGGTGCGAAATTCATCATGTATTTTGTTCACTATTTGTGACGTCAATTGAAGAAACTCTTACTGCTTTATACACGTATCTTTCTAATTGTTCAGGGACGGATCTAGAGATTTCAAAGGGGGATGTTTTCGTGCCCCTATGTAAAGATTTGGGTGCCTCATTTGTAGGTTAGACTTTTACATTAAAAAATCTGAATTTGGTCAAATAAATAAATAAATAGATAGATAAATAATTAGTGGACGGGGGTGTAAGGCAATAATTCAAACATCCATAGTAGTTACTTACTAATAACGTGAAAATAAAACTTGGAAGATTTATATACCTTGAATAAATATCAAAATAAAACAAGTTATCACTTGGTCGACTATATCCATCCGCCGACGATAAGGAGGCTTATCTCCCCTCACCTCCCGCTCCATGTCGCCGAGTTCCGACCATTTTGTCTTTGATGGCCGCTTGGTGGCGCCCCGTAAGCTCCCCGACTCCAGGGTGCGCCCAGAGAGGTCGCAGTCTGCCGGAAATGGAGACACAAAAGGACTTCCGGTCCTGAGAGGGCGGCGACTTATAATCAGCACTTTTGGATGATTGTGAGGCAATTGGGAAGTAAAATACTGAAATATAAGTAAAATATAAAAAATCTTGTAAAAATGTGGGTCGGAACCCCCTTAAATTTACCTGAACCCCCCTTAGACTTTAAGCTTGGCTATGCGCCCCTGCCATCTCTAAAGAATAACGAATATGAGGACAGAACGTTCCATATAATCAATTTTAGGAATAGTTACTCAGTTACCTTCATTCCAGTATGAAAGGTGAGAAATTAAAGCTACGGTATAAACCATCCGTCACCTTGATCTATTCATTATCTAAAGGTCCCCATAAGATATTTCTTGGTATCTTGTATCTTCAGAAATTCAAGTACTGTACATGTAATCCCTTTAATTGTGCTCTATCACGGTTTTGGTGGGGCAAAACTACTATTGCTGGAGTAAAAGATTGCTTGCGTGGGGCAGAGTCCTTCATTTACAAGATCAGTATAATGGATCCTGAAGTGAATTAGGTCCGGATTCCCTGGTGTTCGGTCCCGACATGGCGGCCATGATTGCCTGTCGCCCCCTCTGGCGGTGATCACAGGAAACCGACCGTCGCCGGGCCGAAAGTCGTCTGCCCATCATGGTCAATTTGTGTCACTTTCCCGCCAAGAGGTCCACCGATTGTCCCTACTCCCGCCGCCGCCAAGGAGGCGAGGAGAATCTTCTGCCGGTGAAGGAAAAAAAGTAATGGGGGAACCCATCGGTATTGACACCGACCGGACGAAAAGGTCACGTGATCAGACCGACGGTGTCATACGCGATAAACGCCGCTATAATCTTCGCGCTGCTTCCATAAGCGTCATGTCAGCGCCCATAGGAGGCCGCCATGACTTATCACCGTCCTGTGTTGAGGCTTGTCTTAAAGGTGATGTGCACCTGGTATATGCTGGGAGATTGTAAAACCACCCGAACAAGCCTTTAGATTGGGCTTACTATAGTAGGGTATTTTACTTCATATTTCATGAAAGACCAATCATACTAATTCATCTTTTTTGCAAAGCAGCTAGTGCATCAATCTCATAACTCAAGTGACGTCTCAGAACATTCTCATAACGTCACAGAACATTCTCATAACGTCACAGAACATTCTCATAACGTCACAAAACGTGACCGTTTCGTCATACCTTGGCTAGGGTAAATCTCCAAGCAGACATCATTGTATACGAACCGTCTAGGGTTCTATAATCAAACCTCAGCTCGGTGAGTGACGTGCAGGTATGATGGAAAGGCCAGGTTCCTCGGAAGTACTGGTGTCACAAGAATGTCGGCGGAACTCTTAGAATAACACATCATTGGCCTATAGTGTTACAAAGGAGCCGGCCTATCTGTTCGCCTGAAGGTGGTGTGAATTAGGATGGGTATTGCAGCTTAACCCTAATGCAAAAGTACAACATTCCTCCCCAGCATGCAGGTATGGAGATAAAATAATCATTGTACCTTTCCATTTTTGTAATTCCTCATGTATTTATCAATGTCATGTGAAAAGTGAACTAAAATGAAACAATCATTTGCAATCCATATTTGTATATACATTCAAACAGAAACCTTACAGTCTAATCCTAACCTTTGACTGAAGGTTATTAAAATGTAGTGAAAATCGTAAACAACGGTAAAACATTTGCCAAGTCCCCAACTCCAATCCAGAAACCGTGTTTAAATTCTGGAGCCGCCAGTCTAGGGAAACGTCGCTCATATATATTCATTTTACACCTAATCCCATCGCGTGCAAAACAAGTTGACAACTCGTGTACTTCTAAAAAGAAAAAAAAACTCGAAACAAGTCTTTGTCTCAGCGCAAACTTTGCTAATCAAAGAGACTTTAACGGGGTAAAGCGGACTAAGTGAGGAGTCTGTGGGCTGGCGTTCCCTGGGCAGCCACTTCTTAGTGTCCCGGGCTAAATATTATGTGTCAGGGTGATTAAATCGACGTGTGGGGTGCGGCGGGCCTTAATGACTTTCCTCCTGTCGGCGGTGGGGCCGCGTCACTCCAGCTGTGGGCGCGGCTTGTTGGGAGGGTCTCCAGGGTCTTAGGCCCGGGTCCCCGACCAATCTGCCCGGAGGGGAGGGCTGATCAGCCCGGTGACAGCGCTGAGACTCCGCGCGGGGCCGCTCGCATGGCGCGGGCAATCTTTGGCGGCGGGAGCGGGGAAATTAAGCGCGACGAGTGTCATATATACTCATGAAGGTTCTGGAGGGGGTTGCCGCGGTTTTTGCCGCGCTGAGACGCCCCGCGCGCGACCTCTCGCCCCGCCCCGAGTCTCAGCGCCGCGCGGGAAATAATGACCGCTGACAATATCAAGTAGCCCGAGGATGCCCGACGACGTGTCGGACACGTCCGATTTGCCGCCTTGTCGCCCGAGCTGGGCCCACTTTGGGAGTAAACAATTATTTGTTCAGCTTTAATGGGCATATTGGCAGTTAGGCCGGCTTCTTATAGTATCCCCCGTCTTCCTTTAGCTGGCCCCTATTTGCTCTTGGTAATTTGCCAATGACATGATCATCCACCCAGCCTAAAGATCATATTCCCTCTTGCCCCGCGACCAACTTTGATTGCCGTTTGAAAAGACTGATGGCGCCCTTATTATTAGCGCCGCCCCGCCAAATGACGTCGTCAAGTAATGACCCTGGAGGAGGGCTGCTTATAATACCACCACCCCTCTCACCTCACCACCCCTTAACCCTGACACCTCCACACGCCCTAAGCCAAGATGGACCCCCTTCCGGGAATTCTAGGATATTGCGGTGGGGGTGCCGGGCCGGGCCGGGCCGCCGTCATTTGTCTTCCTGCTGGCCGACGTTGGGGCTTGGGTCACTTCTGGTCAGGGCTTTCCCGGAATGGCCCTTTTGTTGGGCCCCGACGACCGACGGCCGGCGGCGTCTCTACGCACAGCGCCCCCCGACGGCCGTCGTCGCCGCCGGAAGTAGCTCAGGCCCAACCCCCAGCGTCCCCTCCCGCCACGCCCCCTGGTGGCGGGGTCCCGGGACGCGCCCTCCGGCGTCTTATTAAGGGACTTACTGTAATTAAGGCCCTTTAGGGCCGCCTTTTTGTGATTAATGCCCTTTGGAAGGCTTTTCTATATTGATGTATTTGTCGTGTTTTTTTCGGCAAGTTCAATAGTAATGAATTTTGAAATTATTCAACATAATTTGAGTAATTTTGTTATAAAAAAGTTTCTGAAATTACTGATCTAATGTTAGAATGCTTTTGGTGATTTTATCAGTAAACAAAACCAATATCTATTCATAATTATACAGGTCAAGATAAACAATGTTCTCTAAAATTTGATTTTTTAAAAATCCCACATGTTCTTTTGCACACTATCGCATATACATGTGCAAATCCGCCAACACAGGCACATTTACAATATGTTTAACGCAATATTAAAAAACAATCCCCTCTTCCCCATACAAGCAACCAAACAGGGGTTAAAGTTGACACTCAAATAACCTACCCCCTCCCCCCCCCCCCAATGGTCTTCAGGCGTGGGTTTATAGGATCAAAGCCCATGTCCTCCGGGCTGTCAACGGCCCATTGATCCGGGCGTGATCTACACCCGCCGCCCGGGTAGAATGGGACCCAACAGGGGCCCGCTTTGCCGCATCATTTCATCCCCGTAAACGATTCTATGGATCTTTCTGCCGCTGTCACCGACAGGAAAGACCTGTGGACGGCTTAGGGAAGGTTTTGGATGGGTTGGGTGGAATTTTCTTTTAGTTTGAGATGGTTTTCGTATTTCAAAATGGTTTGGTTAAGCTGTATCTTGTTTGTGTCATTAGTTGATTTTTTTGGAAGATTAAGATAGGGCCTAATCGTTGATTGTTTGTATCGTCCTGAGGAAAAGACACCTGGTTCAATACGTGTACACATACAGCGTATCTCGGTACTTGCTTGGGAAGAGATAGGAAACACAGTCCTTATAATAAAATAAAGATATAATCTATACCTTTCATACTCATTCTATTTTAGTGAAATAGTTTGAATCAATGAGACAATAGAAAATAGAAAATAAACGGCTTCTGAGCCTCCCGAATAACTCCATATGTCCCATGCACATTCATACATCTGAAAACTTGAGAACCAAAAACGACGCAGCTGGACCCGTCCACTACTAAGGGAATGCAGCATAGCAAATGCAGGCGGGATCCAAAGTCGTCAGCAAGAGCGCAGGAAAGGGGGGTGGTAGGAGGGGAAAGCGGGGAAGAGGAGGAGGGGTTGACCGCTGCGATGACCACGCGATGACCGTCCGACTCCGGCCCATCCGTCACCGGCCAAGGGGGGTGGCACCCCTACGCCCCCCCCCAACCCCCCCAACCCCCCACGCCCTACGCCCCGTCCGGCCTTGGCCAGATTCCATTTCGGGCCGCCACACCATCAATATGGCGCCCGAGGTGACAGAGGATCATTGCGCCGGAAGAGATGTAATTATTATCAGGTTCCCAAGGCAACAGATCACGTGGCCTCATGTCGTCAAGGAGATTCCCGACATAGACCAGGGTGATGGAGGCTGGGGTCTCCAGGGTGGGTTCTTCATGGAAGGGGGAGGGGTAGAAAAGGGGGAAAGGGTTGTTGTAGTTTGGCGCTATAGAGAAGTGTTCCGAACTTTTCTTAAGATTTTAGGAAACTGCTGAATTGGCCTATGTTACTTAGTAAATTTGCAAGACCTTACCGTAGCTTATCACATTATTATAGCCTTTCAAATACAACAAATCTTGAATCAAATGTCCTTAACTTTATTCATGTTGCGTTGCTTTGTACAGTGTAGCTCTCACTGTTGACCGTACAACTTCTCGTACTGTTGGCAGAAAACCTCTAAGACTTCTCAATAGAAAACTTTCAGAAATAAATGTTGCAATGATCACTATAGTTGGGGAGCTACCTGTTCTAGAAGTTGTATATTCTTTATCATATTCCATTCGAATATGCGCACCACCGTGATATTATACAACCATTGGACTTATTCATAGTTATATATATATATATATATATATATATATATATATATATACTTAGTCACTTATAATAATCATTTTAAAAAAATATATAGCCATCTGATTACCTCTCCGTCGTCCTTGCTGTATTTTCCCACGCCCAGGTCCATGGCAGCAGTGCCACACCACCAACCCAATCCCCACATGTGGTAGCCTAGCCTACCCTGGAGGAGATAGTATAGCTGGTAGGGACGTGTGTTTCCACGGCCCCAGCAGCCAGCAGTCAGCAGTCAGCAAGACAGGCCCCAACCTTGCAGCGGGGGGGGGGGGGGGGGGCACTTGGTTGGGCGTGAATAGGAACCTATTGACAAGCAGACCCATGAAGTGGGGACGGTGCTAGTCAGAATTGAGGGGCAGTCAGCCACATTTTAGGCAAAAAAGGGGGCAGTGAACTATAGAACAATGTAGGGGCAGGAAGTAGAAATATAGCCTTATTGCTACTTTATTTCACCTCGCACAAACCAATAAAAATCTATCAGAAATTTCCGGAGCATTTTGGGGATTTCTGGTATTGACACACCCTAATTTTTGGGGGACTGTTATCTGTGTCCCCCAAAAAATAAGGGCCAATCAACTAAAATCCAGGAGTGGCCAGCCACAAAAAGCAGGGGTGGTAGTTTGGCAATGGGTAGTAACATTCGAAGAGTCAGTGCCCCCCCCCCCCTCCTCCTAGGGGCCCATGCCCAAGCTGGATCCTTAGCTATGTCTGTCACGCCCAGCCCAGGTGCTACCCCAGCCCTACGGGGGCCCACGGATCCAATTTACCCGCTCCTGCCTGGAGCCAGGGGCACAGTAAACCAGCCGCCAGAGATGTCTGGGGGACCCACGGACCCCCCGGGGGCCTCTTGTCACATGCCCCACCCCGCGAGTGATCTCAAAAATATGGAAATGAAATATCAGCGCTAATAAGCTCTGAGGAGGCGTTTAGGCTAATTTTTGGCCCGCAGAGGGGTGATTGGTTAGAGGTAGGGAGGGGGACAGAAGGCTGTGCGCGTCCCGGGTAGATTTGTTCACATTAAAAGTGGTGGAGGCAGTTTGGGGAACAGTTTAACTTTGGGACCGGTTCCCCCTACACAAAAGATTGACGCTTAGGGAAGAAAAAAAGACATAGGTATTGTTGAGGTTGGCAAAGTTGTCTTTTTTCATTTTTTTTCCTTATCAGGTTTTCCATTTGATCTTCTGCATGAATCCCATGTGGTAGTATACTACCATGTATTGTAGAGACGTGAGATCAGGTATTCTGCCCCTTGCTCTAATAATCTCTTTAAGAATCTTGGATATAATTATTTGTGCAAGGAGGACATAATCTTACTTTGGGATTTTCAGATTGTATAGTTTCTAGGGCAAATTAATACAAGAAATGGGTTCCAGCTTCGGTATTTGTTTTAATACTTTCTCAAACTAATATCAAGTACCCGAAACATATCAACATTCTTATTATTTTTGTCACAAAATGTCGCAGGTGCGTCCTCAACACCCCCCCCCCCCCCACACCCTCCCCTTGATCCAATTCCGCCCCTCCCACAAGCCAAGGTGAGTCCCAAGGTCGCGCGTCCCAGAGGTCAAACAAGGTCAAATTACCGGAAGTCTCAGTCTGATCAGGGCGTAGTTGACAAGGCTGCCACCAGGGTGAGGGCGGGAGGTGGGGGCAGTGTCCGTCCGGTCCTCCTGGGTCCCTGCTTGAAGGTGATCGAGTTTACTCCAGGCCGGGTCAGGGCGGCGTCCCGCCCCCTCCAGGGGGTGGGAGGGGTCAGGGGTGGGGGTGACGTCACGGGGCGGGAGGTGGCAGCCATGGGAGTTAGGGGGTATATTAGTTCTGAGGTCTGGTCCTGTATGAAATGTAGCTAAAACATGAAAGGATCGCCTAAACTAAATGCATATATCAAATTGGAAGCATGCTTACTTGAAAAGCTGTAGATCTATGTCTTGAATCTTGAACAAATGACTTTTTAATTAGCAAAATGTTTTGACAGATACAGTTAGTCATCCATTTTATTTGCAAGGACGATCAATGCAGAGAGCTCAAGGCAAACAATAAAAAACCCGGGATGATACCCGCCCTGACCCGCCCCCCCCCCCCCTCCTTTTGGTGGGAACTTAAACTTGCCAAAGAGAAAAATTTAATATGTCGTGCGAATGCACGCCGTTTTAGTACTTAGCCTATATGTGCGGATCCTCTTTCTGAAATACTGGATCTTCCCCTGTAGTGTATCAGTTCTTATCCATATCATTCATGAAAGAGTGAGTACCCCCCCTCCCTCCCATCCTCCATATCTCCCTAGGGCTGGGATCCGCAAGTAGATCCTATGGGGTGACAGGGCTTATAGGGCAGGTAGAAGACACGGGTTACTGGCCCGGCCGTGGGACATTACCCGTGTCACGTGTGATGGAGCGGTCATCAGCCCCTGATATGGACGTTACCTGGTAGTGGTCAAGGCTATGCTAGCCAGTGGTCAGATATGGCTAGAGGGCCTTAGTAAGGGTAGTAGGAGATGGGTGTGACGCAATGGACTTTAACGGCTGTTTTCTACTATCTGAATCTACTTGGCATTTCGAAAATCGTAATGGAAATAATGGTCGTGGATTCTCCTTTTGATTCTCCTTTTGATAAATATGAGAATACATGTATAGGTCTAGGTTGTTGTTATATTCCTTACACAAAGTTAAAAAACCCACTAAATTCTTGCTAGCCAACCTAAATGCTGGTGCATAGATAGGGAAAGATTTGCAGAGAGGATCGGAGGAAAAGCACTGGAATGTGTTCCATACAATAATCATTAAACGTATCACCTAAAAATAACCTGGCCATATATCATAACCTAGCGCGGATCTAGTCAGTTTTCTTTATGTTTTGTCGAATATATTTCTAATAACTTAAACTTGAGATCTTTCGGACATGACTTGCTGTCCTCTTAATTAAGTGTATACATTATTGTGCATGGTTAAATGATACATTGTTGAATGATGCAATGTTGAATAGTATTGTCGAGTGATGCATGCTTTGGTGGATAATACACATCAGGAGACCAGCTGGGGGCGGACCAAAAAACATCCACGATTCCTCGTGGGGTTGATTTGATGTCCACGAGAAGAAATATCCATCCAGAAAACATCCACGAGAACTTTTGGACACATATAATACTCTTTAAAGTGTGTTAGGAGGACATTGGAACACTTTGAGTGCTGAAAAAATGGAAAATATTCAAAATGAAAATCCACGAGAACAAAATACTCACGATTGCAAATTGAGCAATCGTGGGTATTTTAGGTTCTCGTAGGTCCAGAGTTCTCGTGGATGTTTTTTGGTCCGCCCCCCAGCTGATGCAATACAATCGAATAGATCCGTTTGTTCATCTAAAAAAGACACTTCACAATTGCTCAACACGCCAACACCTTGAACGTGTATCTTGTGCTTTAAGAATCCCCTAAACACAGGACATAGTCGATAAGATTACACCCCAGTATATATGTATTGGCTGTATGTATAGACACAGGAGTTCCCTGGCCTTAAGGCCAGTCCAGCCACCACTACCATCAAGGACCCGCCACTTGGCTTACGGGTCCTCCGTATCATTAAATAGGAATGGCGTTATGGGCATCAATTGGGCGCCGGGCGACCATGGGATGACCCTAATAATTGGCCAAGTGAAGGCAATGTCCATAATGGGTGCGGGGCCCGAGGGCCTGCTCCAGAGAGGTGGGCAGGGGACACGCCCTGGAGGAAGGGGCAGGGGGTGGGTCAGTGGGGAGGTGGGGGGGTTGGGAGTGGGGGGCAGGGGGGTTGGGAGTTGGGGGGCAGGGGGTGGAGGTGGGTGGAGGTGGGGGTTGCAAGAGAGCAGGGAGAGGTTATATTATATTTTATACAGGAGGAGCATAATGTTATTGGTGGTGGGTGTAGGGGAAATATTATCGGTGGGTGTATGGCTGAGAAATTTTATGTTAAAGATGGGTGGGAAGGAGGTAATTTTAAAGGTGCTGGGTATAGATACATAGGGTGGATGGGAGGGAAATTTCATAGGTGTGTGGGAGGGTGGAAACTTTTATAGGTGGGTGGGGGGTGGGATGGAGGTAATGTTATAGGTGGTGTGGTAGGGGAAATGATATTGGGGGGGGGGGGGGGCTGAGGAGGTAATGTTTAAAGGTGGTGGGAGTAGTAGAGGGCGATATTAAAGGTTGAAGTGGTGGCATCTTGCCACCGGGCTGCAATGGCTAATCTCCCAAAGTGACCAGTTTACCCTGGGGGCCACCAGGGGGAGACACCTGTGGGTTGTGGCCGCTGACCGACAGGCGGCGTCCTTCGGGGGGGGGGGGGGGTAGGACGTACTGGAGGAATGGGTAGGAGGCGGGGGGGCAAAGGGTAAAATGGTCGATACAAAGGGTATAGACCTTTTTCATTAAGAGTGTTGCGCCCCCTAGTGAAGTAAATGGAACCAATGGTTTAGGTCATTTCTCATAGTTAACCTAGGTTAACTATGGGAAATGACCTAAACCATTGGTTCCATTTACTTCTATGGGAAATGACCTAAACCATTGGTTCCCTTTACTTCATCAGGGGCGCCACACCATAATGAGGTCTAGGGCCAAGGGTGGGACTGCCCTTACACTTCTAGGACGTCCTAGTGGTCAGTCGTACCCGTT
This sequence comes from Lepidonotus clava, assembly GCA_936440205.1. NCBI lineage: Eukaryota > Metazoa > Annelida > Polychaeta > Phyllodocida > Polynoidae > Lepidonotus > Lepidonotus clava. Next base: position 45,290,545 of record OW387139.1, read on the forward strand.
GGTTTATTCAGCAGCCACCCAGCCCCACTCACCCCCCTATTCCTACTCCTCCAGGGTCTGACCGCTGCCGCCGGGACCTTCAATGACCTTGGGCTCTGTCAAACATGGCCGCTAGAGGTCAAGCTCAGCGGGGTCAGGGATGTTAATGCACTTCACACAACCCCCACCAGACGGCGCCAGCGAGGCGGTCACCGCCGCAGGGGGGCTGCGCGCAGGCGCAGGGGCCATTCTAGTTCCGGTGTCATGGCGTCACCCTGTGGGCGCGGCCATGTCTACGGGCGGCTGCCTCTGAAGTCCACCCTTTCTAATTGTTATTATAACCACCACTCAGGTGGTCCGAGGGGGTACAATGCAACTCGCATCCCCGCCCCTGCCACCGTTATTGATAACGCCATGAATAAATGATGACAGGGTAAAAAATGACGGGGCCCAGGGGTGCCACTCTGGTCCCGGCTACTGCTCGCCCGATAATTTTTATAATGAAATTACCCCCAGGAGAGGCGAACGGAGGGGTGGGATACACCGTGGAGGAAGGAATGAGGGAGTCTGTGGAGTTAGTGAAAAATTGGGGGGGGGGGGGGGGTGTTGGGTGGCACTGTGTCTGTTGTAGGGGTGGGGGTGTTAATGGGATGGGCCTCCTCCTGGGTGGAGGGCCCCTGACTGGCACCACACAGTCCCCAATGTTTCACCCTGGAGGAGCGCCGCCCCTCCAGCGTCCTGCGGGGACTGGAGGAGGGGCTACAGACACGTGTGACTGGAGTTAGTCAGCCTAATCCCAAGGCGCCTACACATACAAAAGCCTTGTCGATCTATTCTAGGTGAAAATAAATGCTGCTAAGAGGATGTATTATTTTTCGTGCAAGATGAGATGAAACATTGATGACTTTTTGAGGTTTTCACCTGTTTATCCTTTTAAGCTAAATGTTTCAAGTCACTTTTGATTGTGTATTTAGATAACTTATGTCAGTACTTCTACAAACATGGTTTTGAAAAGCTTGTAAGGGAACCTTTGTTATCATGCTCGGTCTCTTCATGTTGATCCATTTATGTGTAGGCCCATTCTCATTCTTTTATATATAGTAGAAATATAAAAGAAATTGTCTTATTACTAGGGACGGCAGTCTTTCTGATGTTAAATGTATATGAAAGCATATACGAAATTCCTACTCATACTTATGTACCCTTTCCCTTTGTGTCTTTCCAGGAATCCTCGGGTCGTGTGCTCGACAAATGGTCCCTGGCAACTCGTGATGAGGAGCAGGTGATCATCCAGCAGTTCCTGCGATTCGGCGAAACCAAGTCGATCGCCCAGGAGATCATCCTGCAAGACACTCGCGAAAACCGTGACAGATCTGTGGTCCCTGCGACCACGCCGAAGACCGAGTCCGAGATCAAGAAGTTTATTGAGCGCAGCAACATGAGCATGACGTCATTCATGCGGGGATTCGACGCCAGACACCTACTTGGCCGGCCACTAGGTGCCGCCACCACACCGCCATTGTTGACACCAGGGGGAGTCAACCCTGGTAATGGCGGAAGTGGTGGGAACAGCAGCAGTAGCAGTAGCACAACCACGAGGATCCTGAGCCCCTCAGGGGCCATGGACACCTTCTCTCCGCCCGTGCGAGGCCCGAGTAGTAATCCTGAGGTGCAGGTGGGTGCAGGTAGCGGGGTACTGTCAGCCGTCAGTCCGGTCGGGACTGGGGGGTCGCCCCTCACCAGACTTCAGGGCATGCAGCCGTTTGACTACAGACGGGAGCACCTCAGCCCAACAGTGAGCCCAGGTACAGGGAGCGAGAAGAGCCTGGCTCTGTCGTCCTCGGGAAATAAGACACCAGAGGATCTGTCCATGGGCGGAGCAGCAGTGTCGTCATCTGCAGCTTCCTCCCCGCCTGCCCTGCTGACCACCGCTTGTAACACCACTTGTAACACACCCGTTGCCCTGACAACGCAACAGGTGACCCCTGTCCACATCACCCCTACCAAGATGGATAGTTCGGACGAGATGTCTTCCTACACCGGAGCAGCCTCTGATGACAGCCAGGATGGGGTGATCAACTACAGCACCAAGGGGTTGTCTAACAGTTCTGTGTATGCTGACCGCAAGATCAAGCATCTCAGAAAGTCGGCCAACCCTATGAAGCGCCATTGGCAGCCAAACCCAACCTTTGGCAGCACATTGATTTCCCCGAGCGGGAAGAAGCGCGTGCTGTGCACAGCTTGCAACAAAACTTTCTGCGACAAGGGAGCCCTCAAGATACATTACTCAGCCGTCCATTTAAAGGAGATGCACAAGTGTACGGTCGAGGGGTGTAACATGATGTTCTCTTCCCGCCGCAGTCGTAACCGCCACTCAGCCAACCCCAACCCCAAGCTGCATATGCCCAACCAGAAGAGGAAGATCCCAGATGGGGCAACATTAGTGGACGACAAGGGCAACCCATTGTCCATGGCCAACCCCATGACCACCACCATGTCGATGACCTCCATGGCTGGTGGCATGTCGCCCACTGAAATCAAGCCCGTGGTTGTTGTCCCAAAGACCGAGCCTGGTCTCACAAGCCCTCACGAGGTGCCGCCAATGGTGCCTCCAGAGATGAGCTTCTACATGAACCCGATGAACCCGGCTGTACGGATGCCCCTTCTGATCCCCTCACCAGTCAAGGTGCCCAAGATGGACGGACTTCCGCCACCACCTATGACGACTACAGCAGCAGTATCCCCCCTCCTCCAGCAGCAGCCGCACCCTCAGCTGCCCGAGGGCTTCCTCTCAGGACCTCACATGGTCAAGCGGGAGCCGCCGGTGCACCATGGCGCTACTGGATCGCGCAGCTCCCGGAAGCGGAAGAGCGCGGTTCCAACCAGGTGCGCGCAGCTGGAGGAGATGTATGTGATGAGCGACGACGACGGCAGTGCCGCCCTGGTGGACCCTGCGACGGACGAGAACCTTATGCCACAGAACCTCACCGTGCCCAAGAGTAATAACAGAGACACAAGAGACAAAGGCAGCAATGATAAACTTGAATACCCCCACTATAGGTCATCGGAGGACAGGCAACAGGAGGAGTGTACCACCTCCGGACACTGCCATACCGACGACGACAACACCGATGACGATGATAATAACACTAGAGACCTCACCTCAGAAACCACACGGGAATCAAAAAACGACATGCTGGAAAAGGCAAAAAACTATGAAGGCCTATCCTTGACCACTTTTCACGAGATCCAGGCCAAAGCTATAAAGCAGATGGATTGCATATCGCAGGCCCGGCTTCGCGACGTGTGCAGCGACGATTTCCTGAAGGAGAACGACTCCAATAACAACGACGAGGGCGTCGCCGCTGACGACGACGTTGACGACGTCGCGACCACTACCCCTACGACTACCTCTGAGGGCAGGCACAATGCTGCCAACATGGCGGAGGGCACCCTGGAGGACGCCCATAGCGAACCCTCCTCCCCTTTATCAGTAAACAACGTGTCTTCCGACATGGACTCTCTGGACTCTGGAGGCGAGGGTTCCCCTTCCTCCACCCACACCAACGGCCACAACGGCCTTAAGGATTACACCCTGGAGATCCCCATGGATAAGGATAATCCCCGACGCTGCACGGCCTGTGGGAAGATCTTCCCTAACCATTTCGGGGTGAAAGCACACTACCAAAACGTGCATCTCAACAGAATGCACACGTGCACTGTCGATGGCTGCAACGCCGCGTTCCCGTCGAAGCGCAGCCGCGACCGCCACAGCTCCAACCTCAATCTCCACCGCAAGTTGCTCTCCACATCGTCCTCGGATGGAGAGGGGAATAAAACCGCCAACAAGTCGATACACGACGGTGAATACCTCCCGCGGATCTACGGCGACGGCGGCAACAACGGCGGCGCGTTTACCACAGGCAACTCCTATGGCCCTTATGGGGATCCAACCAGCGAAGGAGAAGAGGGAGATTCAGATAATAACCTAGTCATCAACATGAGCACTAAGGCGACTGATGCCAATATGAACAACTCGAGCAAGGACGGCTATAACAGCACCACAGGGAGCAGCTCGCCAATTGCTCACCACAACAACAGCGCGCTCACCAACGGAGGCTCCCCCTCCCCAGTAGACCCCGACGGTTGCTTCAACAACGACTTCGACAGCCAGGAGGGCGGTTCCCCCTTAACCCTCGAGGACCTGGAGAATTCATCAGCGCACAACGGAGGAGTCGCAGGAGGAGTCGCTGGAGGTATGGTGAAGTGTCACATCTGTCGACAGCGCTTCCGTGACAACCTTGTCTTGAAGGAGCACTACGAGAAGGTGCACCCCAAGGAGATGTACAGGTGCACCATCGGCGGCTGCGACAAGATCTTCTCGACGAGAAAGTCACGGAATCGACACAGCCAGAATGACAACCTGCACCGCCACCTGTCGCCCTCGGCCAGTACCACCACCAACGGCTCCCCGCCCTGACGAGCTGAGCTGCTCCTAGGGCTAAAAATAGCACTGACTAGACTCATATTTATAATGATTATAATGATAACAATAGGAGCTTCTCGCACTCACCATGATATTAGATGAGGTCTACAAGGTTATTATTATGATGATAAGATTGTGGCAGGGTAGCATTGTCTTCCTCTTGTGAGACCAAAATACCTTGTGGATCGATGGAATAATAACTGACAATTTAAAGAGGCTGAGTTGCTCAAAACCAGCCCAAATGGCCTTTTATATTATCACATAATAAGAAGTTGAACACTTGAACAGGTACACATACATAGAAGAGTGACAAGTAGACTATCACGTCAGTGGTTTTTGTTTATTTTAGGTGTTCTTCTTTATTGCCATTTCGCACATTTGGATATTTATATTTAGTATTTGCAAAAGACTGTGAAGTGCAATGAAGTAGAGGAGATAGAACCAAGGAGGAGGACAATTCTATTGATGGACAGATACTCTCTGGAGAGGACACCCCATCTGCAAGCATGAGGAATTTCCTATTGAGATTAATTCATATTGATGACTCAGCTTTAAATATCAGAAACTCAAATGTAGCAAATAATAGGTTTGGCAAAAAACTGAAATATCAAGTGATATGTTACAAAAAAAATGCAATTGTCTTTCACAATTGAGGCTAAATCATATTATATATAGCGTACTATTGTAATATTTGATAAGAAATGGCAATGTTTTTGCTTCATAGATTTCCACAGAAGTGTTTGCTTAGGGCATTTTAGAGTTGGTAGCTGGTTGAAAGTGGAGTTTATTGGACTAAAATTTACAAAGACTGAACCAACTTGAGTGTCCATAAGTAGCACTTCATTAAGGCATTCTAGTTGTTGGACCAATGGGTTGTGTCTAGGTAGACGGGTGATGTGATTGCTATTTATGTATTTATTTACCTATTTATTATTGATTAAGTGATAAACTAGATACTTATGCAAGATATGTTTGAAGGAGAGTACTATACGGTTAACTATGATTAATAATAGGGATGACTAACTAATAATTTATAGAGTGTGTGCTTTTGGGTTTTTTAAGTACATATTTCCCACCTATGGTTTCACGTATGGTAGCGTGTCCTTTAGATTATTTATAACTATTTATTAATATTAATTAGGGGTTTTCTTGGTCAACCTGTTTGCCGAGTATAGACCAGTGTAAAGTTGGGGATGAATCTCAGTCAAGTATTGCTGTGTCAGTATACAAAATACTAATGGCACAGCTATACTGGCGTTTGTGTAGATGTAAAATGATTTTATTTTTTTTTGTTGAATTTCCTTGATTATGTGCATCAGAAGACATCATGAAGATATGGTTGGCCTTAAGCCTTTATCAAATCTCTTTTAGAGAGTGTTTATGACCTCATTTTAGGCTTGGACTTTCGATATAGAAAGTAAGCAGCAAGAAGAAACTAATAATTAAACTAGAGTGTTAATCGTTTGGCAGTGAAAGGCCACGTTTGAAAGGCATGCAATAATACCATGACTCTGGTGCTATGTACTCTCTCAATACCACACAGCTGAATTCTTATGTATGTACAAAGCGTTTTTGTCGAGGATTTTCATCTAATTTATTAATAACTTATTCTCTATTTATTGATTGTGATGTTCACAGGTGCTAAATGCAACGATTCATTTCTAGCTGCATGATTGGCTTAAGTCGAGCACGTGACCGATCACATGACTGATGACGTCAGAGATCACATGACCTGAATACTACTACTAACACAAGCAACGTTGTACCTAGAAAAGTGACCGATACTATTTATATTATCGACGATAAGGTATTTGCACTTTAGGCCTCAATTGCCAGGGTACCAATGATGATAATGTAACAATGACACTAAGGAATACAATGCATACATTGAAATCTCTAATATAAAAACACAACTCCCAATATGCCATGGGGGAAGCATTTTTCGGTCTTTCCGGAGCGGAAGCCCTTCTTGATATACCATATCATGTATAGTTCTTACACTTTTTCACGATGTACATGTAGTATAATATTTAATATTCCAATCTTATAGACACTTTTACTGTTATTAAGTAGCTTTCATGTCTTTTTCACCATGCACTGGGCGGCTAAAATAATAATAATGATAATTATTAATAATATTAATAATAATGGATTACCGTCCCAGTGTGGATTTGGCAGGGAGCTCCAAGGAGAGCACATCTTGTACCGGAAGTGGGCTTACCTACTTCCGGAAGCGTCTGATCCTCCACACCAAAAACTGTACAGTAGATACCCGTTACAACTCCACACTTCCATCACCGTTTGTACGTCTTGCCAGTTTTTTCAATAATGATACATAGTATCTAATATATCGTCGACACAATTTTCAATCCCTCAAAATGTGAACGTTGTGCTCCCCTGCCTCTCCTTGATTATTTCTACACAATGTGAATACTTAAATATTATTAAGTATTGAGCGTACTTATGGAACAGTTGTGATATTTTCTTCACACACGCACCCTGAGAAACAATACAAATGTGACACTGCCTCATGGACATGTTTCAAAGTAAAGAATATATCAAGTATTGAAAATGTGTTTGTAATAGTTTTTGCAACAATCCAGTACTAGTGTTTGGGTATAGAGTATTCTCTGTGGGACTCAATGCAAGAAGACCTAAGGATGAAATTATTCCATGCCAAGCTACCATTGAGCAATATTTAGTATACTTTTACGCTTTCAAGTAAGAAATGAATCTGTACTTGAATCGCATAACCTTACGTGAAACATGGTATTAAAATATCTGAAAATATCTCACAAAGCAATTGTAGCAATATAGAACTTTGAGCAACCTCCATGCTACCACCACATAATGTTTGGAGATACCAATTGACTCTAACTTAATTTTAGTTAGGACTTTGTAAATGCCTTGGAGTTTAATAGTTGTCATTTTGCTGCAAGCATGCCCTGTTCTTGACCTCATTTGTAACCATGTATTTTTAAGATCTGCAACCTATGCAATCATTGTTTTGATGCAAACTTTACCAGCTGTTTACCATGATAATTATGGTAAATGGTATTACCATGTTGCAACTTTAAAATATTTGGTGATTCAGAAGTACCTCATTGCAAAAACCCTGTTTATGCTTGATCAAGCCAATTGCTTTGAAACAAAAACCAAGAAAAGTCTTTTTATTATAAATAATTGTACATATGTATCAGCTAGAGCGGAGGCCGCTTATGCAACCTGGTATCTTAAGTGATAATCTTGATTGGTTTCATGCAAAAGTAATGAAATTAATATCAATATCTCAGTAATATTTGATATCAGTTTGGTGTCATTCATGTAGAACAGATATTATGATGGGTTTCACTGATTCGGAATGCATCCCTTTATTTGGTTTTGAATTAATTCTTTCAAAGAGAAAGAATTTAGACTGGTACCCTTGGCTAGTAAGTCACAAACAAAATTACGCCAATCTCGGTTGATTTTGCTACTAGAATGTTTATTTTTCTACCAGCTAAGAGGCATTTCTGACGATTCTGTTTCATGCAGTTTCTGTTTCATAAAATCAGAACAATAGGGGACCATTCAGTAACTTCAGTCGCCAATGTATCTATAGTTTGTAGGTTTATTTTTCTAAATATCATTAAGGTGTAGTCGGGTAGCTATTTATTTTGTGATGTTTTTGTAGATATCATTTTTATTTAGCTGGTTTGTATAATGGTAACATTATGTACAGTGTACGTTACTAATTTATTATTATAGCATACTAAGTTTAACTCGGTTCAGTGCGAGTTGTAGTGTGCATTACTCACTGATGATTGAAATCCAAAGATTTTGTCCCCTGAACACAACAATGTAGATCATTGAGGTAATAACCATTTAGTTTGTCCTAGTTATGAATATGTTGACTATGCAGATTGAATATGTTGACTATGCAGATTTATTCATTATCCACCCTGGTCCCCAACAGAACATATACAAGTGTACTGCTGTGGTATTAGATATCATTATTTGTATTATGTGTAGATTTATTTCATAGGTGATTTCTGTTAGCTGGAGGTATGAATCCCATCGTAAACTAAGCCTTGGTTTTTAAAGGCCTTTACATGATAAGAAAAAAATGTTTGGAAGAACGGGTAAAGTAACAATTGTAGCGATTTGTAAGAACATCTGGTGTGACCTTTTACTAACAAACATGCATGTTGTTCCAGCCAAGAGGTCTGTGAAAAGAATATCTGATCTAGTCAGTGGAAGTTGGAAACCATGGTAACAACCTCTGTCTTTTAAACTGAGTTAATAAGGCAATTCCTATTTACAAAGCAATATAATAGTAAATCAAATCTGCAATAAGAAAGGTGTGGTTGAAAATCACTAACAATATTGAGTTAGGCCCTTGTATTCCATTTTAGTCCGCTTGTATCTATATCCATATCCCAAAAGGAACCCCTGAAAGACTGGTACCCCAAACATTGGCAAAAACGAAAATAATGTTTTAGCAGGAAGGTCCTCTAAACCAAGCACTGACAAAAAAAAATCTAACCAAATAATAACGTTTGTAAGGTCTGGTTCTGAATGGGACATATTGCAAGCTTGAAGTCGAGAGTTTAAGGTATGGGTAGACCCTGTCGTGAAGTCTTTGTGCCCACAAACTTTCCTTCACTCTCCATCCCTAACTTAAAAAGACTATGGGGAGGATATATCCTGGAAGTTGTGCTGATGTGCTTGGAGAGTGTGCACCTTTTTAATGAGTGTCACGTGCCCCTAGTCACATGATCTGTGGGGGCGGGACCAGCATCCCCTGGTGGCAGTGAAGCGAACCTCTGGGTGACTTGGGTATCTTCTGGGAAGGTGATAAAGATACCCTTCCTCCAGTAGGTTGATGACACGTGACCTAGCCCCCTACTCCCCCCTCCCCCTCTCCCCCCAGCCTCACCTGGCCCCCTCCTGGTCCCACCCCTACCACAACCCCCCCTGCGTTCACAGCTGACACTACAGTCCCTCTACCCCCTGGGCTCCACCCCCTCCCCCACACACCCCAAACCCAGGTCGTTCCGTCATGCGCGTGCGCCACCGGAAGCGGAAGTACGTCATCAAGCAGGGGCAGGGGCGGTACCCACAGTTCTTCCCAGGTGGCGCTGTGAAGGTATGGGGAGGGGATGGGAGTGGTGGTGGTGGTGGTGGTAGGGGGTGGGGGGTGGGGGGAGTGGTGCTGCCGCATGGCACCACCACATGGCACCACCACAGGAACTTATAAGGAGGTGGTGGGGCTGGAGGCCAGCCTGGCTTCTTCACTCACCCTATGGCTTCTGCCTTTCTTTCTTGCCTCCTGCCACCCTCCAGGGTTTTAAGTCTGGGACAAAGTACTTGACTGGGGCTACCTACTGGAGTAGATCTCCTTGGTTGTGTGTCTAAACTTAAGGAGGACAGGTTAACCTGTTATGAGCTGCTCACACTTATGTCTCATGAGCAGCTCAGAGTGACCTAAATATATCCCTGAGTTCTCCGCCCACAGGTCATTTACCTGGCTCCGACGTCACCCTGGCAGTGAGCTGCTCGTGTAGTTTACTACTTGGTTACTAAGTTTGTCTTGACCCTGATGACCTCAGATAATGGTCTAGTGTACTCAAGTCACCATGTCAAACTTAGCTGAGACAGGGAGCAAATGAGTGACTGTACATAGCAAAAATGGGTTTTGGGCCAAAATTTAGTTTTCTTCAGGCAAACTAGATGTAAAGTACCACAAGGTTTACTTTTAAAGATTGAAAGAAATTTGTAAAACATTGTTGAATCACAATGGCAAAATGTCAACAATAGCCAAGTTTTCCAAATCCCAAAATCATAGTCTGGGAGCAAAGTAATTGCGTCTCAATACAGTTCCCATGGTTTTAGTCATTCATAAAATTATGAGCAGTTTAACATAATTACACTAAATCCTGTATTGTATCCTTGCTCTGTTCCTTTGGCTCAAGAGAGTGCATTGACTGGGGCTCTACTCTAAGCATCAGCCTCGCTGCTCCCAGCCTAACCCACACAGCCGGGTGCCATAATATTACATATGAGCAGGTCACGAGCACCTCCGAGCAGCTCAGCCCTTAGAGTGGCTCACCGCCGCATACTGCTCCAGCCGCTGACCTCGACACCTCCGCATACCACAGCGACGTGTTCGGGGCGCGGTCACCCACAGACACACTCAATACTCCAGTACCATGTACACCTCCTACCCTAAAGCCCTGTTTCCACCAGCCGATTTTACTCCCGATTTCAGAAATCGGCAATGGGAATATTGGTTAAACATGTTATATACCATTAGAAAAGGTTTTTATTTCTTTTTCAAATGGTATGTAAGATATATAGTCCTTTGCAATATTACCAGTTAAAAGTAATAAATTACCAAAAAATCTGTAGTAATATCGGCTGGTGGAAACAGGGCTTTACCCACTCTCCTCCTGGGCAGACCCCATTCATGTACCAACCGCCCCACCCTGTTGGACCATCAATCAGCCTACTACTACTCCTGTAGGTTGGCCCCCTCCTCCAGGGTGACATGCACCTGAACTCACGCCTGCCCTACCTAACAGCTAACTCTGGCCTACCTCACCTATGCTATGTTATTACCTCCATTCACTCATTCATGGTCTGGAAATATGCTTTTTGCTTGGATTGTGGGCCTCTTTTGTCCTCAGAACATGGGCTATCGTCCCTCAGAACATTGGCCATTGTCCCTTAAAATATGGGCCACTGTCCCTCTAAACATTGTCCCTCGGAACATAGGTCATTGTCGCACTGAACATGGGCCATAATCCCTCAGAACCTGTGCTTTTGGCCCTCAGTATATGGGCCTTATTTTGGTCCTGAAAGAAACATTAACATTCTTTGTCCCTTAGAACAAGAGCTTCCCTCAGTAACATGGGCCTTCCTCATTCCTCAGAAAATGGGCTTTTTCAGTCCCTCACAACACACTTGCCATGCATCACAAGAGGGCGTACCATTTCCCACTTACTCACCTAACCTTAGCATATCAAGCAAAAGCAATAATGGGAAAACGCAATTCATTATGCAATAATAACAATAAAACAACATGAAAATAATGTTTAAAGCTTGTCATAAGGTGTGCAGATTTGTTGCTGGTTTCCTATGAAGTCTTTCTTGGGTATTAGTAATGCTGATTTCATTGGCTCCAGTTTTTACTCTGGATTCTTTGATTTTTTTTGTCAGTTGAAGCATGTTCTGTAGCTACACTGGGTTACTGCACCATCCTGTAATTTGGTGGAACCATTCTGTAAATTGGTGAAACATCCTGTAACTTGGTGGAACATGGCTAATTTGCCCTTAGTGTGCAAGGTTGTTATAGTTGTGAAGTTACGAATGGTTTGATCTCAACTTACCTTACGTCGAGAGGTAGTGTATCACAAGATATTACATTGTGTCGTTACAAAAATAGAATACCCATCATAACTTATTAAAGCTTATACAACACACAACTTGCCTTTGTCCTGTCTTTGTCTTCTTTTCTCTCTAGAAATCTCGAAAACCTCATTGCTTTTATATCAGGCAACTACTTATTCATCCGCAGAAAATATGGCATAGCTTCTATCACTCTAATTTACGTATAAACTTCCGTATAAACTTCTCCATACCTCTCCATCAATGATTTCGCCATTAACTTATCTAATGCAGCAGCATAAAATATACACCTATAATGATACCATTATTTCGAGTATAACGGCATTATAATTAATTTCTTAATAGGGATTCAAAGTGTAATTAAAAATACCATACGGATACTGATAAGTTTACTACTGAACAAGCCCGCCAAAAACCGAAACTGTTATCTAAAATATCTCGGATATACGTTTTTGGATTCAGCACTGACTGGTTTACGAACAAGAAAATACAAACATTAACAGTACCCTGAACTTTCACCACAGTCTGCGGCAGGAGGGTATTGGACGTGTGTCGTTTGTGGGGGCGCCACAGGGGGCGCCAGGTGTACTATGCCAGATGGTGGGAGAAAACGTCACAAACACACTCTCCCAACACATTCTGCTAAAAGTCATTCTATGGGGATGTGTGATAACATTTGTGCAACGATCAGAAAGGTCCAGTCCTTCACTTGATTTATTCTATGTTATCTGAATGGATCTACAAAGGGCGAATAAAAGGGATTTTCGCATTTACCTGTAAGGGTCATCCATTAATTATGTACACATTTTTCCTGGATTTTAGAACCCCAGACTTACCCCCCTTGGCTTACCCTACGTATATACGTATAGACCTTGTGCAGATGACGCCACAACTGCCCATAATGGACTGGCGGCCATATTGGTGATAAATTTAAAATCTTTGTTAATCAAAATTCTGAAGCATCTGGCATACACTTTTATCAGAATTTTTTTTTAAATACTTTTATTATGTCCTGGGTTACAATTTAGCACCAATGTGCTAGTTTTCATTGTAGTTTCAGCAGATTCTTTTGCATAAGTAGGTCCGCGTGCTTTAACATGTATGCACACTCAATAACCTAATCTAATAGTCTCACTGAATAACACTTTGCAATAAGTGTAACTTTCAATTCATTTATTTTTTATTAATTCCCTTGTCATGTAGTCTCGATCACCATGTGGTGGTCACCAAAAAGTGATCACGTGACCACATCTGCACAACGTCTATTGGATTCATACAGTGACTTATACACATTTTAATGATTTTTTAATCCCTCGCTCCTCTCATTGATGATGATGCGTACATACTTAATAGAAGGAATGAAATTCCAAAAAATATCTTTTATATTTCAAAGGCGATAATTATTAGAAGCGTCTTCTAGCTACTCATTTAGTATACAGTAACACTAACAAGGGTCCATCACAAAACTGTCCCAAAACAACTCTGGCCAACTGTCAACAGCAGCTTTTCAAAAGTGCTTTGGGATAGACTAGAGACATAACACCATCTCGACTTGATGACGTCAGAGACACTCCTTCACCATTAACCAATCAGAAACTGCTACGTCGCCTGTCGAGGTAAGGGTGTGTTTTTCTAGTTTTGACGTCAGAGAGTTACGTGAGGAGTAGTAAGTAAGTTAGAGATGAACTTACGGCTTGACGGGGCTGGGACATAAGGTTTGTCCTAAGTCTGAGATGTTTTCGTGAGTCTAAAAAGTTTGTATTCTGCATACCAAGGCACTTGATAAGACTGACTTTGACAGTTATTCATAGTATGAACAGCGACATATCAAAACACCGAATCTAAAAGTAGACTTTATCTCGTTTTCTCGAAACTTTGTCCTTTGTTGGGGGGGGGGGGACAAAAGGGGCAATTACTCCCCCCCCCCCCCTCCAGACCAAAAATGGACTCTCGTAGTTTTGGCAAATCGGAGGAGAAATTTTGCAAACTAAATCATGGGGGGTGGGGGCAGATATATTGCCCCTCCTAGAAGACGGACTCTGGATCCGCCCCTGATAAATCATGCATTTTATGTGCGTTATGTGGTAAAATGAGTAAAAAATAATGTCCAAGAGAGCCATGAGATTAAGCAAGGAGGTGCTTGATTTTGTGGTATATGACTTGATGTAATTATAAAGACTAAGTAGGGCCCAATGAAATGTCATATAGAGGACACCCACTTCTAATTGAAACAAAATATTCCAGATTATGCCCAAGCGTATCTTTCAAATATGTATAATGTTCAGAGCATTAACATGATACTCTGGAATGATATGATAATGTATTGTAGAAGTAATGAACAACACCCTAATGTAATACGCCCAACTCAGCTTTAATTTGATCATATTGTGAAACAAGCAAATACCACATTCATCCCCTACAAAATGTCTGTAAAGCTTTTGAGACTCTGCCTGCTCTGGTTGACGTAGTTTGTTGTCGGTTGAAATGGCCGTACTACAAAGACGGCCAAGGCCTGACCCGACCTTGTACGGGGCGGGGCGGGCTGACAGGGACGAACAGAAGGACATAACGTGAGGCACGCCGGTAATAAGCCATAATGATGTCACATCAAAAGTCGTCTGCCGTCATCTTCACCGACAAGTGAGGATCAATTTGTAACCGGAAGTCATCGGGAAGTCGTCTGCTGCTTTACGACAGCGTCCTTTGCCGGCCGCCGACCCCTAGCGGACAGGCCATGTATTAATTCACTCCACTTCGCTCTGACTTCCGGTCAGACGACATTGATCTCTGTCGCTAGGGGCCGCTTCAGGGGCGAGCGTCGCCGCCGCGTTTCTTTCTTTGTCCTGTCATTTGGCGGGAAACAAATCAATGGTCGCCGCTGCAAAGTCGCTCAACTGTGGCGTCTGTGGGACGGCTGGGCGCCATTGATTCTTTTTGCTTGTTTCTGTTGTTGTGCGGGTAAAATACATTGAAGTGAGTGCCACCCCTTTCATATGGTACTGAAGGATTCCTCCATGGCCAGTCCATGCCAACCCCTCCCCTCCACTCAATAGGCGTTCCCACTGATCGACTGTGATGTCACAACTCCCTCCTGGAGCACATGTGACATTTGACATTTGCACCGGAAGTGGCTTCCGCCGCCGGCCCGCCTGCGCGCGCACGTGGCGTTCACTACCGGGTCAGAGAGGTCAGTCAAAGCGGTGACCCCCTGCGTCCCGCCTGGAGTAGGCGGCTCCAGCGCCAGCAGAGGGGGAGGGGAGGAAAAGGTCAAAGGAATCCGCCATCACCAGCTGTAGTCTGTAGCGCGTTAGGAAAGGTGTAGACATGTAAGGCTGGCGACCACATATCTTTTATAGAGGGGCCCTGGAGATGGGGTTTCCATTCTGACTGTAAATTTCCAGGAAAGTATTAATCCTTGAGTATCAGTATTTTATATGCAATTGGCAATGGGAATTACCTCAGCATTTAATTGATCAACAATATATGAATAAAATTGTAATTAGGCCTATATTCCTGGCATTAATGTTTTCTTGTAGATAGCCTAATAGCCCCAACTTACAGGTTATTGATTGTCAGTTCAAAAGCATTCTTTGGCTGACAAAATATATATAACTGACTAATGATATAGGTCAATATATTATATAGTATCATGTATCGAAGGACATGCTGAGAATATGTATTTCTCACTTTAGACTAATAGATTATTTCTTAATGAGGAATACATACAAAAAAAATCTAGCGACCTCTGGCTATATAAAATAGTCAAGGTAAGTCTGTGAGCAGTCTGGCTCAACATGGAATGCACACAAGAAGTTGTGGGCACTTTTTAAGTTGACGTAGGGGTGTGGGAGTGTCTTAGGTACCCACAGTCGGCTGGTCATGTCGGAGTAGACACCCTCAAAGAACTTAGATAAGGAAGAGTATAGGCACTCAGTGGTGGGCCTCCTTTTATTTCGGTTAAGCCGCCTGGTGTTGATATAAGGTGTCTTTAGTCACACTTCGAGGTATGAGAAACCTACTTTGATTATTCCTACAATACCTACCGGCAATGACCCAGTCGGTTTGGACTAGATTATAAGACTACACCCATGTGTAGTAATTTCTGTGAGGTTTGGTGTTAGTTATCCATCTATAGTCACATAATTGTTTTGAAACAGAGGAAAGGACGTGAAAGCAGCATTTTTTAATAAAGTTTGATTCCGAATATCGATCAGTGTCGTACCGAGGGAGGCTTGTGAGGGAGTCTAAAACCCTCTCAGATTTTGTTTCACGTTACTTGAAAAATAGCAAATTCCAACAGAAGTGTCAACTGGAACCCCCCTACGATGTACTTGGAACCACGTCAGATTTTGCAAAACCTCATCTAAATTTACAAGGCACCCTTTAAGATTTCCCAAGAACCCCAACATATTTTGAGGCTAGGTACGGTCCTGACAGTACGAGCATCTGCAAAAATCTAACCACAAAGAGGGAGTGAACAGTCTTAACAGATACAAAGTCTCTGGACCTGTCACTTCCCAACATCATCACCGCGGACCCTCACTGCGCGGCGCGTGGACGGATACACACTCCAAGCAGATCCTACCACTCTATACAAGCACACATAAACCTCAATACCTGTGCTTGGAGAGTGCTGGCCCGCTCGGGTTACCACTTTTTCCATCGGGCACCCTGCGTTCTGTGACGCCATGGTCCGTACCCCGCTGCTGCGCTTTCTATGAGCAGTTCCGAGAAGTTCCGAGAAGTTCCGAGCAGTTCCGAGTTGGTCCGAGCAGGTCCGAGCAGTTTAGTTTAATCGCCTGCAGGCTTGGTAGCTTGACGACATAGAGAATATCGGAAGGCAGGTAAAAGCCAAAAAAGAACCAGAACTTTCTACGAAGGTCCATTATTTGTGAAAGTGAAAAAGAAAAAGGGAGGAATATATATAGATTGTATGGTTAGGGATTAGAATGTGACTGCGCAAGGCCCTTTGGTACAATATATGTAGAGCTCCCTTTGAAGTTTACCTTATCTATGGTGCGCCCCTATGTAATGCATGGACATATGCGCACACACACACACACACACACACATGTTCACCCACACGTTCAAGCATTTTTGAAAGGTAATACCGTGCTTTTAGATCCCTAGGCCTATGCATCGACACTGTGACATATGCATTTCCGAAATTCAAGGTGGCCATAGAATTCATAGGCATACGACAGATGAGTTATGTAAATTTATGTTTATTTCTTTAACATTGTTTAATACGTCACCAACAATCCTGACCCCTGCCCCTACCCAAATCCCATCTAATCTATACCCCCATGATACCCATAGTAAAGGCACACAGATCTGCTTGGAGAGTGTACCAAGGTGTGCTAACTCCATGTGAATGTATTATGGCCCACTTTGTTGTCAGGAGGCAGGAGAGGGTGGTAACAGGCCGGATAAAAACACGTAATCCAGGCAGACCAGTTAAAACCACATCTGATCTATGTTCTCCAGACTGGGCCAGGTAAAACCACACAAGTCTGACCCACCTTATCCAGACAGGCTATGGCCTATAATCCACCATCTGATTTTACTTCTGCTTTCAAAAGATTGCGATAAGGAATAAGCACTTACCATATAATTATAGACATGCTGTATGTCATTAGAAAGGGCTTTAAATTATCTTTCATATGATATGTAATATGCAGGGGTTCTTGTAATATTTCCAACAAAGACTTAAAAAAAGGATAATTTGTAGAAGTCAAAATCGCCTAGTGGAATACTGGTTTATTCAGAAGAACCACGAGGGACTGACCCATTTCAGACGTGCTTCATTCTCATGGACACAGCTTATATCTGGTTTTACCATCTAGCCAGTAATATTGACATTATCAGGAACATTGCATAGAAAACTCGGTTAAAGCCATATTCAAAGTTATGTTTGGTATTATTGGGTTGTTTATTATTGCCAACGCCAGAGGTTAGTGCTTCATATACCAATCATCTTGTAACCGTCGTCTTGCAACGCAAGCAAGTAGAGCTTTACTAAAACAAAGTATAAACATGGCCGAATAAAGCATTCAGGTCAACCAGGGATCCATATATTTTATTCTGACCCAAAAAAGGGTTTTAGAAATGACTAAAACAAAGTCAAGCTTCAAGCCTCTGATAGTCTATTTCTAATGGTCAAATATATTTTATAATATTGCATCTGAAGCCGCTGAAGCCACAGACACTACATCTAAAACCACAGAAGCCATGTTGAGGCCACATATCAAGCCATTAAAGCTACAGAAGCTGCATCGAGAGCCCCAGAATTAAGCTGCAACTTGAGCCACAGAAGCCGTATTTGAAGACACAGACACTACAGAAGCTAAATGCAGATTCCATCTGTAGGAAAGACCTTTTGGGTCTTAGCCTTAATTCAATTGAAAAAGGTTCAGGGACAAAATGGGTAATCTGTACTATTTTACCATGTTATGAGGATATGTAAATAATGGGTATTGGGAGTTGTCACCAAGACTACTGGAAAACTGTGGAAAAGAAGAATGAACAAATATGCTGAAAATTATTATTATGGACCACGTGGGGTATTCAGATATGGCCCATTTATGTTTAAATAAATGGAATCTGGGTGATGCCAATGTACAGTCTGGTATAATATGAATATTTTTTAAAGATTCTAAACAACAAATTGACTTTGAAGCTGTCACATTTATTTGAAAAGCTTAGTGACTAGAGTGAAAATGAGCTTTTGGTATTTATCTATTTCTCTCATCAAAATGTTGATGACAGTAATTATATGAATTTGTTGTCATCTATTTATTACTGTCCTCAAATGTTGATATCATATACATTCATCAACATCAGAGGAACTTAGGTAACATAGAGAGATGCTGAACAAAAGAAATAGAAATGAAGATACAATGATGCAAATGTCAATGATCCTGTCAAATCAAAATAATCATTCTGATTCACCTAGTTCTTACTAGCGAAAATGAGAAAATGATCATAACAAGGATGTGTGTGGAAGGGTATCAAAAAAATTCCTTTTTATTCATCCTGTTTTTAACATATTTATGACTACATTTTAGGACAGTGGTTCTTTAGTGGATAAAAATCATAGGCCTACCCCTGCTGGCCCTGTAGGACAGACTGCGGACTGGGTGCAGGTCTACACACGGTAGAGATACCAGCATAGAATAATCATAGCAAGCTTTAAAAAGTCACACCAGCACAGTATAAGTATAGCAAGCTTTAAATAGTTGCACCAATGTTCGCAATCTGCGCAGGTTTGTTAGTCCTTTCCACCGTCTCTGCCACCATGGTACACCCTCTGACCATCGTTGTGGGATTTCTCTCACTTTCTCTGGGTCAGTTACAATGGACCAAACAGTCCATTGTTGACCTCAGCTACACCTATGATGAGACTACTGTCTACTGGGCCGGAGGTGGGCCATTTGTACTGGAGGAAATATTCAAAGGACCGCAGGATGATTATTGGTGAGAAAATTGCTTATTGTGAGATACTTCTTTTTTAATTCTATATTTTGGTAAAGCTTTCAAGTTATCTTGATCTTCCAAGCAGTTATTACATATATAAATATCCTAAGTTCTAGGCAGCAAGACACAACATTGGAAACGTTTTGTTTTGACCATTTTCACAAAATGCTACATATCTTCATGGTTTTACATGATAACAGGACAATCGACCCACCAAAGAAAAGAGGAGACATTGGGCTTTACTAATATTGTTGTTCTAAGGATTTTTTTAAAAAAAAGTTTTAAAGCTATTTGCATCAAATTACAGCAAAAATTTGTAAAATTTTACAAAACATTTTTATTTCTGATGGTAAGGATACATAATTACCATCTATAGTTTTGTTAGAAAAATCTGTATATCAGATAGATTCTCCTAGCATATGAAAGTGAATTGCCTAATCTTTCCAACAAGGTATGACATATTGTAGTTGAAAAAAGCTGGGAAGCAACCATGATTATTTCAAGGAATATCAGGCTGATTTTAAAGATTGATGAAACATTGATTTTTCTCTGTTGAAAATGATCTTGAAATACCCTAAAAATGGATTTTTCATAAAAATTTACATCAAAACAGCAATCTTGTCAACATGTATACTATGCAAGTCATTTCTGTCGGATATTATACCAAAACACAAAGAAAATGGGAAAAGTTGACTGGAAATTTTAGCATATGGTAACTATGGCAACCAGCATTCCAAGAAAAAAAGTCACATGTCATTCCAATTTTAGTTGCATAACTTACCCATATTTCTACCATAAGATTTATGTACCAGACAGCTAATAAAGTACGGATTTTCAAGGGGTAGGGTAGGGTGGGGCAAGAAGTCCCTGTGGGGTAAAAGGCCCATCCTTTTTAATTTGGTATGATGTCCTATTACAACAAAATTAAGCTATAAAATAAGTTTCAGTTGGCTATATTACTCTTGAAATATAACATTTGAATAGATATCTTTTGAATTTAAGAGAATATTTTTCAGACCCTTACGTTCTTATTTTTTGGCCTTAGATAATTATTTCTGTAGTGTCAAGTGTCACATTCTCATTGAAAACTTGTATTCATTAAGTAGGTTTGACCTTAACTGGTGGTTATGGGATATACACAAGTTTGGAAAGATATCATCTACAGATTTTATCAAAAATTGCCCTTTCTTAAAGGTGGGGCAAAAGGCTCACCCCCTAAATTAAGCAAAATGGGGCAAGATGCCCATATGCCTTTTACCCCACATGTGGGCTTCTTGCCCCCTATGGGCTTTTGCCCCTCTTAGAACATAATTGGTATTTTTGTATGGGCTTTTGCATTACACCCCCTGGGCTTCTTACCCCACACCCCTGGGCCTTTTACCCCAAACACCCTATGTGTGGGGCAAAAGGCCCACTTTCTTTAAATTTGCTTTTATCTTAACCCTATCCAGATAAGATCAATTGTTTGGTTCTGTATTGGTTCTTGTTATGATACTTTGATGGCTTCCAATACCGTCGCTGCAACATTCTGCTGGAAAGTTGCATTGCAATGTTAGTATAACATTTTGGTTATGTTCTTCAACCTAAACAGAATATTCTTATAAGATTCTGTTTTGGTTTGATCCTATCACCACCAAAAAATTGTGTTCTAAAAATGTTCTGATTTGGTGAGGTTTTAACCCCCCCATCAATAATGTGATTGTTATGTGCCATCTTAGTAAGTAGCAGACTGGCTAAAAATTATGGTTGCAGAATGTTTCTGTTACATTGCAACATGGTTGAGGTAATTGTAACTAATGTTATGTTTTGTTCAACACACAGGTATGAGGAAAATAAATTCTCTACACTAGAACATGGTGGGACACACCTAGATGCTCCTGCACATTACGCAAAGGGCAAATGGCATGTCAGTGACATACCTGTGGAGAATCTCATAGGACCGGCAGTTGTCATCGATATTTCAACCCGAGCAGGTAAAAACTCTGATGCTCAATTAGGCCCACAAGACATCATCGATTGGGAAAACAAGCATGGGAGAATCCCAGACGGGGCTGTTGTACTTATGAACTCAGGTTGGGGAGTAAAGTGGCCAAATAAAGAAGAACATTTTGGAAGCGTCACTTACAATGATACATCAACCTACCACTTTCCAGGGTTCCACGTTGAAGCTGTAAAGTGGCTTTTAAACAATCGTACTATTGTTGGACTAGGTGTGGACACTGCTTCATTGGACTATGGACCAACTAAACATCATATGGCTCATAGGGTGGCATTTGCTGCTAATGTATATGCGTTAGAGAATGTTGCCAACCTGTATCTCCTCCCACCAAGTGGTGCCACTGTCTTTGTTATGCCAATGAAGATCAAATCTGGATCTGGTGCACCAAGCAGAATTATTGCATTGCTTCCTGATTCTGTGAATAGTTCTGGTGCTACATTTTACAGATGGACAACCTCTGTTAAGGCCTGGAACCTGTTTCTTGTGTTCCACACGATACTTACGCTTGCTACCAATTGAAACTTTAAGCCTTTGTAAATACAGAACTTTTGGCTTATATTATGTTTAGTTTGTGGAATGATAATTTACTCCAATTCACCTACATTGATATTTTGACATTTATGACTACATTTTAGGACAGTGGTTATTTAGCTGATGAAAATCATATGCCTATCGCTGCTGGACCTGGAGTGACAGACTGGGTGCAAGTCTACAAACAGTAGAGATATAAGCACAGTATAATTATAGAAAGCTTTAAATAGTCACACCAATGTTTATACTGCACAGGTTTCTTCCTCCTCACTCCCAACTCTGCCACCATGGTACACACTCTGAGCATCGTTGTGGGATTTCTCTTGCTTTCTCTAGGTCAGTTACAATGGACCAAACAGTCCATTGTTGACCTCAGCTACACCTATGATGAGACCACTGTATACTGGGCTGGAGATGGGTCATTCGTGCTGGAAGAAAACTTCAAAGGACCGAAGGACGGTTATTGGTGAGAAATTTGATTATCATAAGATCCAATACCATTGGTGTACCCGTAACATTGGCACAATATTTTGGATTTCTTACATTATTATAGGAATATTTCACCCTTATCAAATGGTATTACTTGTATTGTATTGCATAACCAGTACCTTATTAAAGGTGGAATTGTGGGCAGATTATTAAAGGATCCCTAGCACGTTTATGAATGATATTATTGG
The DNA here is from genome assembly GCA_936440205.1 of Lepidonotus clava. Classification (NCBI taxonomy): domain Eukaryota; kingdom Metazoa; phylum Annelida; class Polychaeta; order Phyllodocida; family Polynoidae; genus Lepidonotus; species Lepidonotus clava. The sequence continues at coordinate 45,313,082 of OW387139.1, forward strand.
TAAACAAAACAAATCTTGTACATTCTCTACATCAAATCCGTATAATTCTTAAATTCTGAAGAAACATCAATGTTCAGAAAAAGTCAATTAGAGCATTCTCGAGTTAACGATCTACGATAACCACACTATTTTAAATAGATAAACTGCTACTGTAACATATAAATTTCCACGATTTTTGTATGTTTGTACATTTGGCAAAATTATAATGTGAGTGAAAAGAATAACTATTATGGAACAGATAGGATTAAATTCAATTGTGTAAAATTAATAATTACACAAAAATGCTACTTGATGCTGGATGCACAAAAATTTACACTATTTTACTGGTTCAGTATACATGCCTAATGAAAGACTTGTTCAAATAGTAAAAACCCTTTTTCTTAAAGGTCACTTTTGTCTTTTTCGGTTTTAAAGCATTTATGGAGAAATTAAAAGATGTTCAATTTCAACAATCTCCACCCTACATATTTCTTTCTTATCATTATTTTGAATTCAATGCGACAATATGTCTGCTTAACATTTTTTAACTATAGACAATAAGTTAGTGCAATTGATCCTTTAGATTAAGGCTCAATGAACCTGATGTCATGTTTTGTTCAACACACAGGTTTGAAGACAATAGATTCTCTACAGTAGAACATGCTGGGACACACCTAGATGCTCCTGCACATTTTGGAAAGGGCAAGTGGCATGTTGCTGACATACCTGTTGAGAATCTCATAGGACCAGCAGTTGTCATCGATATTTCAACCCGAGCAGGTAAAAACTCTGATGCTCAATTAGGCTTACAAGATATCTTGAACTGGGAAAACAAGCACGGGAGAATCCCAGACGGGGCCATTGTACTTATGAACTCAGGTTGGGGAGTAAAATGGCCAAATAAAGAAGAACACTTTGGAAGTGTCACTTACAATGATACATCAACCTACCACTTCCCAGGGTTCCATGTTGAAGCTGTAAAATGGCTTTTAAACAATCGTACTATTATTGGAATAGGTGTGGACACTGCTTCATTGGACTATGGACCAACTACAGATTATATGGCTCATAGGGTGGCATTTGCTGCTAATGTATATGGGTTAGAGAATGTTGCCAACCTACATCTCCTCCCACCAACTGGTGCCACTGTCTTTGTTATGCCAATGAAGATCAAATCTGGATCTGGTGCACCATGCAGAATTATTGCATTGCTTCCTGATTCTGTGAATAGTTCTGGTGCTACAGTTTACAGATGGACAACCTCTATTAAGACCTGGATCCTGTTTCTTGTGTTCCACACGATACTTAAGCTTGCAACCAATTGAAACTTTAAGCCTTTATAAAGACAGAACTTTTGGTTCATATTATGCTTAGTTTGTGGAATGATAATTTACTCCAATTCACCCACATTGAAGGTATTTACATGTTTAAACATGCTTGAGCTTGAGCTAGTTAAACAATGTCATGGGGTGCTGCCTGTCAGTTTACTGCAATGTTAGATATAGCCTTCACAGCTTTAAATTTTTTATTTTTGAAACAGTTCATGACACAGGTTCCACATTGATCATCATATCACCTCGCGTACTTTGTCTGGCAATTGTTCAGGGGAATAGCAGAAGCGGAGTTTTTAGGTACAACCTCACAGGTACCTTGATAACTATGTAGCAAAGTATGTGTTGTCGGGAGGCAAGAGAGGGTGGTAAAAGGCCAGATAAAAACACGTAATTCGGGCAGACTAATTAAAACAATGTAGAGCTTTACTAAAACAAAGTATAAATATGGCCAAAAGATCCATTCAGGTCGACGAGGAATGATTAAAACAAGTCAACCTGCAGGCCCCTGATCACTGAAGCCACAGATACTATATCTAAAGCCACAGAAGCCATGTTGAAGCCACATATCAAGCCATTAAAGCTACAGAAGCTGCATCGGGAGCCCCAGAAGCTGCATCCGGAGCCCCAGAAGCTGTATCTGAAGACAAAGACGCCACAGAAGCCACAGAAGCCACATGCAGATTCCATCTGCAGAAGAGACCTTTTGGATCTTTTTGCTTTGACCCATTTGAAAAAGGTTCAGGGACAAAATGGGTAATCTGTACTATTTTACGACGTTATGAGGATATCTCATGATGGACTATAAATGATGGGTATAGGGATTTGTCACTAAAATTATTGGAAAACTGTTGAAAAGAAGAATGAACAAATATGCTGAAATTGATGATTATTGACCGCGTCGGGTATTTAGTTATGGTCTGTTTATGTTTAAATATGTGGAATCGGGGTGATGCCAGTGTAAGGTCTGCTCAGTGAGCTTAGTGACTAGAGTGAAAATAAGCTTTTGTTATTTATATATTTCTGTCTACCTTTTTGGCTGCAGTGAAACAAGATAGACGCAGAGAAGTGGTCCGCTTGGGAAAATGACAATTTCCGGGACAAATTAATAAAAACAAAAGGGCATTTATATGAGGCAATGAGAGACAAAGACTTCGCCTGTGGGATGACATGGGCTCAGGCAAAATATATTAAATGAGACATTATCCCAGGGAAAAACATTTTGGGCAATTTGTTGTGCGAATACAGGATCTCAATAGTGGGTCAATAGGCCAAGGAAATGAGCCAGCCGGCCAAGTCTGATATTTATACCTGACCTAGTGGGTAATAGTGCTTGACAACACAGTAGGATGATAGGTGTATGACCTGATTAGTTTTTGTATTGGAAAGCCTGTCTAAATCGCTTGTGTACAGTCAGTGGGTCAACAGGTCGGGTCATCTATTTATAAGTAAACATACACTATAACATGGCTATGTACAGGGTGGTTATATATGTTTGCATTGGAGTTGTGTCATAATTATTGCTCTCTAGAATAACTTTGTTGTCATTATAGTTAAATGCTTGATTTATATATGATTGCTTGGTGTTTTTTCTGTGATTTTATTATCTATTACACAAGGAATTTTAGTATTTTACATATAGAAACATATACTTAATACTTAACCGGGTAAAAAGATTGTGTTTCATTTAATTGTTTTTAATATTTTCTCCACGGGTCAGACAGTTTTAAATCTGTTATCTGCTATTGTTGATTAACACCTATGGCAAAAGCTGGAGACAAGATGAGCCGATTCCAGATTAAATCTATTTATGTACTGTCATGGTTTAATAGTTGGACTATATTTTATACACAAAATTGGGAGTTAGACTTAACAGATAAACAAAGATTTAGCTGACCTTTTACAGGGTAGAGGAATACTCATGGGACATCTTAATGTAAGAAGTCTGATAAGTAAATGGGAATTATTTAAATCCCATATCATGTCTAACGAATTAGATATTATTGGATTATCCGAAACATGGTTGAATGACTAGCTACCAACAGAATTATTTGACTTATCTGACGAATATGATATGATCAGGAATGACAGAAAATGGAAAGATGTAGGTAATGATACAATCAAAAAAGGTGGAGGGGTAGCAGTATATATTAAGAAACCTCTGAATTATTCTTTAAGTAATATGGATCAATACAATGTTAGTAATCAGAACATAGAATGCCAATGGCTTTCGATACAATATCCAAACTCAAGGAAAATAATAGTAGGTAATATATATAACCAACGCAAGGAGATAATGATGTTTTCATAAGTTTTATTGAAAATGTCTTATTAGGCTTTCAACGCAGCCAAAATGAATTATTTATTATGGGAGATTTTAATATCGATTTTATGGATAAAAAGATTAATTTCACAATGAAATTAAAAGACCTGATCAAATTGTATGGGCTCAGACAACTTATATCCGAACCAACTAAGTATTCGAATACAAAAAAATAGTTGTATTCATTTGTTTATAACAAATTCTGATCGGATTAGCATGTCAATGGTATGTAATATGAACATCAGTGACCATGAAATAATTTCATTGACATGGAAAAAAACTATTCAGGAAAAAAATATATGCAATTTCACAGGACGTAGCTACATCGTAATTAGAATAAGGATTTATTTATACGAAATATTATACAATCCAATTGGACCTTGTTTGATGGCAGTGGAGATGCTGAAAATAAATGGAAAGAGATGCGAACTATTATTAGAAATCAAATAGATCTTACGTGCCCACTAAAAGAATTTAGAAGTAAACAAATTAAAGAGCCTCGGTTAACTCCTCAATTGATAGAATTGATTAAGGATAAAGATGAATTTTGGAAAAATGCAAAAAAAAGTAATAACCTGGAACAACTAAAAGAAGCAAGGCAACTTCGAAATAGATGTATAAATAGGCTAAGACAAGCCAGAGCTGACTATGTTAAAATAACCCCTCTAAAGAAAATTTGGAAAACAAGCACTAACTTTAGATTATATCATAATACATCGAAATCCTACGTGAGCACACGAGATACGGCACTATTCATAAATGATTTCTTCGTCAATATAGGTCCTAATCTGGCGACTACCCATAATATAGGATGGAATTACTATGGTGATGCTACACAAAGTCGACTTGATGCCTTTATGGCAAATACAGACGATATTATAAATATCATTAAGAAATTGAATATGAATAAAGCATCTTGTATAGACCATCTATCAACTGAAATACTACGTGATGTATTCTTGGCTGTGCCAAATAAGGAATGCGATTTATTCAATGCTTCTTTTAATACTGGTAAAAAAAAACTGATAGCTGGAAAATTGCTAAAATAACCCCTCTGAGAAAAGGTGGTAATATGGAGGATGTAAATAACCTTAGACCAGTTTCATTGCTGCCTGTAATTTCAAAGATAATCGAAAAAATTGTTCATAAGATTACCTATGATTACTGTACTGAAAATGCCTTGCTAAATAAACAAGGAGGATTTAGATCTTGTCACTCGACTATTTCTACTACAGCTACATTTGTAAATGGAATTTGTAAGGCCATGAACAATAATGAAATACTAATAGCTACTTATATCGAGGCAATGAAGGCTTTTGATACTGTTGATCATGGCATATTATTTGATAAGCTGGAAAAAATAGGAATCTTGGGTAAGGCATATGACTGGTTTAAGGATTATCTGACAAACAGATATCAGTGTGTTAAAGCAAATGAAATAGTTTCAGAAGTGAAATTAATCACAGATGGAGTAACACAGGGTAGTGTGTGCAGCCCACTGCTCTTCCTCATATTTATTAATGATTTAGTAATATTATGGATTTTACTATGAATGAGACTAGAACGAGTCTGCTCATATAAATATTTGGGTTTGTGCTTGATGAACAATTAAACTTTAATAAGCATATTGAGGATCTAAGTTAATTAGTAAATCATAAGCTATAAGCAAAATACTAGCTTATTGGTTTTAAAAACAATGATTCTGTTGCTAATAGAATAAGGTGATGTTGTATACTTTAGGTAACAAAAAGAGATGCTGAACAAAAGAAATAGAAATAGAAATACAACAACGCAAATGACGATGATCCTGTCAAGTCAAAATTATCATTATGATTTACCTAGTTCTTGCTAGTGACAATGAAAAAATTATCATAATAAGGACGTGTGTGGAAGGGTATCAAAAGAATTTCCTTTTTATTCATCTGGTTTTTGACATATTTATGACTGCTTTTTAGGAGAGTGGTTCTTTAGTTGATACAAATCATTTATGCTTATTGCTGCTGGACCTGTTGTGTCAGACTGGCAGACTGGGTGCAAGTCTACCAATGGTAGAGATACAAACACAGTATAATTTCAGCAACCTGCGCAGGTTTGTTAGTCTTTTCTACCATCTCTGCCACCATGGTACACCCTCTGACCATTGTTGTGGGATTTCTCTCGCTTTCTCTTGGTCAATTACAATGGAACAAACAGTCCGTTATTGACCTGAGCTACACCTATGATGAAACAACTATATACTGGGCCGGAGCTGGGAAGTTTGTTTTGGAAGAAATATTTAGAGGACCAATAGACGATTATTGGTGAGAAAATTGCTTGTTGTGAGATACCTTTTACTTTGATTCTTTATTTCCGTAAAGCTTTAAATTTATCTTGATCTTCCTAGCAGTTACTATAGATATCCTAAGTTGAGGACACTAGTATGGGGTGATAAGAAAAAAATAGAATGAAAACAGTTTATGATTATGATGAAAGTTTTGATAATCCCGATACATCTTGTACAAATTTGAAATTGTTACCTTCCTTAGGAGTACATTATTGATGTAACGTTGGCACAATATATGAGTTCATATAATATATTTTGGCAAACTTTTTTGGGTTTATATAAGATACCATAGTTATATCACCATTATAAAATGATATTGTATGATTCTTAAACCCTGAAGGAACCTCAAAGTTTAGAAAAGACACATTTAGATAATTCTCTAATCCAAGTAAATGTATCATGGTTATAGGAACATATCAATTTCGGTATGAACAAATTCAAATTTAATCATCTTTAAATACCACATTATTTAAAATAAGGTAAACTACTGATGTAATGCTTCAACTTTTAAACTATAGATACTAAGTCAAGCATGTGACGTTATTATAACATAGAATCAATGTTCAGTTTGCTCCTTTATTTGTTCTTGTTATGATACTTTGATGGCTCCCAATAACATTACTGCTGGGACGTTGTATTGCAATGTTATTATAACATTCTGGTTATGTTCTTCAACCTTCACAGAATGATCTTATAACATTCAGTTTTGGTTTCATCCTAACCTCACCAAAATAATGACATTGTTACAATAATGTTCTGATTTGATGAGGTTTCAACCTCACCATCAATAAAGTGATTTTCACGCGCTACCTTAGTAAGTAGCAGACTGGCTAAAAAATCATAGTTGCAGAAAAATTGTGTCACATTGCAACTTGGCTGGGGTCATTGTACATAACTGATAATTATGATGTTTTGTTCAACACACAGGTATGAGGGAAATAGATTCTCTACACTAGAACATGGTGGGACACACCTAGATGCTCCTGCACATTTCGCAAAGGGCAAATGGCATGTCAGTGACATACCTGTGGAGAATCTCATAGGACTGGCAGTTGTCATTGATATTTCAACCCGGGCAAGTACAGACTCTGATGCTCAATTAGGCCCACAAGACATCATCAATTGGGAAAACAAGCACGGGAGAATCCCAGACGGGGCCATTGTGTTTATGAACTCGGGTTAGGGAATGAAGTGGCCAAATAAAGAAGAACACTTTGGAAGTGTCACCTACAATGATTCATCAACCTTCCACTTCCCAGGGTTCCACGTTGAGGCTGTAAAGTGGCTTTTAAACAATCGTGCAATTGTTGGACTAGGTGTGGACACTGCTTCACTTGACTATGGACCAACGACAGATTTTATGGTTCATAGGGTGGCATTTGCTGCTAATGTATATGGGTTAGAGAATGTTGCCAACCTGCATCTCCTCCCACCAAGTGGTGCCACAGTCTTTGTCATGCCAATGAAGATCAAATCTGGATCTGGTGCACCATGCAGAATTATTGCATTGCTTCCTGATTCTGCAAAGAGTTCTGGTGCTTCATTTTACAGATGGGCAACCCCTATCAAGGCCTGGAACCTGTTTCTTGTGTTCATTACAACACTTAAGCTTGCTACCAATTGAAACGTTAAGTCATTGAACCTTTGGCTCATATATGTTTAGTTTGTGGAATGATACCTTACTCCAATTCACCTGCATTGAAGTTATTTACATGTATAAACATATTTGAGCTTGGTTCTCCTCAGTAGGGCCATAAAATGGCTGATGATAAGTAAAACAATATAATGGGGTACTGCTTGTCATTTCACTGCAATGTTAGATATAGCTTTTACATTAAATCTTGTATTTTCGAATCAATTCAGGACTTCAAGGCTCCACATTGATCATCACTTTAGCTCGCATCCGATGCCTGCAATTGTTCAGGGGAATATCAGAAGGGGAGTTTTGAGGTACTAACCCTTTGAGGCACCTTGATAAGTAAGTAGCAAAGTATGTGGAGTCAGAGAGCGTTCTATTAACATTGCAGAAAATTAAAAAATGCTACTAGGTATAGTGGTCAACGTGCCTTGCTTGCATGCGAGAGTTCTGAGTTCGAGCCTGGCCTGTGCCAGTTACACCACCCTACCCTTCTGTCTTTTCCATGCTCATAGATAAGGTCACACAACGTATTACAAGTCAAAAACATGAGTAGTCCTTATATAGCTGAAAAAATTGATGAGGGGACATTACACTCCAATAAACATCATCATTTAGGCTGGGAATGAGGCAGACAAAAATGGAAAAACATGAAGGAGACAAACAAGAACGTTTCATGTAGAAGACAACGGAGAGAGACATCGGAAAAGACAGCCACCTGGAGTAGGAAGTGTGTGTGGGGTTGGGGGGGGGGGGGGGTTGGCCAGGTGTACCCAGAGTGACTGGAGGAAGAGAGGGGGAGCACCAGGAGGACGCAGGGGGGGGGGGGGGTGGCATGAGGTGATTGGCACGGCAGACCCCGACCTGTCCATTGGAGCACCCTTACCCCCCACCCCAACAACGAACCCACCTCAACACCACCACTCCTGGGTGGGAGGAGGCACTTGGGTCTGAAAGCTCCCCATGCCAAATGGCCCCGCGAAACATGGGCAGTGAACATGAAAAATAAGGGGATATTAAAAGGGGAGGAGGCTGGTTGGATGTAATACTTCTGTAGGACATAATAGGAGCAATAACTTAACTTCTACCTGTGTCTTTATTTCATTGAAGAACATATTGGAAATGTTATCAGGATTTCCCATGTGCAATTTTGGAGCTATTTTTTTACTTTTTCACAATTTTTTTTTTTTTTTTTTTTTTTTTTTTTTTTTTTTTTTTTTTTTTTTTGGGGGGGGGGGGGGTGATCTGCATCCCTCCAAAATAAGGGTGGTCAACCAAAATTCAGGAGTGGTCAGTCACAAAAAGTAGGGGCAGTAGTTTGGCAGTGGGTATTGCCTAACCTTCTAAGAGCCAGTGCCCCCCCCCCCCCCACACACACACCCCCCCCGAACCTCCTCCAGGGTCCAGCAACAGGCGTCCTGTCCGTCTACCCCCCTCCCCGGGATCCAAAGGTCATCCCCTCACCTCTTTATGTACACACACGTTGGACTAATGCCTGCCTACGTCGTCCATAGAGTAGCACCGACCAGCAACTACCGCTTTGTAAAGATGAATTAGCTATGTGTTCCTCTGCCTGGTTCCATTTAACATTGCTGTTTCTGTTCTACTGACAGAACATATATATCTTTAGGCCTGTTACATAATTCTCCCGGGTGTGGATTTCAGTTCTCTCTTTAAATTTGGGGCAGATAGTTGCAGCCTATTCTGGAAACAAAAACGATAGAAACATGATTTGACCTAAAATAGGTACATGTATTGAGTTAAGATATATTAGAGGTACATTTAAAATTATCAAAGTGCATTGATGGATATACACAGGGAAAAAGATGGACGAGAGTGTTTTAGAGAATTAGGGAGCTTTGATGAATTGCATAGAAAAAAAGATAAATTACATCCTGGAATGAAGAGGAGAACTTTTTTTCTGGGCCTTCGGGTACCAGCAATAGGTTATCAGTGTACACGCCGGGAACTTTCTTTACCACTGGTTACCGGTACCACTGGTTACCGGTGGGGTACAGAAAAGGCCCAGAAATGTCGTTCTCCTCCTCATTTGGCGTTACTGTGTATCAGAGCAGCTCAGAGTCCGATCTATGAGCAGCTCCCCGTCCAACCTCCCACTGTGACCTTTCCCACCTCACTGCCTCCAGGGCCTCTGACTTGGCGTCCTCCTGGGTCCTCAGTGCCCCCTGAGTCCGAGTTGGCCGGTCACTCTCTGCACTCCCTCCACTGGCGGATGTAGGGGTAGGAGCACAAGGGGCGTAGGGGCAAACCCCCCCCCCCCCTCCTAGTATTTTTTGTCTAAATATTTGTATGTATAATTCTCGGACCAGGAGGGATCAAAAAGGGATTGCAATAAGGCACGACTTTTTTTTCCTTTTTTATTTTTTTTATTTTTAATATCTCTGCAGTTCTTTCCGCATACATCGATCATCAAACGACATGTATGTTCTGATGCAATTGCAAGAGGAACATAATGTATTGTCTCCTCATGCTTGTCTCCCTTGAGTATATAATTTTGGGTCGTTTATTCGAAGTCACCCTTCCCAAAGTATACAGACTAAAGCATATTTCCAAGCGGCTAGATAGGTGGCTTCCAAGTGACGAACTTCTTGGCTTCCTAAGTGGCTTCTCTTGTGGCTTTTACAGACGATTCCTGATAATGAGTCACTGTACATTGTAATCCTTTATATCAGGCTTTCTATTTCGCTGCATGTTGATATAAAATTAGGAATTATGTCATCTCGAATTGAAAAGTATGTTTATCAGCTTTTTATGTTACATTGGATTAAATAATAGTTATCAGCCGTCCATTGGTCAGACTTTTTGTCATTATGTGGCGATTATATCCACTTGCTCTCGATCGCTTGTTCAATCCAGTTTAGTATATTCGATGCCTAACTGGGATACTTTAATGGAAAACTACTGTGTACTTTTGAGTTTCCAATATCAGATATTACTCTTCCTATGATTAATTAATGGAAATATACAATTACATGTATGTTAAACATCGTTTGACTGTGAATCTAATACGTTTCTTAATTTTATATGCCATGATCATATTTGGCTTTGGTTTCTGCAGTGGCGGATATAGAAGGGCACGGAGGCATGCACCCTTCCCTTTTTTGTAAACTTGCGCTTTCTTAATGTAAAATTCGGCAAATAAAATGGATTTAATAAAATCTGTTTTCCAATTTTGTCCCTTTCCCTTTTCACTATTCTAGACCCGCTACTATTCCAGAGGCGCTGTTTGAAGCATCAGTGTAAGTCGACCTTAATACTCCAATACACTATAGGGGGGCCTACTCTACACACGAAGAGCAGGGAATTAAACTTCTAGACGATCATGCAAATCCATCGTCAGGGGATGACTTTCCTGCTTGGGGACGCCTTAGCAGACCCTCCAGGCGCAGAACATACATGCATTCTGAAACCTCCCACACTCTCCCTTTAATATGGCTACATTACGAAGCAACTACAGACTACAACTGGGGACTGGGGACAAAATATGTCGATTTTAATTGACAGCCACTCCGAGGGGCCCTCAGAACGCGTGACGCGGCGCGCGCACGGAAATGTCGTCTGCGACAACGTCCCTCATGCGCGCGCATCCAACCGGAAACTGTCGTGCGCAGAGTGGTGCGTCGCTCGGCTTGCAGTTGAGTATATTTGGGCCCTTGATGGGGGTTCTCTATGTCGCATGTCGATCTTGAAAAAATGGGAATGCCGCCTGTCACTTATCTCTCCATGTCGTATGTCGCCTTTTAGATGTTGCCATGTCATATATCGATTTTGAGAAAAAAAGTTATACATTTAGGCCCTATGTTTATTTTTTCACCAATGTCACTAATAATAAGCCTCATGTCCCCATCTCGATTTTTCAGAAATGACCCTATCGCCGCATCGAATTTAAGAGTCTAGGGCCCTATATTTAGGAGAAAATGAGGGCTGGATGGGGGAGGCTCTTCGCCATTCCCGGTGGTATGTTGTAATGAGAAGGGGGTACATTGGGGGTGGACGCGATCGGCTGAGGGCGGGGGGGCTAATGACTTCCTCTGTATGGGCCGGTGACACGCCATCTCGCGACTGAAGGGAGAACTAATTAACGACTTGCTCAAACTACGTGGGACTCTGTGGAGAGTATTGGTTGTGAGTGTCAGGGTTGTATAGAGGGGAAAGGAATGTCCTGGGGAGGGGGGGGGGGGGTTGTCATTGGGTCAAGAATCCAGAGGAGTAGGTCCAGGTCATCTTGTTGTTTGTTATTGTTACAAAACTTGTATGGGCAAAAAAAAAACAAGTTTAGTACCTTGCATAGGCTATACCAGGGGCAGATCCAGGAGGGTTTTTTTTTGCTGGAAAAAGAGCGTATGTGCAAATGCACACTTTTTTAGTACTTAACCTTTATGCTGACATCCCCCCCTCTTCTACAAATCCTATATCCGCCCCTGTATATACATGCGCCCCTCTCCCCCTTCTTAAAATCTTGGAATTTCCACTGTGTCCCTTTTCAGCTATTAGCTGCGACATAATATTGAAAATCGTGTATACAGTGTCGTTATTCCCAGATCCCCAGTCCATGCAGACGTGTGTCATATATAAACCGACGAATCGTCGGTACTTTTTGTAAGGAGGTGATTGATTGACAAAAGAAAAATTCAATATCTAAAGATGAAAAACTAGACCGGTAGATATGCCCCCCTTCCATATCAGTAGGCTTGTTGGTTTTAAAGAATAAGCGCAGGTTCTCAAACTTTGAAACCCATCACCACTTATAACCGTTTTTCAACTTATTATATGTCAGGGGCGGATCCAGAGCCAGTGCTCGTGGGGTGGGGGGGGGGGGGGTGGACCCTGACCCCCCGCCTTGTAAAAATGAAAACTAAAAACACCAGATTTACACAGATCTTCCAATCTTAAGATGCCAAAATGTTGTCCCCTGGGTCTAGGGGAGGGGGCTATTGCCCCATTTGCCCCCCCCCCCCTGGATCCGTCACTGTATGTAATATACATGTGACCCTTTGTAAGCGTCACCCTGGCGCCACCAGGCGTCAGACCCTACCGGTAGGGGGCAGGACTCTCCTTGGGTAACACGTGAATATATCGATTAACGTCTGATATGGGGGACGGGTGGTACTGAATATGGGGAGGGGGGTACTTGTCTAAAGAATCTCTAGTACTGGCCTCTGTCATAGCTCAGTCATTATAAGTAGAGATCCTTAAAGTCGAGTGGGTGATTTATTTATTTATCAAATAATACTCTCATGAGAAGTTACCGCAGGCCAACAAACAAAGGCAAGGTAAATGTGGTGCTGATGTTTCAGTAGGCTGAATGCCACATGTCCCTGTATCTTATTAATCTCACATTTGAATTTTAACGTCGAATTAAAGTTGACGTTCCGGATGTCACATTTCGATTTTAATGTTGAATATAAAGTTGATATACTCCCGGTCACTTTAATTATTTTTAAAGCTCCTTGTTATTATTACCTGGGTCCAACTCGCCAAGTAGATTTTAGCGATCTGTAGCCATATGAATGGAGTCAATGACTGAGGAATGACAGAGGCCAGTATGGGCTGATACGGAGATATTCAAAGTTTCCGCCTGACCCTATAGGTCTCAGAATTTTCATTAACAAAAATGAAATTGGCCCAAAATAGGGGGATACGTACCCCTGCCGCCCCCCTCGAATCCGCCACTGTCTAGTACAAGAGGCTCTTTAAATGGTAATAAGTGCCCCCCCCCCCCAACCCTCACCTCCTGGGTTGTACTGGAGGTGCAGCAGCAGTGGCCCCTCCTGCCCCGGTCGCCGGCCCCTGTCCCCAAGGCCCCCGGGCCCCACGTACCCCGGGGTGCGTGCCCCTCCAGGCCGGGAGCCTGCCCCGGGCCCCTCCCGGCCTCCACCCCGCCCCCTCCCGGGACCCCCAGCCCACATACATGTTTAATGGGCGCCCAGGAGAAAGTAGAGTTTAATTAAGGTTCCCACTCTATCGGTCCGCATCTGGCGGGAATTAATTAATGCGCGCCACGCGAGGGGCCGCTGTTGTCGTCGGCGGGGCTCCTGTGGGTCGGCAGGCGGGGTGGGAGGGGGGGATGGGATGGGGAAGGGGTAGGGGGGGTGTCTCCATGGTAAGTTAAAATTGGCCTCTTTTTCTTATGTTTGTACTTTCATCCTATAGACGTTTTGCAGAGGATGTCACACCTCCCATATGGGACTGGCTGCCCAAGGAAGCTGATTCTTTCTAAGGTAAGGCGCAAGCTAATGGCAACGTTCTGAGACGTTCTAATAACGTTCTCTGACGTTCTACGATATTACAATAATGTTCTGAGACGTCAAGCGCCTGCATATATTATACGTCATGGGTATGATGCACCAGACAGATGCCACCGGGAGTGCATTCTGCTCAAACACGGAATCGAACCATTTGTTGTTATAACCAGGTGGGCGGGGACAAGTGTAGTTTTGGTATTGTTGGTACGCTCCTCAGAGGAGAAGTATTGTCGATGGTACACTGACAGAAAAACTGACACATTGCCCCAAATACCATCAACCTCATTTGGGAATAAATGATTATTCGTAAGAGGTCCTGAAGAGGTAATTAAATATGATTGGCAATTTTGCAAGTAACAAGGTAAACACGTATTAGTCTCATTTATTAACTTAGCTGCAGTATCATATTCAATAGACTACACCATAGCTTGATTCAACAAGAAGCATAACACCAACATTTACATGTGACTGTGGAGAATCGTCGAAAAACCACTAAAATCCACTAAAATCGCACTAAACTAAGGGGTGTCCCACAGTCACGCACGGGGGACATGGGCGGCAGGTCCCAGGCGCATGCGCGGTGACAGTGAAAAGTTCTCAGTGGAATATTAAAACCGTTATCACGACAGAAAGACATCAATACATGATTCATAAAATTGGATTAAAAACTTAGAAATTAGGACGAGCTAATCATTTATGATACTAATGTTTTGTTGTAAAACTTTAAATAGTCTAGGATTCAAGGAAAAGTGTCTGTAACCTTATGCCAATACATTGAGAATATTTTGTGATGGAAATTAGCTGTGTATAGTACAGTTTTGCCAGAATAAAGGTATATAATAGTAGGCCTATACGAAATACATGTTGATACATGGAATTACTAATGCAACTGATGATAATCTTATGGAAGGATATGAAGTTATTAAAATTAATCTACTTTTGATTGGTATAGTGTTGATAGACATTTTAATTGATATATCAATATGATATGAGAATTTCTCACTTAAGAATCATTGAATTATAACCTATAGGGACAAGTATAAACCTCGTAAGACTGTACACAACTGATGCATTAATAAACATGGTCTATGTTGTCAACAAGGGCCCGGCACGTTAGCCATGGAAGTGTTCTGTCACTTCTTCAATAGCGTCCCTGTATCATAAAAATATAATCAAGGTATTTTACGTGCATACATGTACTCTATACTTTTTGCAGATTAACTCATAAACCATAGATAACCCGCCTTTAAAAAACATAGCCTTAACTCCCCCACCACACTCTCAAACCACGTACAACCCCAGACCACACACATACACACGTACGAGGACCCAACCCAGGTCAGAACCAAGTAAATTACCTGTCCTTTTATAATTGATCTAGCTCTAATGACGATGACATCACGGGACTAAATTGATTGATTTCTGAGTGTGCGCGGCAGGAATTATCAAAATGAGGAGGGGCGGTGGGGTACCCTGACTTGTACCACATACCTGGGGCCTGGGACGGTCACAATTAAGTTGGCACTGGAGGAGGGGCGACATTTTGGATCCCTGCCTCGGAGGACGGGCCCAAATTAATTAACACTGATCAATTAGAGTGTAATGGTACCCCCCGGGCGCCTGGAGGAGGGGGAGGGGAAGGGGGAGGAGTGGAGGGGCGGTGGTGTTGCTGTAAAAATTCTGAATTAGGTGGTGACTTTAATCCGGATGGAGTATCGAGCACTTGATGCTCATTAATAAAACAATTGTCACAATTGTTTAAATAGTACGATATGTCATTGTAGTAAAAACGTTTTTTTCACATTATATTTTTTGCTATTGATGATCATTTCATATGCAAAATAATTGCTAATAAATGCGACTTTCCTTATGATAATTTTCTAAATCTCTATTAATTTTAACAAACGTAGCTTGTAGAAATTTATCCATGTTTTAATTCAATAATGGGTAGATCTGAGAAGAGCGACACATTCTAGTTAAAACAATCGTGATTCCAGAAGGCCAATAGAAGAGTTTGGTTTCTAAAGTGTGTATACTTTAATTGGTGTAGTCAACCCTGTAGGCCCTTATGTTGCATATCGTCCAGGGGTGCGGCAAAAATTAGGGTGCTACATAAATAATAGCCTTTACGGTACTAATTTAGATGACGTTGGCGGTGGGCGCGGCCCCGTCGCTTGTCGCACGTATACGGAGTGGTGTAGAAATACATACCGCCACGAGAAGGGCCGCTTGGGGATTTGAAAAGCCGGGCCAAAAGGCCATTTTAATTTTCAACCGATGGGCTCGGTAATTAGAAGTAGATTGGTTTTGGACAGGGCGGGAGAGGTGGGACGTTGGCTACAGCGTTCCCTGGGTGACAACTTCACTGTGGTCGCCAGACTTAAATGAATGTGTTTTTTATCATTATTTTCCACCAACTCTCGTAATTTTTCCTACCTACTTGTGTTTGTATTTTGTTACTGGAGACAGTGTCATGTCGGAAAAGTTTTTAGTTAACTGTAAGAATTATAGGTTTTAGATGATTAATTTGAACGTCGCTGCCTAGTTCATGTTTTGCTGTCTTGGTCTTGGGAGTATTAATGAAGTTATCGTTTTTGTTGTAAATTACAGAACTAAATACATAATACTATCCAGGTTTTGTCATGGAAAACTATATCATAATGCGTTTTGTGTGCATTGATATCAGAAGATGGGTTAAATTGAATATTTATATAATAAAGCGGTTCCTTAATATTTCTGTAATCAAAAGAATAGAATTAGTTTTCTCCTTCTGAAATTGATAATTATTGTGATAGATTCATTATCATTATGCTAAAAAAAAGCAATGCTTTACTGTTCTGTGTTGTTGTTCACTTGGAAATTCCTTCCCAATAAACAAGATTTCACTTTCACAACAAAATGACAATTGTTTCATACATACATTTATATAAAATGCAAAAAAAGGTAAAAATGTCCAGTTTCTCAGTGAACATCTCTTCTGTCTCCTTTTCTGAATTCTTTTCATCCTATATCTCAAATGGTCTCGACTCAAAGATTTAGTAAAAAGCACCAGTCTAACAATAAATACAACCTTGTGGTCAGTCTGTCGCTGTTTACGTCTATCTCTCTGTCGTGTCCTGTTCTCTCCCCCCCCCCCCCCCATCAAATGTATCCCTTTCAGGGATCGGAAGAACCTTTGCCAAGGAAACTGTCCCAGAGTGTATGACTGCATGCCGGAAGGGAATGCGTGAGGCATGTCCATTTTCTGACCGGTTGTAGAGAAGAGTTCTATCTCTCAATGCCCGTATGTTGACCCATCTTCACAGCAGACGACAATTCTGATCAGTTGGACGATGTTCGAGGGATCAGCAGAGCTCTGCATTTGAATTTCTTATAATTATGGAATCGTCCATCTTCCAAAATAGTTTTATCTTTAAATCGCTTTTGATTTAGGCCATACATACATAAATCACAATATTGGCCATACACATATACATTACAATTATTGTTTCTTTAAATACTCATCGGCCCTCTGGATATGTAGGGCCTACACACCTATCAGGCTACGGGATGATTGTGAATGCAATATTGCTTAAAACATATTAATCAGAATCAAGTTACTGATCAAAGGCATAAAATCGCTGGTTAAAATCTATCAGTGGAAACCAGCTAAGATTTACCTTCCACGTGGCGTTCGTGTGGCAAATAGTCATTTGCTGTGGCCAAATGTCGTCTGCAACCTGCTGCGCGCGCATCCTTTTGTTATCGATCTTCGTGTCCCCACCAGGGGTCGTGACGTCACTGTCACGTGATGTAAATGCTTGGTCGTAAAAAGGCAGACGACAGGGACGCGGGCCATCCACTGGTTATGAGCCACTTATGTCCCATTGCGGGTATTCAAGATGGCTGACATGCAACCCCATTTTCCGACCAACAAGTGGGGAGAGAGTACGTATGATGCTTGTATTTTAGAAGGCCTCGATCATGGAACAATCAATTGAATTGGAATTTTTAGGAGCTCCTTAGAATTTTGGGAAAATGTATGAAAAGTAGAGTTCTGTTCATGAATTAATGCAAGGAGAGCTGGTATTATCATTATGAAAAGCATAATAAGGATGTATGAGTCGTTTAAACGCACAGCAAAATGTATAATCTGAATATATGAAATTGTTATGATGACTTTATTTCTTTTTCTTATTGAAAAGCAATTATTTCATGAAAAGGATTAAAATGTTATGGATTGTAATAAATGGACATTCTATGGCGTTCAAAAGAAGAACCAAGGAATCTGAGCTTAGGGAGAATAAGCAATATTCAGCATCTTCCAATTTTACCATTTGCAGAATAACATTGTCAAAAATAATCATGAAGTACTGTAATTATCCCTATAAAATGCATAACTAATCTTATAAATAGAGGAGACTGCTTTTACAATCCTTGCAAAACAGTTCAGATTAACATCCCTCTCCTTGTCCTGCATCCTACCCCTGCTATACACTTAAATCTCTACAAATCTGACCAATCCCTGTTTTTTGTAGTTCATTTCCTTCCCCGCCCCTGGACCTATGCGTCTCTGTCTGCTTGTCCCCCTTGACCCTGTACCCTAACCTCGTCCACCTCCTGTGCCACTGTACTCTAATCCTGTCCTGTAATTCCCCCCCCCTCCTCTAGCACCCTCCCACCCCATAGTGGGGGAATGGGGCTACTTGGCCCAGAAATGGGTGGCAACTGCGGTCAGAATCTCCAGGGGCAGTAGCTGTGAATCATGCAATTGAATTCCTTCATACTGCCCCTCAAACACAATTTTAATTATCGAGTTCAGAAATCATATTGTGACCACAAAATTTGTCAAAAAAATCAGTTTTTAGAGAGGCTGTTCATGAGATATCCTGGAAGAGGGTTGTATTTTCGCAGTTGGTACCTACACAGTGGCGTACCAGGAGGTTCTGAGGTGTCTGGAACCCCCTCAGGTTTCTCGAAGTTTATGTAATGAAACAAGCAATATAGGAAATGTCATCAAAATAACTAGTTGGAACTCCCTCAGTTTTGCAAGGAACCCCTTCAGATTTACCTGCAGCCCCATCAGATTTAGGGCCCAGCCAAGGATGCAATTTTATTATAATGTTGCAGCAACGTTTTAGTTAGTTCTGTATTGGTTCTTGTTACATTCTTTTAATGACTCCCAATACGTCACAGCTACCCTTTGCTGTGATGTCACATTGTGACATTATTACAACATTCTGGTTACATTCTTCAACACAAATAGAAGGTTCTTATGACATTCTAGTATGGTTTTGTCCTAACCTCACCTACAAATAATGTTATAGTAATGTTCTGATTTGGTGAGGTTTCAACTTCACCATCAATTATGTAATTCTTACATGCCATCTTAATTAGTGACAAACTGACTTCAAAAGTATGGTTGCAGAATGTTTCTGTTACGTTGCAGGTTGGCTGGGGGGCTTGGTACGTCCCTGCTAGATTCAAAGACTGAGTACCCCCCCCCCCCCTCCCTACAGCACCCTCCCACCCCCTGGAGGGCGACACGGGCGGGTCGCCCCTCACTTAGCGAGTCGCCACCACGCGGCAGGGGCGGCCTGCCCCCGCTCTAATTTTGATGTATTTGTCAGCCTGGCCCCCGATTCGTTGATCAATCTGGGACAGTCTCAACATCATTGGCGGCGGGGTGCCAAGGACACGGGCCGGACCCCTCTCCGTGACCAGGGTCCTGGGGTCCTCCGAGGAATACCAATAGGCCTGGTGGGGGCTGGGTGACTGCATGGGAGACTGAGGGTAGCGTTGGGGTGGATGTGGGCAACGAGCCTCCAAAATAAGAGAAACAATTCATACTGTTTCGTTGTGAACGTCGTCGTTAGTGGCGCCCCCTACGAGAGTCCGTGCAACCCGTTATTATCCGACGTCCGTTTTTGCCATTTTTGTGACCTCATCCATAAACAAAGAGATGGTGACGTCACGAAAACGGCAAAAACGGACGTCGGATAATAATTGGTTGCACGGACTCTTGTTGGGGGCGCCACTATCAAAGATATCACAAAATATATCTTTGTGTAGCTCTAATATTTGTGATGTGGGGATGATGTAGGGGATGGTGGTGGGGGTTGGGAGTGGGGGTCAGTCTGGAATGGGATGTTAGAACATTGGTAAGGTATAGGGACCAGTCGCCATGCTGTTAGTTTTATTCTTTCTTGGTAAATTGAAAATACTTCTTTCTAAGTATGATTCATCGTTTCATATTTATTATATGTAAGGAATTAAAAAACTAATCAATTTGACTGACTTCCAATGTGGTCACAGTACAAAACAATCTGGTCTTGGCCATGCTGATTGGATGAATCGGAACTGTTATAAACAATTTTCGGCAAGGGATGGTATTCTGGATAAGGGGGTAGGATGGGAGTGTGAGGACATAGGTTAGTAATCGAGGAAGGGGAAAGGGTTTAGGTAAGGGGTAGGGAGTCGGGACAGCGATTGGGGATGGTAGTAAACCCTATAGGCCGATGGAAAGGGGATATCATACTGTATTGTGCTACATAGATTGTGTAATTATCCTATCCCTTACCTTTCCTTTACCTTCCATGTTACCTTCCATCCCGTCCATCCTCTTTATCCATAGACTTTTTGCTTCTATCGCTACTCCCCCATCGGTTTGCTTCCAGCACATCACCCCCTCCTCCCTCCCTCCCACACAAACTACTATATTAAGCTTCCTCTTTTCCTAAATTTACATATGTCCTTCCTCCTTTCCCTGTTTCCTTGTTCTTCTCTCTTCTACTTCACACTTTCCTTCCATTCCCTTCTTTCTTTTCTTCCTGCCAAATATCTCCTGCTAGCTATTATTATCAACTTTTCCTCTCTTTCTGTCTCCCTATCTCCTTCCCCTTTCTCGAGTTCCCGCCTCTTCCAATACACCCTTCCCTACCCACTCTCCCTTCCCCCATCCCCTCTGTCCCTCTCTCGCCCATTTAGGGTGGCGGTCACGCAGTATGACCATCACTTTGACCAGCTGATCGCCCACTTGGGGACATCTCTAACTGACCATAGTGGGTCCAGAGCTGGCCAATTGGACGGTCACCCAAGCCCCGCAATCACGTGGAGTGACAATTGGAGGTGAGGGTAGGGAGAAGGGGGGAGAGGGGGGACGAAGGGACAGTACGAGGGTACATTCAGGTTACCATCATGTCTGAAAATAGACTTCCAAGCTTTCAAACCGATATCAAATGCATATTTTCTTTCAAAATTATGCCAGAAGCAGAACTATAATGAGTACATTGATTTCATAAGCCTACTTAATTTCTCGATTATAGTTGACCTTAAATAGGTTTCTTTTATAATGTGGAAGCGTGTAATTTTTGTGTTGAAATGATACGATGCAAAGCACCGCCTCCTATGTCTTTTCTTGTCCCATTGCCTGGGTATGGGTATGGGTATGGGTATGGAAGGATATGAGAACAGGAATTAAAATAATAATATAGCCATATGACTTTACAAGTTATAGAAGGGTTAAGAGGATATGTAAGGGATGTCTGTATGATATTATTAAGGTCAAAAGAAATAATGGGCTTCCGCTTTATAACTAATCCCAAACTTTTTCCCCACCATGACAATTTTAATCAAAGTTCTTTTTAAAATATCAAAATCAAATGAAATTACCAAATTAAAAGAAGGTGTCCTATTCTTAAGACGATATGGTATACTAGATGTTAAAAATCATTGCAGATGGTATTCGGAGGACTTCTCTAATTCATTTACAACACATCTGAGTCTGTTATTGATTTAAAAAACGTTTGAAAACCTGAAGACAACAATCCTGTCTTGGGTTCAGGGCTGACATAGGAGGGTTTGTAAGGGCTGTGAAAGGGTCAACGGGACACAGAGGTGGCTGGGTGGGGCTGTAAACGAGTCAGGGGACAGAGAGGGGTCAGGGTCCCTGGGGTCAGGGTGGACTAAGGGGGTAAACCGCTGTGATCAGGGTACTGGAGGAATGCTAAGTGAGGAGATTGGTGCAGAGGCGGAATAAACTCTCATTTTGGATTGGGGCCAGCCAGGTTGCTCGTAACAGAAACGTCCGCAACCATATTGTTTTAGTCAGTCTGTTACTTACTAAGATGGCACATAACAGTTATGTTATTGTAATGTCCAAAATGTTATTGTAACATGCTTTTTTGGTGAGGTTAGGACAAAACCAAAACAGAATGTTATAAGAACATTCTGTTTAGGTTGAAGAATATGTAACCGGAACATTATAATTACATCACAGTGCAGCATCACAGCAGTACATTGCAGCAACATTATTGGGAGCCAAAATAACATAACAAGTACCAATACAGAACCAAACAGAACGTTGCTGCAACATTATAATAAGGTCACATGCTTGGCTGGGGCTTGTTTTGAGGCTGGAGACTCATGCTTGCTCCAGCTCGTGACTGTAGGTTTACATTAAAGTTTAGATTTTCATATTTTTCATGATTTTCTGTCACCATCACCATCGCATCCAAACACAATTCAATTGATTACAAGCCCATGTAATTATTTCTTTGTCTCTCCGTGTGCATACATGTACAATTGACTAGTATCTGTTTTAGCAGGAGTTAATGCATACATAATTTTATAATACATAGAACAAAAGCATTGCCTATACATAATTATGTCGATAGACTACCCCACAACCGCCCTTGAATTTATCAGTAGGTGCACTAAAATACCATACCATACCCAAGTTGCCCTTTTCATACACTACTTACACGGCCCCGCTTACCCATGCGTGACCACTATATAAACTGTATAGAAACCCCCTTCATCACGCATCCTGAAAGTGACCACAAGTAGACCTTCTTTGTTGGTTGACACATACACAGCTGGCGATGTGTACCAGAGCTGCAATAACCAATATCCTCATTTATCAAATTGGCTCAAGAAATATAAGATATGTATACACATATACAGGAACAGAAATCAATTACAGACCAGGTTTTCATATCAGTAGACCACATGTTAATTGTAATACAAGAATTTGGATTAGAAGATTACCCAGAATCCCCTTGAGTTTAATATGCATGTGTATTGAAATGCATGAAAACAACTACGTATTGTAGGGAGTATTCAATCATTAGACACCAGGCCGGTTTTAGCATTACCGTACCCAAATTTTCCTTTTCATACACTACTTATAAGGTCCCGCCTACCCATGCGTGGCTTCTGCTCAAAGGCCCGTCATCACACACCTTTAAATTAAAGTGACCACATGTGGATCGTCCCTGTTAGTAGGCTCATACAGAGTCAGCTGAATGTACTGGAGCTACAATCACCAATATCCTGAATAATCAAATTGGCTCAAGAAATATAATATATATACACAAGAAGAGAAAACAATATTATAGACAGGTTTTCATATTGGTAGACCACATGTAAATTGTAAATTTTGATTAGAAAATTACCAAGAATGCCCCTGAATTCAATGTGCATGTACTTTAAAATGCATGAAAGCAACTATGTACTGTAGGGAGTATTCAATCATAAGACATCATGCCGGTTTTAGCATTACCATACCCAAATTGCTCTTTTCATACACTACTTATGACGTCCTGCCTACCCGTGCATGACCACTGTACAAACCCCCGTCATCACACATCTTGTGACCACAAGTGGGTCGTCCCTGTTAGTGGGCCCATACAGAGCCGGCTTGGGGTACTGGAGCCACGATCACCAATGCCCATACGACAATTCAGGTGAGGCAGGAGAGGAGGGTGTGTCGGGACAGGGAGGCTGTTGTTGCAGGCATGGAGAGGACAGCTCCCGGGGACAGCTTGTTACCATGCAGTGCTCTAATCATAGGTTCGAGGGGGGGCACAATTTTGTAATGTTTCATATCTTATAGGGACGGATTTAGAGGGGGCGCAGGGGGCGTGCGCCCCCCCCCCCCCCTTATGTTAAATATTAACTTTTTTTATGGAAAACTTGGGTCCCCATGCAGAGGGGGCGCCGGGACTTTTTTAATATTGGCACCTCCCTTTTCTAGATCCGCCCCTGTCTTATGGCAGTATACCAACACCATGCAAAGTTGCACGGGGTTCCAGGTAACATTACACAGAGTTTCCTAGCCTATCGGGGGCCGATCAAGGGGGGGGGAGAGTCCAGGGGGTCCTGACCCCCCCCCCCCTTTTGATGGACCCCTAAACTACATGAAGAGGGTAAAACGTTTTATTTATCAGTAATTAGCCTTGATGCTGATCCCCCCCCCCTTTCAAAGATCCTGTAAGCTCTTAGCTCATGCATTGCACCGAGACTACACAAAGCTCCGTAAGCCATGTAATGCTAAAACACTGCACAAAGTTCTGTAGCCCATGCAGTCATCACACACTACGCAAAGACCCATAGCCCATGCAGTGATTACACAAGATCCTAACCCACACAATGCACTACAACTACCCAGATCTGTTAATACTAATCTTAAAGTTCACCCGAAGTCAAAGTAATAAAACTTTCAAACAGGGCCAAATATGAGGGATATTAATGTAACTAATGCCATGCTTAACTACACAATGGTCTATGAATTTTCGCGCTGACACAGTATGCTTTTTGTTGCAGGTGTGAGGCCACTCTCACACCCAGATGCGCGAATTCAGGTGTATGCTAATTTTAGGCTGATGACGTCATCGGTGTCACTGCCTCCTGGGAAAGTGCTTACCACTCGCCAAATTGCCAATGGCGACTTTGGATTCAATTGGCAAATCATTCTTGAATCAAATATGCCTAAACACGACTTTTACAGAATCAGAGCGTGAGTGGAACAGCCTGGCAAATGACAAAAATTACAGCAAATTGCATCTTTACATGTCCAGAAATGATGATTTTTTTTCAAATAGTAGAGGGGTCTTCTATTTAGTTTGTCTACAGTCAGACACACACAATAAGTGGAGGATAACAAAATATGTGTACGTCCCAATGCATACTTTTGGCCAAGAAAGGGGGTCGGGGGGCATCTAAAAGTCAAGAAAATGTGTACGATTTTAATGGAGGCCACAGATGTAAATTATGAAAAACGGAATTCTAAAAAAATCAAATAAGTAGTTTAAATAATGAATATATTGCCAGGAGTCTGCTTTTACTCATACTATCAGGTTGGCTTTTGCAAAAGAGAAGTACCGGTAGAGGAAGCAGAGCAAACAGAAAGATATTCTTCCAAGTTTTAAAAGGTCATTTTAATATTGATGATTTATAGATTTCCTTTCTAAAAAACGTTTCTCATATGGTGCGCATCAATAAATTTATATGCAACATCATTGCATTGATTTATATTGCATAGGACGTAGCAATTTATAGTATGAAATGCGACATAACCATATTTTTATTGTAAAATCAAATGCAACATGAACCACATGAATTTACAAGGTTTCTATGTCACAGCTCACATGCTCTGTTTCACTCGGATTTTCCATATTTTCATATTTTCCGTTTGAAATTTCCTTCCTTGATGGTATATAATTCAAAATCAAGATGGGAACTCAATTGAAGTCTCACATTTTCATGAAAATAGATGGCTAGCCCATTTAATGGGCCGCCGTGGGGAGCATGGCCATGGCAGGATGGTCGGTCGAGGGCCGGGTGGCATATCCCACACCACTCTAGCCAGTAACGTCGATGACGTCACAGCTAAAAGTCACGTGACCATTGTTATGCCCAGTGCTTGATTTTGCTTATGGAGAAACGGAGAAAACGTTTTCTGTTTCCTTTACAACTGATGCTTTTACAAGAATACCTTTTCCAAACAAACAGAAACAGACATAAAACGAACCTAATCCTCACGTTGAAATTGCAAGTTCGGGTGAACTTTAACCCTTTTTTCAGTTGGAGTACCTCCACTGCCATTCCAACAACTGCACCCACCCACTCACCACGACCACCCTGGGCCCCTACCTCTCTCATGTGACACGCGACAGGCAGGTCCGGGCTCGTCGGCCACGCAAGAAGCTCATTGGCTGAACGACAATCACGTGATGAGTGCTCAACTAAAGTGGACATTGGGAGAAGAGGTAAGTGAGTCGACATTAGAGGTACACTAAGAAACTCTCAAGATTCTAGATAGTTGGGGCTTAGATCTTTGCGGGGTGGGTGGGTGGATTGCTGGTAATATCTATAGTTACTTTTTGTTGGTGGTAATTTTCATGGTGGTATTAGAGTCTTGAAAGTCTTCCTTTCCTGTTCTTTAATTGGGACATGTACAGGTGTGCCATCAATAAGATAGAATGATGGGAATGTACTTCATATACAGTGGGAAGCAAAACAAAAACATGAAATAAGGACTTTTCCATTACTATAATGATGACATTACATTCCCAATTAACCAAGACAATGAGCAACGTCCAGTTATAAAACAAATAACAAACCATTAGAAACATGCAAAAGATGGATAAAACGTCTAGAACACAAGATCTAAGATTGGCTAAGGGGTACTAAGCTGGAATGATCATGAAGCCACATGCAAACCCTATGAGACCAGGCCTTTATTGGCCTAATTTTGGTTATGGTCCTGGTGTGGGTGTCATCGATAAGCCTAAATTAGGCAGAGGTGTTGGAACTCAGACAATCAGGTAAATAAGGTGGGTACAGGAAGTGGTAGGAACGACATGGACGTTTTCTTTTAGCTTTTGTAATACAGAAATCCGAGAATATATTTGTAAATTGATTGGATTAGTAAAGCATTTAGTCTTATTCAGTAATAAGAAAGTGTTTGCTGAAGAGATTTGGAGACAAGATACCTTGGTAATGACGCATATTTTATATCTAAGGTAGTGCAAAGCAAGGCACATGTTTTTTAGAATAACTGTAGTAATAGTTCGCAGAATATGTAAAGTAGACTCGTGCCATCAGTCCTTTGCCTTTAGTTCTTTTAATCACTCTCTAAAAACAAATCAATAAAGTTTCCCCACTAAACTCTATGATGACTTCTTCAAACCTAACGTCTTATAAATGCTGTCACATCTTTTTCTACACTGTTTGTCAGAAGTTTGTTGGGGCTACAAAGAACGTCAAACAAGCCGTGTAGCCCTTGACCTCATCCCCAACCAACGATCCCCACCAACCCCTTATCACTCGTGAAGAATCGTTATGGCGACAATGATCGTCTGCGGAAAGTCGCTGGCATGTCGCCCCCGGATTGTCGCTACCGGCAGTGTTGTAGTCCGTTCTGACCCAGATTAGCTATTGCATAATGGGTCCATACACCCACAACAGTCCATGGCTTTTATTGATAGGGTAGAGAGTTCTTATTCTGGAATTTATGTATAAGGAATTCATTTATTGGCCCTCTATAAATGGCATGGGAAACCCCTTTGATTCTTGTTTGGGTGCTGGCTGGTTTATGGTCCTACCTGCCAGAAACCAGCGGCTGCAAAGCATGCTGGGATTTGGGTGGGAATTCCCACCTAAAATGGCTTCAGGTGTACAGACTCACTTTGGGAAACAGTGGGTCTGAACTCGACAGACTAGAAGTGTCGCAGTCTTTTTGGGTCACTGAGACGCTGGCCGGGCGTCCCGTCACGCCCCCTGGTGAGCGGACAGCGCGGAGGGCTCCCATTGGTCGGCTCGTGTCACCCGTGTAGCACGCATACGCGCCATTAGCGTCGCCTAGCGGTCAACAGTGGAGGACATAAACGGACTTATCGCGCTGACCACGTGGCCGCTGAGGCCCTTACAAATTGTCTCAAACTGCCCTCAGGCCCCCATACCAGCGCCAGACTGATGACACCGCCCCCAGCCCACCCAGTCTGACACAGACACTCATATCGAGTTTCTACTATACCTCATGCGAGGGTACCGATTTTGGTCAATCAGAAAGACCGGAAGTTGATTGTTTTGACCGGAACTTGATGTTAGGCCAAGTTATGACGCTTTATATTGTGGTAGAATTAAGGAAGAACTGTCCGCAAAATATCTAAACACTAGTTTATCTGGTTAAAGGGAGGGGCCAGTGACCATAAATTAGCATACTGATGTGATCTATACCATCAAGGGAATAACCATACCAAATTTTATGCTTTTATCTCTAATAGTTTTTGTTTTATTCACATTTTGCCTGCATCAATCTGAGTTCCCCTGCCTGCATCTGACACTTCCTCAACAGAGCAATTATCTGTATGTGACGTCACAAGCAGAACAGTTGAAAAATTATAAAACTACAAAAACTGCAATAAAAAATGTATTAAATATTCTTTATCAGTCTAAAATAAATTAAAATCACCAAATTAAATGATCAATAAGAGAAAATGTGAAAAAATATGGCTTTTATGGATTTTAGAAATTTCAAATTTGAATATAACTGTCATTTGTGTGACGTCACATACAGACATCCTGTGTCAGGTGTGCAGGAGATTCAATGTGTGATCTGATATATAGACTAGGTTTTCTATGTGATATATTAATATTATAGGAATAGGATTGTTTTGTACCCATATCTAAGGATCATATCTACTGTATGACATGAGAATTTCACAAAATTAAAATATCACTGGCCCCTCTCTTTAAGGATAAAGATGAAAATAAGAGCGATTGACACTTGGTCTCACTGTTGTCTATCCGTAAAACTTTAGTTTTTTTAGAAGTTCTTTTAGCCAATTCCAAACCGTCTCGCTCTGAAATAAGGACAGACTTGACTGAGAAGTGAACCTAATCCTGAAATAAGAGGCCTACTTTGTACTTCATTATAGGGTGATTTTAGGTTTTCGAAAACGTCTTTCCTGTCTACCTGGTAAGAAATATGTATGCAACGACTGGTTCCACTAAACCAAATGTTCAAGGGGTGTATGTGTCTACAGTATCTATATGTGTGTGGATTGTCTGGATTGTATAGTGGTCAATAGGCCTTGAGGTCCTGATTTAATTTTCTTTTCCAGGAGCAAGATTGTTTCATTATTTCCGCCCAAGCATTTCAACAGAAGTAGCATGCGTGTTCGCCTATTTAGAAGTCACCCTTGTGTGATAAACTAATGGAGACAACTGTGCAAAGAACGGCAATTCGGCGTAAAAGACAGTGGCATACAACTGACATTTACCCCTCCCTGTCCACCCACACACCAGGTCCTGGAGGAACCGGAAGCGCGTCCTTCCTACTTCCGGTAATGACTCAGCAACATTTCCGCTGTGACCCGACGAGGTGCTATAGCGGCGCCTACAGTTCCTCCGGGTCCCAGCGAAGGTGTGGAGGAGATGTCTGATGACATTTGGACCCCTCCAGTGCCCCCTGGAGGAGAGGAGACGAACCAGTGTGAGGCGGGCTCTGTATGCCCTGGAGCAGTGCGATCTCCAGGGTGTGGGCCTATGGCAGGGGTGGGATGAGGGACAGGAAAGGTGAGAGGGTTATCCTCTCAATCTGTGTATATCACAACTTATAATGGATTGAGGATTGCTTTTGTTATTATAGCTGTGTGGTCATTAAAATGAAAAGGTTTTCATGGCATTGAAAGATGGTTCATTAGGGTATAACTGAAAGTCTGTGAAACATACGATGTCTGTGTTTTAATTCCAGCATCAGCAACTGTGAAATAATATGAAGTTCCCCACTGCTGTAATTTGTACATAAAAGAATGAATTAAGTACATGAAAGGGGTATAGGTCTGTCGTGAATTGCCATAAAGAATAAGTCAGGTTTACAGCAATGTTAGTTATCGTCGAAAAGAACTTTTTACCGACAAAAGAAGTATATAACGACAAAGAATCACGCTATCCACCTGAGCGAGATTTAACAGTCAAGGCTGGATTCAGACCTTTTTGTAAAGGATCTTATAACCAAGTACCCTGGGTTAAGGGGTCTTAGCGGGAGCGGTCGCAGCAGGCCAACAGGGCATTTGGTGGAGAACCCAGTCTGAGGTCGAGGGGCGGCGGTCCTCCGGTGGCCGGCTGATGAGGGCCTGGGTCCCGGGGGACCACCCTGGAGGAGGCCGGGACAGGGCCTAGTAGGGGTGGTCAATACCCTATTACCGCCGGCACGCACCGACAAGCGCCACCCTCATGTAACCCGACAAATCCTCGCGCCGCTCAAAAACCACCCGCGATTTGTCATTTTTATTAAGGTGGGGGGATGGTGGTATCAGGCGAGACCGCGGCCAAGTTGGGGTGGGGGTTGGGTAGGTGGAGATGGGGGAAGTTGGGGACCCCTTTTGCCCTACCAGGTCACCCCCTCCCTGGTCGCCACCCCCAACCCTCCCCAGTCACCCCGCCCTCCGCACCAGTCCTCCATCCTTCCTGCCCATCCCCTGCCCTTCCCGCCGATGCCTTCACCCTCCTCCCTGACCGTTCCCCGCCCTCCTCTCCCATCCCTTGCCCTCCCCAGCCATTTCCCCGAAGTTCCCGATCACCCCTCCGCCCTCCCAGGCCTTCCCCGACACCCTCCCCAGTCAACCCCTCCCCTGCCCGTCCCTCCCCGGACACCCCTCACTATATCCTCCATCCCCTCCCATCTTCCGGCCCTCCCCAGTTACCCTCCGATCCTCCCTGGTCACCCCTCTGTCAAACTCCCGCCCTTCCCTGACTCTCCCTTTGTCCTCACCCAGCCCTCCCTTGCTCTCCCCAGGCCCTCTTATGCCCTTCCCGGCCCTTCCCGGCCCTTCCCCCCCTCCCCGCCTTTCCCTGCCCTCCCCGGCCCTCCTCTGCCCTCCCTGCACTCTCATGCCCTTCTTTCCCCGCCCTCCCCGCCCCTCTCTGCCCTCCCCTGCCCTCCCTGCCCTCCCCGCCTTTCCCCGCCCTCCCGTGACCTCCTCTGCTCTCCCTACCCTCCCTACCCTCCCCATCCTCCCCCACCCTCCCCACCCTCCCCTCTCCCCGGTCACCCCCGACGGCGGCGATAATCGACCGGAGACAATTGGCGCGGGGCCCGGGTCAGACGACGCCGGCCCCGCTCTCACAAATCACGGGCGGGCGACGGCCGGGGGCGGCAGGCAGGGGCGGCCCGGGGATATGTCATAGCGACAGGTCGGCCGGGGAGCGGGGGGAGGGGTGAGGATGGTGTGGAAGTGAGAAGATGACCTCTACAGGTTTAGAGTTACACCAGTCTTTTTTTACCTACCTCTTAGGCTGATGTTCCTTTTCCTTACTTTCCCGTTTTCTTTTTAACTGCCTTTAACATTTCGTCCAATTCTATTGTTTCCCATAACCATTTATTATCCTTTTTCCGTTTCTATGTCATTTTGTCTTTCTCCTTATTATTGCTTTACCTTATGAGTAAGTGGTATCTGTGCCCGAGACAAAATCACTTTTCCATATACTACTTGCATGAATTTTTTAATCTGCATTTCTCCCTGAACCAAACTCGTTTTTACAATAAAATAGCCTATTTTGATAATGAAACAACGATTTTCAAAGCACACTATTATAATATTCCTATGTCCGTAATGAATTGTTTTTGACCTACATATTTCGCATGTTGAAATGTAAAATGGGGAAGCTGTTGTTCAATGAAGAACTCTAAACATGTTGTCCAAAGATTCTCGATAAAATTCCTCTTCCAGAATAGGAACTCTCTACCCTTATTGTAGCTTCTGAATAGAGATTGATACTTTGCCATATTCTACTTGCATAGCTTTTTATACTTTTCGATCTGCATTTCTCAATGAACCGAACTCGTTTTACAATAAAATAGCCTATTTTAATATTGAAACAACGAATAGGCTTTCAAAAGTTCAGGTATCTGTATGATTGTTGAAAATATCAGTTTGACTGTACAAAGGGAGGAAAAGTCAAAACAAATACATGCATGTAGGCCTATGCAATAAGCTAGGTAGTCACTAGGAATCTTATAGCGCTTTCTGTCTCAGGCCCCACAGTGAGAATGGGACAGTAAAAAGGGTCTATTAGGGGTAACGATGGTACCTAAGTGTTGGCTGATGCTGTGACAGAGGAGCAAAGTCCGCCAAGTCCCTATTGTCCATTCCTGGCCCTGCGCCGATCCCACCCCTCCATTCCATAACGTGTCTTTGTGAGGTGATTCAATCTGGGGTCGTGAGGGGGAAGTGGTCCCCGCCCCATGGCCCTTTCTCCCCCTCTCCTTTCCTCCAGGGGTTCTCCAGGGCCTATGTAGCAGGCTATGTCCACCCTGCCCCCCGTTTGGGATGATCCTATCTTTGCCACCCCCAATGCCATCCCCTTTCGCCTAACTGCCTCTTTAGGCGCCTCCTCCGGGCGCGGAGTAAATTGAATCAGAAGGTGCTGTCGCCGCATTATGGCCGATCCGTGAGGTGGCGACACCGTCCAAGACGAGCCCGCTGACCCCCTCACCGCTCGTAATGAGCCAGAATACGACCTGCCGGCCACCAGCCAGAGCGGAAATCAAAAGTCAATGTCGCTGCCCGGCATGGGATTCATGGTTCCTCATTCCCCCGAGAGATGGCGCTTTGACCGCCATGATGGGCGATAATAGGGAGTTGACAGAGGGTCGCCGTCTCCCCAGCAGAGGGCAGGTCGGGTGCCTTGACAACGAGGCCAAGGTCACCTTGAATCTCGCCGCGTCTCGTGAGAGCAGAGGGAGGATCTGAGAAGGCCGGGATGAGAAGTTAAGAGGGGGACCTGCCTTAGGGGAGGTCTAGTGACATGGGGACCTTCAAAATGGCAGTCGTGCCACTAGTGGTCCGTTCGGGGCAAATTACATTCTGCGCAGGTCATGCTGTCACGCTAATGGTCACAAAGAATGGTGCCAATGTCCCATCAACAAGGGCAAATACACTTACCTACTACAGTTAATTGTACTTTGTCAAAGGAGTAAGGACACACAGGATGTACCCTTTTTAGAAAACTTACAAAATGACCCAAAAGTTTTCAAAGGCTAGCTGTATGCAGTAGGTAGAAATATTTTTGTTCAAAGTTACAACACTGGCCATAACACTAGGGGATTGTATTGTTTCATGGAAATTTCAGACCTTATCCTTATACTTTTATAACACATGGTGTATTTAGCTTAAACGAACCATTGGGTATGCTCCACAGTAAGATAGTTGTGGGCCTAAATAACCCAATGAATACGTTTATCTTTTTAATATCTACAACTTCAATATGATGTAGGGCTGAATTCATATGTAAGGTAAATTCATATACAAGTGCGTCGCCCAACTAGCATATTTACGACCCACTTTATTGGGATATTGTATTGCTGTAGGCTCGAGACGTCTATGCCTATAGGACCGTTCACTGCGAAGAAATGTGAAAAAGTTTTAAATTGTACAATCTCAAATATCGGTGGGCATATATATATATATATATATATATATATATATATATATATATATATATATATAGCACAGCAAACGCCACTTTATTTTAACAATTGGTATATAATATTTTAACAATCAATATGATATAACTGCATATTAATCATTATAATGTCCTCAGCTCATACAGGGAATTTTGAATCTTTCCCCCATCAGTAGCGGCCCAACGTAAACATGCATGTATACATACTTTCCTCTATATAGTGAGTTTCTCTAAAAGACCACAGTGGCTGCCTCTGGCAGATAACCGTCGCCATCTCTATAATACTCTGACGTCAGCCCTTGACGTCCTAACCCTCGGCCATGACGAGGTTTGTGTATGGACAATGAGGGGTCACAGAGGTCAGTGGGGTCATAGGGGTCAAGGTCCTCTTACTGGAGGAGTCTGAGAGTGGTCAGTGGTCGTCGAGGGGGGTCGGTCGTCGACACGCGAACGCCGCGTTGTCGCTGATGGAGCGGGGGCGGGTCGCTAACCTCCGCCGGAAGCCACCAGCCCGCACTTCCGGTTGGACGATAATATGGGAATATGAGTGTATGTAAAGGCCATGAAGGCATATAAGCATTTTCTATACTTTTTAGATGATTGCCGTTATTTGATAATGTAGTTAAAATCAGGGTAGGATTCAGTGGGAGACCTACTTTATTTTTTGCAATGCCCTGTTCATATGGGTGTCGGTATCTAGATTTACAAACAATAGGAAAAGACACATATAGCTCTGTGTGTGGGCACATAATATGATGTTTTAGAACTCATATGTAATTAGACCCATCCATTTTTTTCCACATATTTGACCCTGCCTGCGATTGCTCTTTGGCTATCACCGTTAGAAAATTATAGAAAGTTTTGACACTTTGACATAAATGGTTTGGTCTCAAAAGTTTCTCTGTTAGGGCCGACTAAAATTCAAGTCCCTAGGGAGGTGACCATCCCCCATGGGAGTAGAGACAGACTGACCACATTTTTGCCTGCAATTGGGCCCTGCCAACTGATGGTGTTGGGCCCTGTACCAATTTGTCCACAGAGAAGAGGAACGTGGTCATCCAGGGTTAGTCCAACCCTCCAGGGGGAACAGACCTCTGGGCTGGGAAGTGGATAGATAGTAGTGATGGGGGACAAAGAGTGGAAAGGAAGGTTGCTTTAGATAGGTCTTTTGATGCTTGAGTAGCGAAAGGTTTGAATTTATAGTCCTTATTCTAGGTGACCTCTAGTCTAATGCCGCTTTTCAGCCCTAAAAAAGGAAGACATTGGTAAAAGAGTCTACAGGTCACTTCTACAGACTGATTTAGGATTTGCACATATTTTCTGTCACTTTTTATTGTTTTAGGGTATAATGTGCTTTAGATAACAGTTCATTCTGGTAAGCATAATTTTTGTGACAGTTATATTTGTAGTGGCGTGAGTAGTAAACCCCAAGGTCGAGTTCAACTCGTGGCGCGAAATGCGCAGGGTTTATCGGCTCTAGCTAGGGCTCATTTATGCGCGCATTTCGCGCCAACGAGTTGAACTCGACCTTGGGGTTTACTACTCACGGCTAAGGAAAATTATTTTAATCTAGAGCAACCTAGCCTAGTGAGTAATACAGCTTTTACGAGGTGCAGACAGCGAAGCATCCGAAAGTTATAGCTTAATATACAAGTTATTTCCATTTCTCATGAAATCAATTTTCCTCTACTTACGTTCTCTTGTCATTCTAGTTGCACAAAACCGATTTCAAATAACCTATCTTCTAAATCAATAAATTTGATAACCCTGCTTGTAGCCTCTCTCATGTTGTTGACGAGAAAAACGTCATCGCTTTTCGTGTAGTCTTAATCTCGTTAAGATTTGCTTTAGTATAAATAGTTAATTTGTATTTACTAAATATTATATAAGTTTATTTCAATATCGAAAATAAAATTGAAATTAAACGTATATTAATTAGTTTCAATTTTAGTCATGAATTGAAAAGAAACCTGTTCGAGACTACAGTACGTCACCGATATGGCTTGCATACTACGTCACGGAAATTTCCGTTCGTTACCGGCATTTTTGAGAACAAGAGAGGCTGGGAGGACAGCGCTGTTTTTCTTCGTTTTCTTTACCTTTTTCATCATCAACATATGACACCAGGAAGCGTTTTTAACTCGGTAAGTTTATTATTTTGACAACTAAGAATCGATTTATGTTGGTTATATATTGACTCAAATGGTTTAAAATAGTAAATTTCGGTGATTATTTTTTACGAGGAGTGCAGTCTCCGATAAGTCTCGCGCGCCATCTTGGATTTCTTGTTCAAAGCAGAAATCATTATTGCCCTATCAAAATCATGATTAAACTCTGAATTATTTTATTACTATGCTTCAGTTTTTACAAAGGTAACATTAAGAACATCCGTTAGGGATCAAAACGAGGAGACAAACTCAGGGCTCCTCACCCAACCAGTTTGGTCATTACTGTGGGGCTCTAGGAGGTGTTGGTTAGAAAAATGCTTTGCGTCAATGCGCTATATACATCCAGGGTTCGAAATTAACGCTAGCCCATCAGCCTCAGGCTGATAGTTTTGGATCAGGACTAGTAATTTTTTGGAAAATTACCTTAAAATCACCCCGGATTTTTCACACTTGTAGTAGTCTTTAATATGGTCGGGCTGCCAGCCTTAAAAGTTAATTTCGACCCTGTACATCTAGAGTAGTGGTGGGTATTATAGGTAGGCTTCTATTATCAGCACCCCTGACACATATTAAGATGAGTTTCAAGTTGATGTCCTTTTTAGACCTAGAGATTAATAGAAATTGAGAATTGACTTTTATTCCCTCATTTGGTTCCATACAGAAGTGGTATGAGCTGTCTTTAGATAACATAGCATGCAAAAGAATTATTTTGATTTATCATCAAGCACTAAGAAACAGCCATTTTATCTTAATGAATAAGGTAGAGAAGTTCTTTTTATTTCACTTGTACACGCCAAAATAAGAAATATATTAGAATTCTATAGAACGGAAAGTGTAATAGCATATTTTATCCTAAGGTATCGATAATACCCACCACTACTCTATTTAGATTTATTGCTTCGTTTAGCATTTTGTAAATATTTAACCTTACCGACCTTTTTCATCACAGAGGAACTTTTATTTTTCGCAACTTGTAATCTTTTCATTTTGCTTTCTCAGCACGCAGGAATTTTTATCATAACTTGTAGTCTATTTATTATACATAAATCTATTTTTATTTCCAGATCCTTGAAGAATTTGCACTCAACTTAATTCACCAACGCTTGAAGATGGAGGCCGCAGATCCTAACTCTCCACTTAACGCGCTGTCCTCCCAGCCCCCCAAAACCACCCGTGGGCGCGGACGCGGTCGAGGCAGGGGTCGTGGGCGACAAAAGCAACAGAAAACTCAGCCTGTATTTAATCCGGTTGCATTTGATCCTACTTTTATGACGACTGCATCTTTTTTACCTTCATACACTGTTCAAGGCCCTTTTGCTCCGCCGGACCCTTTTGCTCAACATAACTCTTGTGCTCCGGGCCTGATTTATTCCCGCAGACATTTTAACTCTACTCAGGCTTACCCCACTTTTAATCCGGCTCAAAATGATCCTCAGGCTTTTGCCACTTTTAACCAGGCTCAAAGTGACCCTCAGGCCTTTGCCACTTTTAACCCTGCTCAAAGCAACCCTCAGGCCTTTGTCACTTTTAACTCTGCTCGAAGCAACTCTCACGCTTTTCCACAAGACAGTTCCGATGACTACATTTATATCTCATCTGGAGATGAGGCCGGAAATGAGGATGAGACCGAGGAAACTTGCTCCAATGAGCACACCCCAATTTCTTCATCTACTAACGAGACTGCTAAACCTTCTCCATCTAGCAAGACTCCTGCGACAATTTCTCCATCTAGCAAGACTCCAGAGCCTTCATCTTCAAAGACTGGGAAACCCCACCCTTCATCTAACGGGACTACAGGATCTCATCCAGAGCCTTCATCTACAAAGACTGGGAAACCCCACCCTTCATCTAACGGGGCTACAGGATCTCATCCAGTCGAAGACACCGTAGACCTACCTCAAGCAATAAAGGACATTAGGAAGATAACCGAAAAAATTATTCCTGGCCACGGAGGTTTCATCTCAGAATTTGTTCTACGATATTATAATCATCATAAGTAACTACAACGATATTTTAACCACGTAGGTTTCATCTCAGAATTTGTATCTGGATTTTTAGAACTCATATGAGCAAATTCATGCCTAATTATTTAGGCTGTTCAAAAAAAGTAAGCGTGTTGTAAGGTTATTTTTAAGAAGGTATCTGGATTTTTATAACTTATATGAACAAACTCAGAATTTGTATCTGGATTTTTAGAACTCATATGAGCAAATTCATGCCTAATTATTTAGGCTGTTCAAAAAAAGTAAGCGTGTTGTAAGGTTATTTTTAAGAAGGTATCTGGATTTTTATAACTTATATGAACAAATTCATGCCTAATTGTTTAGGCTGTTCAAAAAAAGTAAGCGTGTTGTAAGGATATCTTTAAGAAGGTATCTGTATTTCTCTAAAGTATTCGTAAGCCTATTTGTTTAGGTTGTTTATTCAAAAAAAAGTAAGCATGTATTAACTTCGCGATAATCGCGTTGAACTTATTCAAAAAAAGTAAGCATGTTGTAATAACTTCGCGATAATCGCGTTGGACTAATATTTCTCTCAAAATGCGTCGGGTTTCTTGTTCTCAAAAATCATAAAAGTAAGACTCGTGCATACCAATCCGATGTAACCCCTTTAAGTCTCGGACAATTTTAAAGTTTTAAGGATCCATTGAGAATAGGATGCAGCAACACAACTTACTTGTCCTCATTTCTACGGTACGCACAGTCTTCGTGTGCCTTTTGAGAACTTTGAACTGGTATTCGTAGAAAACAAGTCTGAAATATCAAAATTTCTTTAGCATTCGTTGACTGATTCAGTCGTCACTCCACCCTCAAACTCGGTACCCTTTAGTCGTTTAGATCATCCAGAATTTTACTTTGAAAATTGAACTGGTATTCGTAGAAAACAAGTCTGAAATATCAAAATTTCTTTAGCATTCGTTGAAAACCTAATCTAAAATATCAGAATTTCCTTACCATTTGAAATCTTTAGATAACTTTAAAAATGGTTTACCTAGAATTTAGAATTTCATTTCCAAAGTAGAATTTAGATTTAAAACATTAGAATTTCATTTCCAAACACCTATTATCCTTTGCAGCTTATGGTTGGTATGCACGAGTCTTCTTTACAGGGTTCTCATACAAAATAAGTAGCTGTATGTTCTTATCGCGGTATCTTTAACCTAATGCTGTATGCGTTAGACGTCCTTTTGTAATGAATACTGCGCTGGTCGCTTTTTCTGAAGCGTTTATCTGATTTTATTCCTCAATATTTCTTCAAGCACTTGAACGTAGTGTTTGCTTTGTTACCTAGATTAGATCTTGTTTGAAAAAAGCTAACAAAGCTGTTAATTTTTTGAACCGACTCCGTAGTAATGGTACAGCTCGGAAGGGCTTCGCTTATGACTCATCTCAAAGCTGGTGGTGAACCGCACTTTGTAAAGGAATTCTGATTCATGTAGGTACATTTCTTGGACTTGTCATCTACTTTACAGCAGTATACTGTCGTAACTCGCTAGCTTTTTTGTATGGGAACTCTGTCCCCCGTTTGTTCTCCGTTGTCCGTCTGTGATGTCCGTAACTGATTTTTTTTATTTTTAACCGCAACCAAGCAAGAAGAAGAAGTTTACTCAAAGAGTATTTAGTAAAAATAAAAGTTTAACCGCAACCAAGCAAGAAGTTTACTCAAAGAGTATTTAGTAAAAATAAAAGTACTTTATTTAAAAGTTGTTCAATCTTGTCTATTAAATCAATAAGATCTCTTTTAATTACAACTCGACTCGATATGCGACTTAAATTCACGAATATTCTGAAATCAAATATGATGAACATTTGTCTTGACTATTAAATGAATAAGATCTCTTTTATTTACAACTCGACTCGATATACGACTTTAAAATGCAACTCCTAAATAGATCGATGATCGTTAATGTAAATTATTGGAAACACTCACTGATGATACAGTAAGTCTCACGCATGGATAAAGAACCTCTACTAGTGTTATTATTACTCGAAGCACAGAAAGATGCTCACAGACGCCCTCTAGTGGTTTGCACACAAAGGACCTCTAGTGTTAATTACTCAAAACACTGAAAGATTTGCCCACAGAGGACCTCTAGTGTTTATTACTTGAAGCACTTATTGCTTAGTTGATTTCATACGCTGACTTGCTTCGTTGATTACATACGATGACTATCAGTTTAATTCAAAACTAATCTGTTTATCTTTTTCAAATACATTTACATTTTATTCAGGGATGTAAGTTAGAGCCAGGGTTCATGAAAAATTCTAAAATCTAGAATAATCTTAAAACCAACCTGAAAGAAATTCAGTGGCAATTATTCTGAGTGAGATAATGTTATGAAAACTTTCATCCCTAAATTTATGAAGCCTTTTTAATGATTAATGAAAAAAATACAAAGGCAAAACTTTGTGGTTATTTACATTTTATTTTACAATTTCATCCGTTTGGTTACATCCTCTCTTCATATACATTTAATCCATTTATGTTCTCGGTCATGTTTCACATTAACATGTTATTTCCATGTTATTTCACATTAACATGTTATTTCACATTATCACATTCAATAAATAACCGTTTTTCATTTTTATAAGCGCAATTATTTCTAAATACCTCAGATAAGGAGCTAGCTACGTGAGCTAACAGCTAGCTAGGTGAGCTAGCTATGAAACATTTCTAAGCGCATTAATACAGGCGAGCTAGGTAAACATTTCTATACGCATATTAATATACACAATATAGACCTTTATAGATGACCTGTTCAGAACACATTAATATTACAGACAACCTTTAGACAAGATCTCTATTGATATATATATATATATACCCTCATAAGCAAACCGTTCAGAGCATATATTTTAATACACAAAGCCTTTTTAAACATCCTGTTCATTAGTTATTATTATATTTCAGCAGTAAAAGAGAACTTACAGGTTTTTATTCAGACTATTATCAATTTGACTTATTAATTTTGTTAAATAAAACTGACTGGCTTAAACTGATGCAAATAAAAAAATACAAAATTCAAGCTTACACCTTGATCAGACTGCTTCACTTGTACAAAATTCAAGCTTACACCATGATCAGACTGCTTCACTTGTAAATAACCTTCAAACTCATTAATTCACAAGCAGACATGTTCAAATCGTGAGCAAAATGTACAGTTATCGCTGATTCTGTTTGTACACAGGAACGCAAAATCCACAACTAGACTTTGAAGTCAGATTGAAGTCAGATCAATGTAGACTTAGAAGGCGAAATACCATTTAGGGTGAATGAAAAAGGAGATGACGTGTCTTCTCATCTTCTCATCTTCATGAGATTCAAAGGAGATCGTCTTCTCATCTTCTCATCTTCACATTGGTAACGTCTTCCTGGTTACGACTTCCTGGTTACGTCTTCCTGGTTACGACTTCCTCAAGTCTTCCATGTCATTTCTAACAGAATCTTCAGACCTGCCAGGTTTCATGTACATTTCGAAATCAGCGCAATTTGACATACATTTTGCAACATTTTGCAACATTTTGCAACATTTTGCAACATGTTATAATCTCACATGTTCATGTTTACATCGCATGTATGTTATAATCTCGCATGTTCATGTTACATTGCATGTTCATGTCACAATCTTGCAAATTGAATCTAGCCAAGTAAACCTGATTAACATTGTTTTAATGTCAGGCCTACAAGAATAAACTTATTTAATCATTCTTCTATTTATATAATCAAATATATTCAATATTATAATGCATGTACATATTTTAAATGGTTGAACACAAACTACTTTCAAATAATACAACCCATAGAAACTAAGATTAAAGATACACTTCAAAAACATTTCTAGTACCTCTAAAAAACGATCAATTTAAAACCTGTAAATTGTCTTACATGTAAGCTGAACAGGTTCCTCCAAACAGGTCATCAAAAATTTATGTCACTCAAGTCAGATCATTCTTGTTTAATATATACATCGAAATCCTCTTTGTTTTGTATATCAGAAACATTTAAGATGTTTTGTATATCAGAAACATTTAAGATCAACTTCTGAGGAAGATTAATTCTTCCATCTGAATTAGACTGTTTAAACCTTTGATTTGCACTCGATTTATCCAAAACAGGCTGAAACAACTTTTGATTTTCACACCTTAAAAATAATCTCTGTATATTTTGACCTTTCATTTTTTGTCCTACCATCTTACAATCTAAAAATAAAGAACTATTTTGATATGAAGGAGATTTCTTTAACTCTAAACCTACAACAATCAAGCTAACTAGCAGAGTAATAGTTAAGCCCCCAAGACCACCAAGACCTAGTTTAGTTGGTGTGGGCTTCATTTGCATTAGAGCTTCCATTGATATTGGTTACACAAAATACCTTCTTGTCTTAGTTCTATGAACAATAATTACCCTATCTTAATGAAATTTACAGCAAACCAAACAAAAGATTATCTGGTTTGCTTTAAAGTAATAATCAAATCTTTTAAAACCTTTTTCATATTTTTTGAACATAAATCATTTTGACACCGAAATTTCCTTTGTAAACTCTTCCTCTTTGAACTCTTTTTTAACCTTTTCATAAAATGTTTTACAATCATATCATTCTTAAAACAATCACTTGTGAAATTTGTAAGTATTTTTTTTAAAGATGAACCTTTGCTTTTATGAAAAATATAATAAGCAGTATATTGTCCGCAAACCTTCGAAAATAAAGATTGTAAACTTTGTTTATTATACCTGAATTTCTTATTTACTTGTTTCATGAATTTGAGAAAACTTGACTTAACAGGAGGCAAACCATAAGAATCAAAATATTCTGGTAAAGCTTTGCGAGATTTAAAAAAGAAAGCTACCCAATGCTCTCCAGGCTTATAGTCTTCATCAGTGTTGACTATAAATGCTGCAGGATAATGCATACCTTTCAAACTCGGCAAATGATTACATGAATATACACCTTTATAAGTATCTGAAGTCTTTGAGTTTGACATCAAAATTTCATCAATTTCATAACCATACATATTAACAAATATAATACAAGTTTTACAGCATAATCAGTAGTACGTTTTCATAGTGAAATCAAATACAGTCTTCAGTATTCACAAATACATAAGTCTCTAGTTTTAATCTTTT
This sequence comes from Lepidonotus clava, assembly GCA_936440205.1. Classification (NCBI taxonomy): domain Eukaryota; kingdom Metazoa; phylum Annelida; class Polychaeta; order Phyllodocida; family Polynoidae; genus Lepidonotus; species Lepidonotus clava. Next base: position 45,355,466 of record OW387139.1, read on the forward strand.
ATGCTTGAAAGTACTTCAGCTTGATTGCTGAGACTAATATAAGCAAGCATACCAAAAAACTCATTGAAAAATACCATTACAATACAGTGAGCAGTCAGATGTTTTAAATTCACAATCATATTGTCAGACTTGCTCAGTTTATACAAAAGTTGGAGCATTGATCATTTTTTGGATCAAGCAAATACCTTGTGCTACTGGATGTCATAAATTTACAATTAAGCAAGACTTGAAAGTACTTCTGGCTGATTGCTTGGACCAAGAGCGAGCATGCTATCAAACTCGTTATAAAATACCATGACAATACCATGTGCTACTGGTTGTCTTAAATTAACAATCACATTAACAGTTCCGCTCTCAGCTAATTCAAAAGTAGGTGCATTAGGAGCAGTTTTAGATAAATCGACACAGAATAAGGTATAACCATTTTTAAACTCATAAGGCGTTATACTCACAGGGTCATTAGAGAATAGTCTCCCTGTAGCATATAACATAGCAGTATACAATTCATGAAAATTATCCCCCTCGAAATCTATTTTAGACACTTCGTAAAATGGAGAAACTTCCTTTCCCCTTTGTAAAACAATATCCGTAACACCAAAATTTTGAAAATAAAATGGATTATGTGAAAGATGTCCATCCCATGCTCGGGCATCTACTAAACCAACAATAATCCTTTTAGGAAGTTCTCCGTTAGAAATTACTCTGTTTTCTTGTAGAATTGCCTTATTTGGTGCTTGAGTAGAGTACTTTACCTCTACTCTTCGAAAAGGGAATTTCATAAGTTTATTTCTTTCTCGTGCTAAGTCCATTTGTTTTACAAACACATCATCTAAAGTTACTCTTTTCACAAATAAAACAGCATCATCTATTTGAATTTTGTATTGTCTATTATGAGTTCTAGCCATTAAAGCAAAATTTTCATCATTTCTAATAAATCTAATTTTCAAGTCTATATCCCCAGGAAGTTTCTTATTTTGACTGAAAAGGTCGTTATGTATTTTACAGATCAATTGGAAGCTTTTCCCAAATTGTGTCAAAAGAAATCGTTTTTTAGCACCAGTGTTATGTGTATCATTAAATATAGTTACCTCATTAAAATCTTTATCATCTTTGTAAAAGCCGCACATCTCACCAAATGTTTTCAAAACAGATTCCCTATAACTCAGAAGAAATTCTATATAAGCCTTATATGCATAATGACTATCACTATTTGAAATCAATTTATTTCCTATATAAACTTCAACATCTTTAAATAAAGCACCAGACAAATAATTGACTGGGAAAACTTTAGAACCGTCAGGGATCACTCCTGCATTGTCCCCTTGTGCAGGAGCTGCAGCAGGAGCATTCCCATCGGCTTTTAATATCTTTAAATTAAGTTGCAAAAATGTTTGAGTTAGATCTATAAAATCTGTTTTGTTTGATTTAAAGGCAAACTCTAATGGACCGCCATGACTTACATTGCTAAGAGAATATAATTTTGAATAAAAGCTTGATCTACATGTTGTATCTGTAGGAGGAACAGTAAAGTAATCAAAACCAGAGTCAACACAAAGACATGAATCGTTGTGCATTGCCATTTTCATATATTAAATCAATTAGATAATATAAAATCTTTTACCTATTATAAAATCTTTTACCTTATCATAGGAAGATTTTGAGTTAAATCTCTAAAATCTGCTTTGTCTTAAGAAAATATATCATCATCTTCATTTTTCTTTTTCTTTTTAGATTTTCGCTTAGGTGTAGGAGCTTTCCTTTTCCTGTTTTCGTTCAAATTTAATTTTTTTGAAACAAAATCTATAGAATCTTTTCCTAACTCTTTCAATTGTCTTTCTGCCTCTTTTTTCAAAACTTGTTTAGGATTTTTACCTTTCACTAAAACTTCGTTAATAACTTTCATTCCTGCTTGTTTCCCTCTCTTCACTATCTGACGCTTTGCTGTCTTAGCTAATGATTTCGCTGCAGGCTTGATCAATTTCAAAGCTGGTTTTACTAAACGTAAAATAGTTTTGCCTAACCCTGCAAAAAAACTTCCTATTCCATATCCTCTCTGATTAGGTACCCCTATGAAAGGCGGAATACCAAAATTTCCATAACCAAATCCATGTTGAGAAAATGAATTTGGTTTCTCAAAAAAATCCCTGTATTCACAAGAATGGTCTTCTCCACAATATTTATGCATATTTTATTTGTTCATTGTATTTTATAAGTTTTGATACTAATCTTAAAGTAATTTTATTGAGTTGATGGATTCCATTCTTTCCATTTACCAGTTCTTTTAATTTCTCTTCCAAAACTAGATCGTACAGGAGCACCTTTTGTAACAGGTTGAGAAATTTTACTTGACTTTTTTGTCTTTCGTTTTTTCTTAGGTTTCTTAGGTTTTTCAAAAATATCAGATTCATCATGCCTGATAGAACTTGTCTCCTCTGGTAAAAAGTCACCAAAGCTTACCTCTGGTGAAAAAGAAATATCTGATCTAAACTTTTGAGGTTGCTTCTCTTCTATTTCTCCAGCATCTATCAAACTGTCTGATGACTCTTCTGGAAGCCCTGCATAATCTAATTTATCAGAATCATCTTGACTTTCTTTAGATAAAGCTTGACTTTCTTTAAATTGTCTCTCACCTAAAGACTTATTAATAGTTTCTAAAATCTTCTCTCTCTCTCTTTCTTCGAGGGGGTATCTTCCAGGGGAAAATTCAAAAGGTTGTCTTCTAATTTTAATATAACTTTCAGGTTTTTGTTTAAACCAAGATTTAGGAACTCCAGCTTCTTGTAAAAATTCCCAAACTTCATCTGTACCTCTAGGTTCCTTTTCAAATTCTTTAGACTTAGAGAAATATTTCATTATATCAATAATATCTGATCCTTTAATAACTTTTCCATTTAAACTCAATTCCCCTTTACTATCCCATATTCCTGAATGTTCTAAAAATGTATCTAAAATACTCCGAATATTTGGTCTCTGAGAAATTGGAATTTTCTTTAAAATTTTTGAAACTGTTAAATCTGAAGAATAATGAGGAGCATTTTCTCTTTTTCTTGGTGTCCCATTTTCGTCTCTAGCTATATTTGATTTCACTGGAGGTGGGATATAGGTTGTTAATACAGGATAAGGTTTCCTATTATACATTCGTTCTTGCATTAAATCTTTTTGTCTTTTAACTAAATAAGATTCATTATAATCCATTATTTCTTCACTGAAAGAGCAATTCTTAAACATTGCATATGGAATAATTATACTTTCCTTAAAAGAAGCCATTTCTACCTATTGAAAAGAACCTTTCTACCTATAGTTTAATTAATCTTACAGAAAATTTAAACCAGATGAATGCTTAAGAGAGTTACTTACCAAGAACTGCTGATAAAACAGAACCCAAAATAGGTAGTAAGAGAGGTAAAAATCCTCCTTTTTGTTTTAAAACCTGTTTGCGTTTCTTAAGAGAAATCTTTGGTTTCACTACTTCTCTTAGGACAGTTTTATACTTTGACAATTTATCAAAGTGAGATTTTCTTAATCTAATATTTCCTTTTAATATATTATAAACACAATCACAAATAGCAAATATATCTTCTTTGTCGCATGTATCTAATATCCTATTTCTTTTCTTCGCACCTCGTACTCCACAAACCAAAGCAAGAAAATGTCTATGCCTATAGGCATAACTCTTTCTCTTTTTTTTCTCTTTTTTCTCTTTAGATACTGGCATGATTTCTTTAATTACTGATTGATCTACATTTTATATAATCTTAAAGATATTTCTCAATTAGCTTCTAAGGAATGAAACAATGTTGAACAGGTCCAAACATATATGTTCGAAACATTGCATTACGAGGTGATTCCTGATGACCATCTATAAACAAATAACCATAAGGTCTACTTACAGCATGTGAAAATATATTAACAAAACTTCTTTGATTTTTAGGCATTAATTTCCTAGCTAAAGTATATGAAATAGTTTGATCCAAAGGTGAATTAAAAATACACAAATAAGTTGCATTTTTTGTAAAGTTCCTTCTCTCCTTACCTTCATGGAATAGATTTTGTGAAATAAATATTATACTTACATTTTCATGATGCGTCCTCTTGGTGAAAAATTCTGTTATCAATTTATTATTACCACACTCAGACATTAAATCATCAAATACTGCAAGGCCCCTTTTACTAGGATCAATTAGATTATTAAAAGATTCTGGTAATCCATGATGAAATTTAACATTCCTAGCTTGTAAAAAATCATTACGAGGAAAAGTTTCTCCATAAAACCAAATAATATAATCAAATTTATTATTAATTACCCTTTCTTCATTTTTCAGCAAATCTATTACAAAAGTAGTCTTCCCACAATTACTAGGACCAGCAACTATTAAAGAAAATGGGGTCTTTAATCTTGCATCAAAAATTGAAAATGCACCTTCTGACATTTTTATTTTCTCTGAAAATAGTTTGTTACTCAGGTTAATCTTAGATATATTTTACTACTAAAATCTAACCTCTAGCTTTAGACATTTCTTGTTCATACACTCCTCCACGTAATAATTCATTATTTTTATCCTGTAAAACATAAGTAACCGGTTAAGTATGTAATATAAAAGCCACCTTAAATACTTCCTTCCTCCAATTTGATAAAAATCCTCTATTGAAAGTTCTTCTATATTTACTCAACCTAACCTTATCTCCTACCTTAATTCTAAAACTTGTCTTTTTAGTATAAAGATAATCTCCATATTGTTTTTGCCATAACTGAATTTCATTAGCTTTAGTAACCTGAATAGGACTTAAACCTAATGTTCGATGTTTAGAACAATTATAACTTAAAACCAAAGGTTGTAATGCTTCTACATACCTCTTTGTATTTTGAGCTTTCATGAACTTAAATAATTTATTCTTAAATGTTCTTATAAATCGCTCCACTATAGCACATTTTGGATCTTGTGATGTTGAAAATTGGTGAATTCCATTTTCTCTTAAAAATTGACTAAAATATCCTTTGAATTCTGATCCTAAATCTGTTTGAATTCTTCTTGGTTTCACTTTAGCTCTCTCTAAAATTTGTTCAAAAGCTAACTTTGTAACAAATGAACTCTTTGTTTTCATTGGTTCCACATAAGCGAATCTAGAAAAACAATCTATTGCAACTAAAATATACATATGTCCATCATTATATTCCTTCAATTGAGGAAGAACAATAAGATCTAACTGCCACTGATCATTCTTACCTTTAACTATTATTTTTCGTCTTAAAAAATTCTGTTGAACAGGTTTAAAGGATGTATAAGTTTTTGTATTTTCCAAAAAAGATTTTACATCATTTAATGTAATATTTGGATTTACAATTCGAGCTGCTTTATATAATTTTGAAATAGAAGAAAAAGAAGAAGGATGTCTAGGATTAAAATAAATAGAAATGAGCAAATCTGACTTGCTTCTTTCTTTATCCATAACTGTTTTAGATTACAATCAATAACTAACATGCTGTGCATTCACATGCAAATCTATTTTACCTTAAGCTAAATTCGCATGCTAAACTAGTATGCATTAAAACTAAGCTAAACTAGTATGCATGAAAACTATTTCACATGCTAAACTAGTATGTATTAAAATTGTCAATTATTCCAAATACAGGAGGACTATCTTATAAGCTCAGCAAGTCGGAAATCCAAACATATGCTTAAGCAATACAATAACCTCCATAAATGAAATAATTGTTGACAAAGTTACATTTCAGCTCCGGACTTCCAGAAGCTCAAATAATATATATATATATATTTCCAAATTAAGGAAATGTAAGTATTTCAAACCTTAATTCATAATTAAGGAAACTTAAAAAAATTAGTACCAGCTTTACCATTTCTAGCTATCACCAATGGTAGCATTCCATACACTAAACCTTGCTTTTCCATAAGAGCCTTTGTAGTTTGCTTTTCCTCAAGAACCTTAGTATTCTTATTTTCATTATTTTTCTTGGATCGTGCTGCCTTCTTCTTAGCTGGTTGAGTTTGATCATCTATTACTTCCTTCCTCTTATTCTTTCGCTTAGGCTTCTTATTTATGTCTTCATCACTATCTACTTGTCCTGGTGCTGATGAAAAAATAGTTGTCCCCTCACTCTCTGGATCGCTGTCCTCAGTAGAAAACTTTATTGATTTCTTGCTTTCACTTCCACTTTGTGCCTTTTCCTTCTCATGCTTATTTTGACAAGAATTGCATCTGTTTTTATCTAATTGGAAATATCTAGGATGATCATAAGGCTTATGGCATCTAACACATTCCCTAAACAGACTCTCCTCACAAGAGATACAATATTTCTTGTCCACAACTAATGCTTCATCACCACCACAATATAAGCAAGCTTCCATGTTTACTGCTACTAAGATCAGTAATATATGTACAAGCATAAGAGACTAAGCTAATCACAAGATAATTTATAGTCAACTACTAATATGAAACTAAGCTTAACAAGATAATTTATAGTCAACTACTATAGTCAACTACTAATATGAAACTAAGCTTAATCACAAGATAATTTATAGTCAACTACTAATATGCGCAATCAAAGAAACTAACCTAATCACAAGTTAATATACAAATCCTTTATACATAGTTGAATCACAAGTTAGTTTTTAGTGCAAGAAGAAGAAAAGCACTGATCCATTTACATATCTTAAATATATTTTTGTAAGCACTGATCCATTTATATATCTTAAATGTATTTTTGTAACACCTATTTAAGAACTTATATCTTGCATGTCTTCGTCGCTAGAAATACCCATTTTCTCAAGGTTAGCTTTCTTTACCTTTTTCCCTCTCTTTTCTTTATCACTATCCTCACTTGAAGAAAATTCATCTAATTTCATCTTCTTTCTTTGCTTTCTAGCCTCTTTATCTAATTTCTTTATTCTTCTTTCTATTTTCCTTTGCAACCCTAAGAAATCCAAAAGTTCTTGCCTATTCAATGTAAAACTTTTATTATCTTTCTGCAAATCACTAAAATGAATATATACCTCTGTTTTGAACAAAGTTAAATCTAATCTTTTTTTCCGACCAAAAGACAAAACGTACCTAGATACCCCTTCTTGATTAGACATTTTAGTTTATTCTTACAATGTAACACTTCAAAGATAAGCTTAATCACACAGATATTTCTCAACTAACCTTCTTACATCGTTTAACAGATTCCTCTTCCTCCTCATTAAATTCTTTTTTTCTTTTTCTTTTTAACTTACAATTTCCATAAGCTAAAGTACGTTTTCCGTCGTTACAAAGCCAACGTTTATCTTCAAAGGCTGATAAAGCTAACTTAGTTTCTTTCATAGTAAACAGATCATGTCTAAAACTACGTATAGAATGAAAAGTAGCAAAAGAATATGATGACTGAGTTAAAACCCTTTTAAATTCAGAATGTAAAAGATTATCTACATAGTGTCTCTTTATTCCTTTAACTCTTTTGATATTCTTACCAGATTCCAAAAGAAAAGAATACATTTTTGGTCTTAAACCTACAAATTCCTTTATTTCTTTACCGCCTGTTTCATCCTTAAACTTACCCAAAACCTTTCTATTTTTCAAAGAATATAAAGCACTATTTGTATCTAAATTAGAAAAGTCAAAATAATCCCTGATTTTATAAAGTAACCTATGAAAATGCTCATGATCTATATGGTAAACCAATGAATCCGTATCAGTATACAAAAGTTGAACTGCTTTAAAACCAAAGGTTCGTAGAATTATATTATAGTGGAAATTAAACATATGCATTTTAGACAAATCTAATATAGTAAATCCAGTATAAATAGGTTTATTTAATAAAACAATTTTTTTTCTATACTGAACCCCTACATAATTTTCATTATAAATATGTAAAGAATGGAAAAGTGGTTTCTTTATTAAAGTGGTACATGACTTTGGGTTAGTAGTTAAAACCATCTTAATTCGTCTTTTGACATTCTCCATGCACTTACCAAACGTTGAGTTATTCATTAACTTAAAGAATTCTCTATCAAAATCTGAAGTTGCCTCCATTCTTTTCTTATTATTGAAATCTATATATGACTTCATCCAGCAAGATTGGTTAAAAGAAACCATTCTATGTATTTGTGAAATTCTTAAACCTAAGCTTAAATACAATTTCAAAGTTCGATAATGAACTATATACTTTTTCTTTGTTTTTAAAGTAGACATCAATTTCAAACAACTTTTTGTATATCGTTTACCTAAACCTTTCAAAACCCACTTAGCATACGGTGAAAGGTCATCAATTTTTACTGTAAGCTTTTCAGGAGCTAAAGGAAGCATATCATGAAAATAATGTAAAAATGAAGGGTACTCCAAAGTTACTTCTAAAATATATCCTACAGGACCATCATCAGGAATTTTACTAACATCAAAACTATCATAAATATTTGGGTTCACCCAAGAACAATTTTTATAAGGTAAAGGTTGAACCATTGCATATCCATAGAGATTGTTACAGTCATAATAAACAATATGTTCACTCTCTTTTCTGACTTTAGCTAACCTCTGGATCACATTAGTCATACCACCTCGAATTCCATTTTCAAAGAAATTATACATATCTAGATCATTTATCAAATCAAAATTCACATTTGTAAATTTCAACATTGCGTCATAGCTTAATGATGGTGCTGTTAAATATTTAGCTGGATCTAATCCATAAAAATCTAACGATTTCTCTCTGAAAGATTCAAATACATCAGCTAACAATAAGACATCTATCTTCAAATATTGCTTCAAATAATCTTTTATATTTCTACACTTCAAAACTTTAAACATTTTTAAAGCATGATTATAATCTTCAGAAGAAATATTCTCATTTGTTAAAGTATTAAAAAAAGCGTAATGAGGTGGTAACCTCTTCTCCTCTAACTTATCCCATGAGTCTATATAGTCATAACACATGATACCTTTTCTTGTAATATATGGCAAGGAACGTTCATCTGAAAAATGCTTTCTAGTTTCTTTCAAATCTGATGCATCATTCTTCACAAGTAATGTAGCAAGATTAGATAATGAATTAGGAAGAAACTGAAAAGAATCTATAAAAACAAAATTGTCTAAAAACATTGCTAAATACTTCTCAGATGATCGCGGAATAACCTGAACTTTCAATTGAGATAAATACTTATATATATTTTTAACTATAAAATGCAAATCATAGTTCATAGCATTGTGCATTACAATAGGTATTTTGAATGTTGTAAACTTAAGAGCACTAAATGTTAAATTACACCTATTGCATGCATAATTAACGTCCCTACCTTTACCTTCTCTTCCTATATGTTCATGATCTATTACTTTCTTTATACCAAGTCTAGAAAAAGAGACTCCACAAAGATAACATGATTTCTGCTTAGAAAGATGCTTAATATCCTGAGTATTCAAATTTAACGGCTTCCTATCATTCTCAAAAATAGAAGATATTTCAGCACGTACTTGATAAATATAACCTAAAAATTTTTTAATGACATTAGGACCTATATAAATAAAAGGTGGTTTGGAATACTTTGAATACTTAGATAATAACTGAATCCCTACTGCATTTAATTCATGCTTTGTTTTCAAAATAGATTTTCCTTTCACTTTATTTAAATTTTGGTTAAATGTTTCGAAATCAGCATATATGATGAAATGATTCTTTATTTGACGAGAAAAATTTCGGAATTTTTCTTTTTCACCTTTCAATGGAAGTTGATAAGTCTGACCAGTATAAACTTTATTAGTACAATCTGCTCTCTCATGAAGTTGTAAGCTAACTTTATCTGTAAATGAGACTAAACATTTAAAACAAAAATATCTAGACTTTGTCCAATAAAAAGGAGTTATAAATGAATTAAGATTACGTATTAACATAAAATGATCCTTATACAATAATAAATTTATATGCTTCCGGGATTTATCATCAAAACTGGTAGAAATATACATAGGGTGTGGAACTAAGTTAGATACTCTTGGTTCACCATGATTAAAAAGTCCAAAAACATTAATCGTGAGATTATTGTTTTTCTCAAATTTAGGAATTTCACTTAACTTTGTAGGAAAAGAAAGACCCTTCAAATTGAGAGTTTTTATTAAATCTACATACGATGAAGGTCTGTTAGGATTTTTGCATTTCCTGAAAGCGGCTAAAACAGAATACAAAAAACATTTTTGGTCAGAACAATGTATATTAAGAATTGAATGTTTATTAGATATTGGTAATGATATAGATCCACAACCTCCAAAAGGATTACATTTATAAACTGCTAAACGTAAAACTAAAATCTCCTTAAGAAACCAACCAGATCCCATTTGAATAAAAGCATCAAAAAAAGCCAAAACTAGTCTTATAGCTTGAATCAATTTATCACTAATATTTCGAAAAGTTAAAACTTGGATCATAGAACTTTGAAACCATGGTTTTGTTTCAAAATATCTACCTCTATCTAAATGATACTTACCTAATAAAACATTAAGACTAACCTGGAATTTTATACCTCCATGACGAGTTAGACCTTTCCAAATTTTTGTTAATAAAAATTGAAATTTACGCTGAAAAAATAACTCAATATCCACTGCACGGTCAGATGGTATAACATCATAACTTCTAAGCAATTTCCCAAAAGCTTTCGATTTCACTTTTTTCATGATTTAGCATTTATTTCATCTATTTGAACTTCAAAAATAAATTCTAGATTTCCTAGCATGATTTATCTATTTAGCCTTCTAAAATGCAAAATAAGAACAACATTCCCGTATTCAAACTGAACAAGTTTACCATCATCAGTTCGAATAAGAATCTCTATGTCTTGTAACCTATCATAAGCCAATTTCTTATAAAGAGGATGTGCATAAGTATGTTTAATATAATCACCAAATTCACCTTCTGCTCTTACTATTCTCAAAAGCCTTGTTTGTATATTTCCAAGCATCTCCAAATCAACTATATTAGAATATATATATAAATTTGAAGTATCAGTTGGAAAAACAGGTACACCAATTCCAGTATATTCAGTACCATATTGTGCTTCAGAACGATCATTATAACCTCCTTTTCTATCCAAAGATATAACATCATTGTAACCCTTCAATTCGTCAGAAGACGAACCATCTACCAGAGGTGGACCTTTAAACTCGATCAAATTAGTATATCTTACTTCACCATCAATAGAAGACGACAATGAATACTTTTTAACACCCTCACATTGATTTAAACGTAAAACTGTTGCTATATATTCAGATAACACAACATAATCTCCAGTACCAACATACAAAGTACAAATCATATTTTGCTCATCCGTGATTATTTTAGTATGCCTTTTATAATTTTTATAACTTGGGTGTCTAAAAGATGCTTCATTATCTGCTTTAGCAAAATTCATATTCATTTCATTTATTAAATCTTTGACTTTATAATTCCCATACTTAAGAACAAACGATTTATTAACTTTCCTAACAGAGTTTTCAACAACTTCATCTATTGACTGTATTCTCTGAACTGATTGATCTTTTAAATTAAAAATATCCCTTGCTATTACCCATGTCCTACCTTGCTCAGGATGCTTCGAAAGATTATACCAAGATTTTGGAAAATCTATTTCAAGTAATGCAACCTCCCAAAAACCTCTGCAATCTTGTGGAACTGGTAATTCTGTATGAAAATGGCTAGTTTTATTTTCATGAATACTATGATCAACATTAGAAACCAAAGTATAATTAAATCCTTCTACCTCTTGATTATGTAGCATTTTTAAAATTTAAAATAATTTACTGAATTTAAGATTCACTCAATCACAGAATCATTTTTCATGCATTAGTTTTTCTGAAGAATATCTACATACGTGGTAGGGATGATTTTTCATATACAAAAGAAATTCATTTAGTCGTCTAAATCTAGCAGTTCTTTCTATTTGAGGAACAGCTTTAAGCCAAGGAGTTCTACATGCTGGACAATAAACCATTCTGTCAAAACTAGACGACAACATTTCTTCATAACAACTCACAATATGTATTGGTCTCTTACAACATCCTAAAAACACTGCATTCCTAGGACCTTTATAACTACAATGAATCCCACCATGACAACCGGCACATGGTATAGAATAAGATGAAAATAACAACCTATGGCAACGACCAGCATCTCTCAACTTCTTAGCTAAAACCCTCATTGAAATATCAAAAGAATGGTTATCCTTCAAATTTGCTAGTAATATAACTTCATCTATAGAAATATCTAAATATTGTGCTATTGAATTCAAAACGAGGATTGTAAAGTCATGTTTCAACCCAAAGAAATAGTTGGCTCTTTTCAAAACCTCAATTAATACTTTATCATTCTGCCACATATTTCTAAGTATAAATTCTATTATAAAATCACTTTGAAAATATGAGGCAAAAAACACAAGACTTGTGTATGAAAAAATCTGTAACTGACTAAAACAAGCTTTTGTTGATCTTTCTAAGCCTAAAATCCGAATTATTTCTAAACACTCACCTTCAGATAAATAATCCTGACTAGGAATCTGAATAACCATATCCGAATCATGTAATTGACCTGAATAAAATGAAACCATAGCAGAAAAATACATGCACCTTTCCATTAATAAGCTAAAAATTTTACTAGAAAAGCGAAAGCTATCCATCATAAATACTTACTTATTAACTCTGTACTTATTAACTTGGAAATTTCTAAAAGCAGAAAAGAAGTAAATTTAATCAGGATGGAACTTCTTCAGAACCACTGAAAATGATCTCAAAGGTGTAGGAGCAAATATATGTCCTTTAGGGTCATAATTTGAATGTCTTGACAGTATATGTAATCGTAACAAAATTAATGATAGAAATTCTTTTTTACAATGAAAGCAAATCAATTTTTTTTTTTTGGACCCCTCTTATCTTTGGTTGCCTTGACTAAAGCTTGCGCGCAGTGCACGGGGCAGCATAGACAGTTTTCCATGTTTTCAGGTAATAGATTATTTTGTAGAACCAAAGCATGTTTTTTTAATCTTTCGGTTATTTCGACAAACTTTAATAAATTCATCTCAATCCTATTCATATTATTCGGGTACATGTCTGAAAAGGGGGAGAAATCCTGTAAATTCTTACCCGATTCTGAAACATTAACCTCTATATCATTCTTAGATTTCTTCACATACTTTTGTGATTGTTGTAATTTCGTTAATTCTGTTGTAAAATCACTTTCTTTTTTATCAGCTACCATTTCTAATTCTAACTTCTTAGCTTTTTCATCATAATCCTCATTTTCACTCTCTGATAATGATAAATCTCTAGCTAAAGATGAATCACTATAATTAATATCAGCTTTATCTGTGGTTTCTACTCTTGATCTCTTCTTGCTTACATCTATATCTTTAGTCAGAGATTTATCAATGATCTTTTTCTTCCCATAAATATTTCCTAATTTTTCTTGTTTCACATTATCATCAGAATCAGAATCTGAAGAGGATATGAACTCAGAACTTTTATACTCACGCTTACGCTTTTTTCTTATATGTTTATGCTTAAACGAATGCGAATTTTCAGGCACATGCTTAGTAGATGAATATGAATTTCTAGGTATACTTGGTTTAGACGAAAAATTATCTGAAGGTAAAGAAGCATTCTTTAATAAAAAATGATAATCTTGTGACACTTCGACAAAGGAATTTTTAATTTTGCACCACTGTATAACTAATGGAAAACCCTGTCTAAACAGTCCCGTACAAGAAGAAAAATAAAATGACCTTGCCTCGCTAGTATACAATGAAATATTAATCTTCAGAATATCTACCAAACACTGAAGAATAGAACTATGAGAAGAACGCAAATCTAATCTTACATTATCTTCCTCATTAGAAAGTATTCTAAAAGCTAAAATTCTTGTTGAAGGATTACTTTTTAAAGCCGATAACAATGAATCCCTTAACTCCTGTTTGAAAATTTTTCTTCTTTTGTCTCCGCTAGAAATATTTTCTCCACTAGAATCTTTCAAAGAATTAAAAAAAAAATTAAAGCAATGAAAATTATCATACTTAACTTTTTCCCAAAAAAACTTATTCTCCTGATTAGATCTTAATAAATAATCTATAATCAAGAGAAATAACCTATCTAATAAAGAAAGAACCATAAATATTACTTCTTAATTATCTGCCCATAAACAAGTGTTATCTAAATAGCACAACCTAATATTATCGCAAACCTGCTTGAAATCTAAAACATTATCAGTTAAACAACTTCCTTTAAAAGAATACAAGAAAGTAAAAACACATTTACTCAAACCTTTAATTTTAATCCTTAAACCTGAAAAATACAAACTATTATCCACATAAGGTAACCAAATAGAATCACTTGAATTTGATTCTTTTATTTCAAATTCATATTGATGTACACAAGTTTCTACCAACTTCTTGCAAAAAATTCTAAAATCGGGTGTCTTATGAAACGTTATATGGAAAGTAATCTGAATATTCTTAGGTGTTATTTTTGCTGAATCAATTCTTTGCAAAGAAAAGACCTTTAAGAACCTATAAACTTCTAAAACTAGTTCTTCAATATTAGCTAATACTAAAGAAAAATTTCTCCTTAAATAAATAGAACAATATCCTTTCCGTGTGATTTTCACAGTATAAGCTTTTCTCTTACATGTTAAAGATCCTCTATACAAATAACTTTTTCTAGTACTTTCATAAATATGAAAAATATCAAATTCAATTTTAGGAACAAAATGCAAACTAAATATAACTAAATTTATACTATAATTAACCTGCATCTAAACATGTCTGTAAGTTAGCCGAAATGAAACATGTTTCATTAGAATAAGATTAATCTGAGCCACATTTATCATGAACTCAGAATATCCTAACAAATATTCTGACGAATTATACAAAAAAAGTTCTGGAGATAGCCGACAATGTTCTAAAATTTTATAACTAATATTGATTACCTCCTGAGATGTAATCAATGAATCAAATTTAAACATAACTCCATACCCTTTCTTGCAACGAAAATTTTTCAACAATGCACAATCTGAACAATAACAAATAAATTTTCGAAGCTTCTTTGAAGTTTTAGAATACTTATATTTATAAAAATAAAATCTACGTTTCATATCTCCAAACAAACCAAACAATATAATTATTTCTCTTCTGCTTTTACAATCTTAACACGCTGTCTAAAATCAAATGCAAACAAAGAGATTAATACAGATGTTGGATTTCTTAAATATTTAAGAGTTCTTCTACAACAGCTGCATTAAATTCCTCTTGTTCTACAATTTTCATATGAAAACTAACATGATGTCTAACAAGAAGAAGAAACGTCGTCATAAATGCAACTATTTCCAAATCACCTTGTCCCACCGATGCATCAAAATTTTTGATAGCATCTTTTAAAGGAACAGGAATTTCTAATGTATCTATCTCTTCTGAGGACAATTTTGGAAAAGCATTCAATATTGAAACTAAGCTTAATCTTTCTAAAGAAGGCACCTGATGAAGTGAGCTAATCAACACTCTACATAAATCAGCGACACGAACTATAATTGGAAAATCTATAAGCGTACCACTAGGACAAACTTTAAGAAGCAAATCAATAAAATAACTCTTCCTAATCACTCTACGTATAGTTAAGCAAAAAAAGCAAAGGCAATAAGAATCAGGGTCTGAACTTTTGTGGAAAGATATAATTAACATTAGCTTAATGTTAGTTAAATTTATAAACAAGCATTTAACTTACCTCAAATAAAAACCTGAAATATTAGTAATCACCAAATTAACTTGCGCATTACCATACCTAATAACATAACCTTTCCAACAGGTAGAAACATTAGATAATCTTAACATCAGAAGGAGCCCTGCATTACTGCAACCAGTTACTTGTCCTTCCCAACAGATGGAAACGCATTAGATTACCATAGTTCACCATCTTAACATCAGAAGGAGCCTCTATAGAGTCCTTATCTGAAAAAGCTTTTAGCCTATAGATAGTATGGCAGTAACAATGACTCAGAAGTCTTAACAGAAATCAAAGTTACATGTAGGTTGAACACTTTAACCATAAGCACTTCAGACTCGAGACATTTTCAACATGTTGGTCTTATTACTTCTCCTTTTCACGCCTATAATTCTTGGCTGCACAGTAGAAAATGATTGTTTTTCTACACGGGAAGGTACAAGCATTATTTGTAACTGCATACCAACATCTTTCTCCATGAAAACGCTGGAAACAATTCAAATCTTCTTGAATATGGATCCTAAACCCACAACTTTGACCTACGACCCAAACGTCTTTCCTTACTTACAATTCATACGGATAAAATCAACCATCTATTCCTGTGAAAGTGGTCAATGCAGGTAATTTTTATTTTTAATCTTATTCTAAACATTTAACTACATTTTTTGATCTTGCATATTTATATTAAACATTTACTTCCTTCATCAGTATATATCTTTACAAAAGTACCAAACACTAATTTAAAATCAAAATCCTCATTTATTTAATTCAGATCAACAACATTGCCTAGCTCAACCGAAACCATGACCAGCTCAACCGAAACTTTGACCACGTCAACCATGATCGCATCAACCAAGACTTTAAGCAGTTCAACCCAAACCTTAAGGAGCTCAACCCAAACCTTAAGCAGCTCAACACAAACTACACCTAAAGCTACTTCTAGTTCAACTTTAAGCCAGGCTCAAACTTCACCTAAAGCTACCTCTAGTCAAACATTAAGCCAGGTTCAGACTCTGCCTAAAACTACTTCTAGTCTAACTTCAACCATCTCCATAAGAACTTCGACTACGCAAGCTACAAAAACTTCAACCCAATCTTTCAAGTGAGTTTTCTAACAGTTTAGAATTCATAATCCAAAAATAGAATTTTATTTTATCTTCATATATATTAGACTAAAAATCAAATCTTAAGACTAAATATAAAAATTAACCTGAATCACATCAAAATATCTATTTTTAAAGTCAACTAGGATTCCAACAAGACTAAATATAAAAATTATCCTGAATCTCATCAAAATTTCTGTTTCTTTTTAAGGTCAACTAAGATTCCAACATCTCGCAAGACCATCTCATCAACTCCCATCACTTCGTCAACTAGGATTCCAACATCTCGCAAGACCATCTCATCAACTCCCATCACTTCGATTACAATTTCAACATCTCGTAAGGTCATCATTGTTACAACTGCTAGCACATCTAGTAGAAGAGAGGATTCTAAAATAGATATAATCCTCTCTTCTACAATTACAGTTATTCTCATCATAGGAATTTTTGCAGGTACTTATATATTTTATAGAGTCTACCAGAAATACAAAAACAGATCAATTCAGCATCAAATTCGTACATTACATCATGCCAACATGGAATTAAGATCCCACTTTGACATTCGTTTACCAGCTCCTACCAATATCTACACACCCAGTATTTCCACAACTTCTAATATCTATATTCCTACTACTACTACCGCAAATATCCCTGATCCTCCAGAAGCCTTAAATGATAGTTTTGACTCTGTTAACTATGACAGTTTTGAATCTTCCAATGAAGAAACTGAGACCATCGAAATGACAACCTTCTCAATTTCTAGCTTTCATCCAACCGATCCTACCTCTCAAGAAGATCCAGAAATAATTGAAATGTAAATCTTAATAATTCAAACCAGAAGATCCAAAACCTTTTTCTCCACGCTCAGTTTGATCTAATTCATTTACTTCTTTTACGCATGCATTAGAAAAGCGTTCCAAAATCAGATGTGCTACCCTATCCCCTGTCTTGATAATAAAATCAGAATTACCAAAATTATACAAAATAACGCAAACATTACCTCTATAATCCTCATCTATTACTCCAGCTCCCACTTCAATAGAATAATCTTTAGATAAACCAGATCTTGATGCTAACCTCCCATAACAACTAGGAGGAAATTTAACCTGAAGATCGGTTTTGACTATTATTTTTCCTCTTGTTGGTAAGATATAATCATACGCACTATGTAGATCTAAACCAGCAGAAAGCAAAGAATTTCTCTTAGGAATAATAGCCCTCTCAGAAAGCTTAACAACATAACAAATTTCATCTATAATTTCATCTAACTCATCAGAAAATATTTTAGCAGGAAAATCACCAATAATCTCATCTAACTCAGCATCAGAAAGTATTTTATCCAGAAAATCACCTACATCTTCTGTCTCCATCGTATCTGTCTCCAACATGGACCTATCTGTCTCCAACATGAACCTATCTGTCTCCATGAAAGCTTCAATATTCTAAATTAATTTCAAAACAAAACTATCTCCTCACTCACTTGCTTATTCTATCGCTCACTTGCTTCTATCTCCTCCGTAAACCCTAATCACAAATTAGAAAATTCGAAGATTTTTCACTCACCTGCTTCAAATTTTCTAAGTTGACTTCAGTAGCCCGTTGAAAATCTGTCTTGAATCAGACGAGGAAACCGTTGAAATCTGTCTTGATTCAGACGAGGAAATTAACTAAGTCTTCAGAACCTAGTAGCCTCGGAGATTCTATCTTGATTCAGTGGACTTAGAAAATTTTTGGTCTGATTCAGAAGATGTTTTCCACAGCTTTCATCCCGTTGGAGACTTAGAAAATTTTTGGTCTGATTCAGAAGATGTTTTCCACAGCTTTCATCCGTTGGCTCTGAAATGAGAAAGACCGCAAGTGCGGGCCAAAAGAGAAACTCGCTCTTTTATACTAGAGCGAATTAGATTTTAGCCAATCACATCCCTAACACATTTTTGGAAAAACATTCAGAGGTTCTGAAAGTATTTTATTATTTAAATCAAAGTAAACATATCTCGATTAAAGCTTTATGCTTAGTTTTCCTTAAGTAAAATGAATAAATTATCATAAATATATATAAATATATGAACTAAATCTAAAAATAAATAAATATTATCAATAATTCTAACTTGTATCATTTCAATTCTGACTTACCTCCCTTCAGTACCTCTTTATCAGGTTGAAGACTGGTCCTCCTCCTTAAGGATCTGAAAGGGAATCTAACATTTTTATTTAACTTGGATTCATAAATACATCTGTTTTCTTGCTCCATAATAAAACTGTTTCTTTCTACTATATCTTTTTTACTATATATACATTGAAAAACGAGCACAAAAATTTTGAATTAAGTCATTTTCAAATGAATTAAGATTATTTGATAAAATATCTCCTTAAAGTACCTCTACCCCTCAAAAATACCGGTTCCAACCATCCAAATATCTTACCAAATATAGAAAACACCGGTTCCAACCATCCAAATATCTTACCAAATATAGAAAACACACCCTGTTGCTTACCAAATATATAAAACACACCCCCTGTTACAACAAATACCTTACCATATTTGGTGGAACTAGCAAATCTTGTGATTTCCTCAGCAACACCGGCTTGTAACAAAAATCTATAAAGAGACTTGATTACTAACCTTCCATAACAAATTCATAAACATTGCATTTATATACCACTTTTAGTTCTAAAATCAAAAATCATAAACATTACATTTATATACCACTTTTAGTTCTAAAATCAAAAACATTTCACTATAATCATCATCTAAACACAATTTAGACTTTTAATAAAAACTAAAGCTTTAATTTTTTCAATAAAATTCTATATATCAAGTCAGCATTTATTCAGGAAAGAAAGCATTTATTCAAGAAAGCATAGAAATCATTCATTAAGACTAGTTTGCAAAAATTAAACATAGATTATCTACCTGTTACCCAAGATTACCCTATACCCTAGATTAGCCTATACCTTACATTACATATATTTATTTAGCTTATATACATATACACTCTTGTATGAATACGAAAACATATCCTGAAATCTTGAAACCTATTTGCATGTTACTCAAAATAAAATGTTTATAACTGTTTAATATACTTAGATTTGATGTTTATAACTGTTTTGTAAACTTGTATATTTAATAAAATAAACTTGTATTCCTATACTTAGAAAAATTTGATTTGATTCATTTACCATTTACTATAGGCGATTTATTTACCATTTTACTACAAACCCAGTATGAATTTCTAAAGCTTATAAGGATGAGCAAGTCAAAAGTTGTAACCTACATCTACAAACAGGCATCGTGAACGCATGCACGTGCAAGCTACTGCGTCTTCCCTTCTCTAATGAAATATTACTTCCAACGCCTGAAAAAACAAATATATGGATAAAAACATTGCCTGAGCAGCTCCTAAACAGGTCAGTCCATGTCGCGAAGCCTCCCACCATACACCGATGCATCTCCATCCCATAATTCCTTCTCATAAGGTTAACATTTTAGCTTGGGAGGCGTATGCCAACTAAACCTCTAGGTGGCGCTTCAAGAAAATAAATATTTATTCCACCAGGGGGCAGAATAGAACAAATCTAAATATTTCCTGCTTAATTAAATACTACTAATATATTTTCTAATAAATCCAATGACGTCGAATCTACCCATTTGTCTCAAAACTTTTAATAATTTATCTAAATTTAAAAAACCAGGTTTCATTTGAAAAACTTTTAAAACTTCATAAGCTCGATTAACTTTTGATTCATATGAACCATAAACAATATTATCTATTTCAGTAAACGAAAGACAAAGATAAATTCCTAAATCCTTCCAATCCAAAGCTAAGCGCTCAGACAACTGTAAAAATAAAACTTGAATAACATCATCAGATATATCTTTATTATCATTATTTGGTATATATCGTAAAACAATTTCAACCAAACTAGAAAGAGCTGAAAGTAAATCATTTAAATAATAATCTTTATCAACTCGATCCCACCATAAATTTAACATTTGTAATATATTAGACTGTAATACTGAACTTCTATTTTTACCGCGAATTCTACATAAGTCTTCACTTTCTAATTCTAAATATATTGCTAGTTTTTCCCAATCACAATAAAGTAAATCAGCAATAGATTCTAATATTTCATCAGGAAACACCAATTTTTGAATAGACATTTTAATTAAAACACAAACACCTAATGCAATAAGTCCTAGTTAATTTATAATCATAAGAACATTACTTGTGAAACTAAACTCAATCCTTAACACTAAACTCAATCCTTAACACTATCAGGAGACCTTATTTGTATCAAAATAAACTCAAGCACATCTAATCTAGGCATAAGTCTTAAAACTTCAAATAATTTATTTAAATCTGAATCAGATTTCAGTTGAATAGTCTTTAAAACCTCATAGGCACGATGGAATCTAGGTTGATTTGCACTACAAACAATACTATCTATTTCGGTAAAAGAAATAGATAAAAGAACCGCTAAATCTATCCAGTCTGAACATAACCTTTCAGATAACTTTAAAAATAAAATCTGAATAGTTTCTTCAGATATAGATGGTATGTTTTTATCATGATCCGGTATAAAACTTAAAACAATTTCCTTGAGGTCTTCCCGCTTTATTTGTGTAAGAGCTGAAAGTAAATCGTTTAAAT
Source organism: Lepidonotus clava (assembly GCA_936440205.1). Classification (NCBI taxonomy): domain Eukaryota; kingdom Metazoa; phylum Annelida; class Polychaeta; order Phyllodocida; family Polynoidae; genus Lepidonotus; species Lepidonotus clava. The sequence goes on from OW387139.1 coordinate 45,376,953, forward strand.
AATAATCTTTATCAACTCTGCTCCACCATAAATTCAATATTTGAAGTATATTAGAGAGCAATATCGAGGCCTGATCTCTACCACGAATTCTAGATAACTCCTTACTGCCTAATTTTAAATATATTGCAAGTTTTTCCCAATCCCAATATAACTTATCCGCAATAGAATATAGTAATTCATCAGAAAGACAAAAATCTTGAGCACTCATATTTCTAGAACTAATCCTATACTCATCACAGAGACATTTCTAGCCCTGCAATTACTCATCACAAGGGCATTTCTAAGCCTGCAGAAACTCTTATCAATAAAAGCGCGAGTTGAACAAGACCTAAAGTTTCATTCGATGAGGTGAAATCGATCTAATACTTATATCAATAAGATCAAGAAGACCATGAGGTGAACTCGGCCTAATATTTAGATCGCAACCCCAGACGAGTCTCTGCCACACTGACCCCAATGGGGGCGCTTCTGTTTATCGTACATGACAAAGAAAACCTACTTCTCGCCCAACCCATGTAGGGAAGCCCGATGGCTCAGACGGTAAGAGCGCCCATCTGGTGACTGGAGGAAGGGGGCCGTGTGGATTCGAATCCCCCCGTGTGAGACACTCAGACGGGTGGGGTACGACTACGGGAGGACGGGGGCTGCTGTAGTGCATGTGTCCCATGAGGTGAACTCAACCTAATATTTAGATCGGTGAGGTGAATCACAAAGACATTTCTAGCCCTGCAGTTACTCATCACAGGAGCATTTCTAAGCCTGCAGAAACTCAGGCTTAGAAATGCTCCTGTGATGAGTAACTGCAGGGCTAGAAATGTCTTGTATCAATAAGATCAAAAACACCATGAGGTGAACTCCACCTAATATTTAGATCGATGAGGTGAACTCCACCTAATATTTAGATCGATGAGGTGAACTCCACCTAATATTTAGATCGATGAGGTGAACTCCACCTAATATTTAGATCGATGAGGTGAACTCCACCAAAAAGGATACTACTGGCGTGATTGTAGTGGTACATAGCCATTTTACAGTCCCCATGTCACTAGACCTCCCCTCAGGCGGGTCCCGGCCTTCTCAGATCCTCCCTCTGCTCTCATCAGACATTGCAAGATTCAGGGTGACTAAGCTCAGGCTAATCATTGTTTCTGAGGGTTGTCTTTCATAGTTGCCAAATAGTTGTTTGTATAGTTATGGCCATAATCGCTGCCATGGTTCCTGGGTGAAATTAGAGTCAGATATATGACTTAATTCTGGTTTTGTATAAAGTGATGTGTCACCACGATCTCAATGACTACAGGGGCAGATCGAGGCTTTCAAAAAAGGGGGATGTGATCCGACGTGGTCAGCATATGATTATGGACTACATACTGAAACGCATTTTTCCAATCTTTGCCTATATATATAGTTTAATTTCAGGTGTCCATCAAAAGAACGCCCCTGGCCCTTTGGTGGGTAGAACAATTTCTTTTCAACAATCATAACATTTAGTCAAATAAGTAATATTTTCAGTCAATAGTCCATTAATATGTTGCTTGCTTTTTGCATGCTGAAAATGGCGATCGTTTGTAGAAAAGGAGCATTAACGCTATATGTAGGCCTATATACAAGTCTGTGCACAATCCCTGCCCCTTCAGTCCCCACCTAAAGCAGTTCTCAAGGTCGCACCAGGCTATACTCAGAACTGCCCTATCTGCCCTCTGGCCATACCCGTGTCCACGATGCGCAAGCAGCCGGCGCCCTCTTTTCCCATGGCGCAGCCACTTCCGGCGGGCCGCTTCCGGCGTGGTGCGCGCGCATCCCCCAAAGCAGCCTCGGTTTGGGAACCCCAGCCTCGGTTTCAGTTCGGTCAGGGAGGAGAGGTTCATTATGGCGCCACCTGGTGAACGTCCGAGAGACGCCGGAAAGAGCCGAGAGACGCCGAAATGACACTCGGCGTTCGTGGTGTGACTCCACGACGATAGGAGGCGCCCCAAATGGCACTTAGCAACCGCCGCGGGGACCCCAGTTTTCATCAGACGGGGTCCGGGACACCCGATAGGCCGAGCGCCGCAGCGACCTCTAGGGGGAGCGCGGCGGCTAAGACGTGTCAAAGAGTAATGGCGGAGAATTTGATAAAACGCTGTCGAATATTGATCAGTCACATTGCTAGGCCTGTCATGTGCGGCCATCGGGGGTAGGGGACGCAGAACTTGCTTACAGTAATAGATCAAAGCAGTAATGGCCGTTGTCAGCGCGGCTAATTACATTAGGTGACATTAGGTTGTTGGCGACCTGTGACTAGGCCTCTGTCTAGGCCTAATGACCGTTTGGTTAGGTTAGGGACAGTGCACATGGTGGGAGGGGACCTATCTATCAGAGCAAAGCAGGCCATATATGTATAGGCTATACCTGCCATCTACATGAAAATACTTCCTGTGAATTGCAGAGGGTCAATATGTTTAGTATAATGTTTATCAAGATAATGTATCATGATTTAGGGCATGTCCAGCCAAATAGCGGTGCAAAAGGCCTGACTGGTCCCAGCCAGGGGTATACAGGTGTACGGCTGCTACCAGCGACCACTGGTAGCTGTGGTATGTTAAGTCAGGCATGTCACCAGTGACCACTGCTTCTGTGAGTCGCTTCTGCCGAATATGAAAGGTTACATTCCATTTCGTGAAATTGCTCGCACTAATGAACATCTACCAATAACGTTTCAGCATAGTAAATTACCACAAAGGTATATCATCACCATTAATTCTTATCAAAAGAAATGAAAATTGTAAATGAACATATAGGATTGGGTATCCATCTATACGTTGTACAAGTAGAAACATCTTAATATCTAATTTGCATTAGGCCTATATATACCACTAGGACTTTAATGAGATTTTCTCCTTCCTCTGCAACCTCGTCGCATATATATATATACAAAAGCATATTATCATTGATGCCCTATCCTAAATGCTTTTAGTATCGGACAAATATGCCTACTTGTCTCCATTATTAAAATTGTGCGTGTATGAGCTTAGATGTCCTATTATTCTAGTTGGTTGTCATTGAAACTGACAACCATACACAAAACACACATTGCTAACTTACTTACCTAACCAAATCAATAATAGCTCCACCTCGTCTCCGGTATTCGCTCACATACATAATTACACTAACTACAATGCCTATTGCTGTCCCATTGCTTACCCGTCCAATTTCAGAAATAGGAATCCACACATAAGACGAATGGATATCCGCATTTACCAATAAGCATATTCCCCAGTGGCCCGTTGCACAATGACTTTTCATAACAACAATATTTTTAAGATAACTTTAAGACAGTTTATGTAACGGGCCAAAGAAGTTGTAAGCATTTCTCAGGGCTCTTGCCAGGAGGACTGTATGATGATATACACCCTTTTCATTAAGGTAGCGCTGCCCTGCTGGATTGAAATTGAAACAGATTTTTAGGGGTTTTATATAGTAAACCTATATGAAGTGAAGTGATCTAGTTATCAAAAGCCCCAAAAGTGGACAGACTGGGGCACTGCCCAGGTTCGTGGGAAAGGTGTATAGGCCTATCTGCCCAAGGCAGTAGTCCCTATTTTCAGCACCAGGTGGATTGGTGTGCTTAGTTCCGTCCCTTCTATCAAGGTGGCAGCCTATTGCCTAAAGTAAAGCAATGCAAACTGCAGAATGTTATGAGCAACATCTGCTACCATACCTAATACTGGAAATAACAATTGTTTTCGTCATTCAATGTGTTCTTAGCACTTTTTATGAAAATGTCATTATCGTAAGGGGCCTTGCCAAAACTACGTTCATTCCTGTTATTACAAAGACTGCAAGCAAAAATGCCACAATTTATTTGAGGTATAATATTATAGTGAGGCTAGAGGTACATGTTTATAGTGGGAGGTATTGCCCATATTGAAAGGCAATCGCTTCGCTTTAGTTACTAATGACCAATCTTGTATAGTCGTAATAGCTGCACATAGCATATTTATTATCATGATGGATAAGTATGACTGTTATCAACTTTCCTTTTTTTGGTATCAAAGTACCTTTTAGACTTGGTTATGAACGTCCAATAAAATTGATTCACTGTATAATTGTCCGAGGATGGATTCTGGGGGAGGAGGTGTGTGTTTGTGGGGTGGGGGAGGGGAGGGGAGGGTCTGGTAATCCTACATCAGTGGATCACGACACGGTTTTCTCCGAGTGTCCTAAATAACCAGTGGAGGGTGACCAGTGGTGACCGTTTTTACCCTTCCTCTTTCGCTGGTTTTTCAGTGGACACCTTCTGTGTCTCAATGCTCTACCAATAACAAGCTTCAGTACGTCACGACCCAAGTAAAGTGTGTATACACCGTCTAGATGGTATAGGGTGTACACGGATATAGTAGCATGGGAACTATACTCGTGTATCTAGATACACAATGATGATATAGAAGGAAGTGTCAACGTAAAACACCTTCAGCATACAGATTAATAGGAATTATAGTATAGAAAGACGCTGGACTAAACAGTGTTGGGTATGGAATCATAATTAGACGACATTTCCTGAACGTAACCCGGTAGGTATAGCATTTCTAATGGTATTAATTTTGTAAACAAAAGTCTGAAATGTGATTAAATCTCTTATTCAGTGCATTAACCAACCAGATTCTGTCTCCCAAGTATACAGAGTATCAATGACATACACTTAATTTCCTACACTAATTAAGGTGTTATGGTAATTTTATAGTAATTATAAAACGACGATGGTATTTTTATAGAAAGTGAGACCAATTCGTATGTTCACAATAGCACTACTAGCGATATCATCCATTGTTAAACAACCAAGGACAAAAGAAAGAAGTCAGAAATAGACTATACAATACCTAATTAGGATGCCTATTTATATGCCTTAAGAAATCGCTACAGAGGGGATGTCATGCGTGTCTTAACCTTATGATGACCTCAGCTGCAATATAAGGGAATTAATTTTGCTTCCCTGACGGAGTACTTCGAGGCATTAACGAAGGCTTTCCTAATAAGTCACTTTTTGCAATCTTTGGTCTATAGGCTTTCCAAAGGAAGGCATGAAATCTCTGTAGCTACGCGGAATTTTATGAAACAGACCAATGATCCGGAAATTAACATGTAATATTCTTGACATAAAACGTTTTTTAATTCAAACTAACCCAAAATAATCTCCTCTGCAGGATTTTGGAAAGGGAGGGGGGCGCATATATATAGGCTAAGTACTAAAATGGTGTGTATTCGCACATGCTCACGTGATGTTTTTCTCTCTTTGGCAAGTCTAAGTCCCAATCAAAAAAAGAAAGGGGGTCAGGACCCCCTGGACCCCTCCCCCCCCCCTGGATCCGCTCCTGCTCTGTTTGTATCTCACACTGTTAAAACAAGTGTTTAGAACCTAAACACTTTTCTAAACACTTCGGCGCATCCAGTTTTGGAACACTTTATTTCCCTAAACATGTTTAGAATTATTGGTGTTTAGAATTAAGTGTTTAGAAATGTGTGATGTTTAGCTGTTTACCCATGAAGTGTTGAGGTCCTCAAGGTGTTTAGAAACAAAATGCTTATGCTTTTTTGATGTTTAGCTGTTAAGTGTTTAGAAATCTATGATGTTTAGGTGTTTATCTATGAAGCATTTAGGTCTTCAAGGTGTTTAGGGTTAGGTGTTAAGTTAAACAGTAATATACCATAATATGTACAGTGTTCTTTCATTCTTAAGGATGAAAACCATTTTAAATTAAACAATAATATACCATAGTGTGTAAAAGAAAAACCCGTAGATTTTACATGTAAAACACTGCTATGGTACTATGCCATAGAGTTTACACCAGATGTAATGTTAACAGCATTTAAAGTTTTATTTTTCCTGTAAACACACTACAGGATCATTGAGCCAATAACCAAGTGTGTCCTTCCTTCTTGTTTTAGCCTTGCATGGATTGTTTGATTGTTGGAGGTAAAACCGTCAGGGTATAGTTAATAAAGTTCTTGAACTAAAAAGGTGTCTCCATGTATATCCTACTGAAAAGGTGTTTTAAAACATTTTGTAAATGTTTTAGGGGTGTTCTGGTTGGTTGACCGTACCTAGAATAGCAGGCCAATGAAGTGATTATCTTAATGACGCTACAAAAACTTAAAAAGCTAACATTTTTAATCACAAAGTTCCAAATTCCTAATTGTATGAAAAAACTATTTTACTAATCATGGCCAAAAATATGGACGGCATATTGCAAACCACTAATAGTACAACTACTTCATAGTAGTAATTTGATAACTTCAGTAGCCAAGATTTGAACCCGGGGCCCCTCACATAATTATGAAGCCTATGCTCTACCACTGAGCTATGGAGGCCTGTAGGTAGACACAGCCCAGCTTTGCTACTTAACTGAATAAGTAGGGGTATGAGAGTATTGAACTATTGTCTGTCTAATGTTGAATACCTGTATAGTAGTATAGATCCTACTCATTGGTGCTGACTCTGCCAGTGTGTAGTGCATGCAGTCCATGTTAGCTCAGTTGGTTAGGCTTCTACCTTGAATGTAGAGAATGTGGGTTCTAATCCCAAAGTGTCCATTTTTCTTTTCCATAGTATATAATTGATATTATGTGTTTAGATTCTAAACATGTCCCATTCAAAACATGGTTAGAGGTTACAAATGTTTAGCTTTTAAACACAACTGATATTATGCGTTTAGATATTAAACATAGTTAACCCAACACATGTTTAGAAGTTACAAGTGTTTAGGTTTTAAACAGATATGGTTTAATGTATTTAGATTATAAACATGTTTATACCCTAAACATATTTAAATTCTAAACACCATTTTAACAGTGCAGGTAAACTCAAGAAGCTCTTTGGCCAACCTTTTATAAATTTCTTGTTGATTCCAGATTGAACGTTCAAATTACAAGAAGAGCCCTTGCTGACCGGAAACAGACCAAAATGAAAGGTCTACTACTTCCGGTTGGTGTTCTCCTTTTGACCTTACTCCAGGTCCAATGTCAGGCGAGCACTCAGAGTCCAGAAACTCCAGCGACTCCTCCAGAAACTCCAGAACCCCCTCCAGAGACTCCAGAACCCCCTGCAGAGACTCCAGAACCCCCTGCAGAGACTCCACCACCGACTCAAGAGACTCCAGCGACTCCAACAGCGACTCCAGAAACTCCAGAAACTCCTCCAGAGACTCCAGAACCTCCTCCAGAACCAGACCCCACCTTCTGTAATGACACCTGCCTCCTACCTGATTGTTATTGTCCGACCACCAGGTACAGTATGACTTCAGATCAGTCTCAAGACAGCCCCGTTTAAATATGAAACTGTCGTTCCTGGATTTAGGCTATAGCTCTTCCAATTATGACATGTAGGCCTACATTACATTTTTCATTTGACATTAGGCTATAGTATGCATTAGATTTATACAGTTGTACAAGAATATAAATAAATTTTCAAAAATTCCAGACCCCGCCCCCCGTGCATTGTATGTACCTTATAACAGGCCTCTACTCAATAAGATCACCCAAGACATTATGCCTTTAGTTCTGGTTATATCATAATAACGAACATTATCTATATGATTAAGTAGTGACCAAATTATTACTGTTAGTATGAAGAACATTTCAATAATGACAGGAGAAATAAACTTTCGATCAATGATGACCATAATATTATTGCAGTTATAAACTTGGATAACAATAGATTCAAACAACATGATTATAGCATTTTGATTTTGTAGGGAAAACAGCTTTTTTATTGCCATGAACATTTTGTTATCATCAATCCTTTGACAGAAGAAAAGATTGATAATGGACTTTTTGACATACAAGCGCCAGGCAAGGTTTCAATAATTCTAACAATACATTTCAATTTCAATACAAAATGCTTATCTTCCAGAATTCCCGACGACCTGGAACTCGAGTTGGTCCCCCAGGCCATCCTCTTTTCTTTTAACGGTCCCCTAACCTCAGAACATGGGGACTACATCCGAAAACTCTTCACCCGGAGACGGCGCAATCCGAATGGCACCCCTATCAGGGCTACCCTGTTCGTGTCCGACGACCAGGAGAGAACGGATTACTGCACTGTAAGAGACTTATTATACTTGTTTTTCATAGGAGCGTACAAATACGTATGTGTGCACATATTAAAAAGAGAAAGACCCCTCCCCGCCCCCTATTGGGCTTGAGTACGCATCTGGGGCGGATCCAGGAATTTTCACCAAAAAAAGAAGAAGAAAAAAAGGGGGGGGAGGGGGGCGTGCAATTCAGAAAATTTCCCCCTGCCCTTTGGGCAGGACCATTTTATATTAAAAAGATTTTGGCCAAAAAAAAAGGGGGGACGTCCGCCCCCCACGCCCCCTAAATCCGCTACTACGCATGGGATTTGTATAAGAACATTTGTGCGCAAATTCTGAAATATTAGAAAGTACTATATTTTAAGATTCTAAAATATAACACACATTAAAACCATTTGCTATAATATGATATACAATATACACTCACCTAATTACATTACAATTGTAAAACGGAAATGTAAAACAATATCTAAAGCATGCAGGCTTCAAATCTTTTCTTTTTTGTTATAATTATTAGTATCATAATTTAGATTAAAAGTAAACAAGTTTATCATACACCTTATTGTTTTGTGACAAACTTTGCTTATAGCATTTCAGGTGCACCAAACCTATTGAAAAAAATGAATAATTTTATTTTCATAATTATTCAAAGGATTACAGACACAACAGTCCTCTGTAAATATAACTTTTCCCCCCTTTAAGGTGAACAACCTGTGGGCCTACGGTCACGAGGTGGCCAGTTTCAGCGTTAACAGACGGACCCGACGTTACTGGGCCAATGCCAGGCAGCAGGACTGGGAGAGGGAGATAGACACCCAGAAACAGAACCTAAAGGGCAACTCCAGCGTGCCTGAGAACCAAATAGTGGGTTTTAGGAGCCCCCATCTACAGCCTGGAGGAGATGCACAATACAGGTAATGGTTAATTCCACTAGCTGATATTTAATTATGATTTCAGAAATAGCTTGTGAAATAGAGGTTAACTATTGATGTTTTATACATGCTGAGGTGACCACTTGGTCACTTTTTGGTGACCATGGTGACCATCATGTGGTCACAATAACCACATAGCGTTTCATCCCATCTAAAAAACATCAATTCTAGATACTATAAACGTACATTTTGTAGTTTATAATAGTATCATTTCATTGGCAAAGATGTGGGTTAAAAAATGTATATTAAATGTTAGTAATAATGATCGTAAATTGATCACCAGCCCATAATCAATAGCTACTTTTCAAAAGTAGATGCAGCGGTTTATATGGATACACGTCTCTTAATAAGTATCACTGTTTGTAATAACCACCCTGCCGAATAAATCTTGCCTTTATTTAAAAGCAAACAAGAAAATAACTTTAACATTTTTCTTTCTCTCTTTTTTTTCTTTTCTTTTCTTTTCTTTTCTTTTTTTTGGGTGGACATCGCTATGGATGTAATCTTTTGCAAAGTAGATAACAACCATAATATGGTTATATAATATAATTATTATCTATACTTATTTGAGCCATAACAAAAGAGCTTAAACAACCCCATATATACCATTCCAGATTCGCAGTGGAGAGGCAGTACCGCTACGACTCGTCCATCGTCCTCCCTGAGATGAACCCTCGGGTGTGGCCCTACACCATGGACGTCCCTGCCAACTACTCCTGTGTGAACCCCCCCTGCCCCACAGGCAGCTTCCCAGGGGTGTGGCAGATACCTGTACAGCCCCTGGTCACTATGAGCGGGAAGAGGTGTAACTACCTAGAGGATTGCCTCTCCAAGCCTATCAGGGCCGATGCGGTAAGGGATTTTATGATTTAAGCCCTGTTTCCACTTGCCGATTTTAATACCGATTTCAGAAATTGGCCGTGGGAATATTGGTTAATAATGGACATGTTATATACCATTCGAAAGGGGTTTTAGTTCTCTTTCGAATGGTATGTAAGATATGTAATCCTTTGCCATATTACCAGTTAAAAGTAGTAAATTACCAACAAATTGGTAGTCAAATCGGCTGGTGGAAACAGGGCTTTATCAAATCAATTGCAAAGTTGTAATAATTGGTTAAAACAATATAATTGTAATATTATGACCATGTAGCGAACCCTTTATTGGTATGGATATATCTTATTATTACCATTTTGATAATGAACGCTTTGGCATGCAAGCTTCGGACTAATTATCAATATGCTTAGCAGTGCATCTCAACTTCAATTCAATTCCAGTCAGCGATTTTGACTATCGAGAAATTGTTAATTCTAAGTTGTCATCGTCAATATTACAGGAATCAATACATCTCAAATACCATTTGAAAGAAAATTCTAAATCCTTTTCAATGATATAAAATCATAATATGGCTGTAATGAGTCTTTGTATAGTATTTTGCTATTTCCGAATTCGCGAGTAAAATCGGATAGTGAAATACAGCCTTAAATTCTATATTGGTTTAAGAGGTTTGGTGTGTTTAGGAATTTTGGGAGTTAAATGAAACAATAATGCTTCTTATAATGTCTAAACTTTTTAGGAAGGAGGTGAGTGACGATGTCTGGTTTGCGGTTATGAAACGCAATACTTCAAATCGTTTACTGTTAGTTCTCTTTTTCACACCTAAACATAAATTGAGTTATATTTAATTGATAACAAAAGTGCTATAATTTCTGCTCTTTTCCTTTTCAGATTTACGATCTGCTGTTCTATAACTTCAACAGAAGTATCACCACTAACAGGGCACCCCTGATGGTGAATATGCTGGACTACAAAAGGTTTTTTGATGAATGGCCGGAGGCCATTGATGGAATTGACAGGTATGTACATTCAAAATGCCTTTCAGATCTGTTCAGTTTTTCTATGTACAAAATATATTCATAATTATATTTAAATGTATAAATGCTCCTTGAAGCAGTAATAAAAAGGCATAATAATGGTAGGAATGGAGGTGTAGGCTAGAGGTGATCGTTTTTTCATCACTAGCTTGCTGCAAGATGTTATTAGAGGTTTACACATAAGGTAAGTATTGATCAGGAGAGATTTCTTTTAATCTGAACATTACACTTTCTGTCTTCTCTCAATAACACACCTGGTATGCCCATGCTAGCATTGTTTCACCTGACCCTAATGAATCAACCCCTTATCTGTTTTGCAAGATGCTACTCGTTAGGTACCAACTAAATTCTGTCCATCCGATATGAATTCCCATTGTTTTAGGTTCATATACAAAACCAGGGTCTGCCTGGATTAGTGTGGTATATTATGTACAAAGATATGTCATTATAATTCCCATTGTTTAGGTTCATATACGACACCCTGGCATTGCCCATAGCTGACCTAACCTCAGTTCGTCGGGATGTTGTGTGGTATATTACATACAATGATCTTCTAGGCTGGATCAAAACACCCACTATGCTTGGTGCTACGATAAGGTATGTACGGCGTCTTTTCTCAAATAGTAAAAGAAACATTATTATAATATTATCAGCTATTGTCTATAACAAATATTTGGAAGGTGAACATTTATATTGAAGGATATAACACAATAGCATTATTAATACCTCTGCTTGCCAATAGATTTATTTCATTTATATGTAATTGTGATTGACTGTATATATAAGACGCCCAGTAATTCTAAAATCAATGGTGCTCAAAGACATGATTGTTCAGTTGAATCATTCAATTTTTGGGTTTGATTATATAACAATAAACAACTGTAATAACCCATCGTTATATGGACGCCAAAACTTGTTTTAAGAGCTTGATGGTTTTGATTTTGATCGAGCCTGTTTGATTTATCAGAACAACTATAGACCCATTCCTATTATTTCTTTAAAATCGCAATCCAGAAAGTTCCAACTACTATGTCAATAGGGTAACACAAACAACCAATCAATATAATTTATATTTTAAACGATGCAATCTGCTGATCACTACAACTTTACTAATAGTTTGTCGGCATCAACAATCTCCTACGAATTTCCTGAATTAAATTAAGCCTTTATATAAATATGTAAATATTTCCTTGTTATCTTCAGATACTTCGCCCCGTTTGACCGTTCACGTCAGGATGCAGATGACTGTGAGGAGAACAGGTCCCGACTGGGGATAGACGGCAGGGCCCTGCTTGCTGTAGAAGTACTCGCCTGTATTATCGGCTTTATTTATCTTTACGCCAAGGATCAGAACGAATAACTCATCATTTAATGACATTGTCAGTTTGTGTGCGTGCGTGTGTGTGTGTGTGTGTGTGTGTGTCTGTGTGTCTGTGTGTCTGTGTGGGTATGGGGGGGTGTCTGTGTGGGGGTGTGGGGGTGTGTCTGTGTGGGTGGGTGGGGGTGGGTGGGTGGGTTGGTGGATGGATGGATGGATGGATGGATGGATGGATGTGATGGATGGATGGATGGATGGACGGATGGATGAATGGATGGATAGATGAATGAACGGATGGATGTGTGCGTGTGTGTATTGTTGTATACACGTACGTATGCATGCATATGGTATTTTACCACTTCATATAATTTCGTTCACCAAACCGTACCTGATCTTTCTTAGTTTTGTTTTTAATGCATAAGAATCAAAGCATTGTCCTTCTGATCCTGGCCTTTATTCTCTGAAAGAGCCAAGTTTAAAGGAATTCCCATAGGAACATATAAAACATGCTTTCATCAAAGCAAACAATCAAATGTAGAGTTAACGTTTGGGAGGTTTGCGATGTACATTAGTTTAGATACATGGTAGTTTTTCTCAAATCAGGTATGTGCATGGATAATAATCAAGTTGTTGTCAAACGATATATTGTTACTCTTTAATATCGTCAATATCGGTATGTTAAACTACAATGAATTATCAGCTTACCCTTAAGAGTGTCTGTGATAGATAGTCATCAAATATAGCCATGTATGTTTAGTTAATATGAGTGATTCAGATAATCCAAGATGGTTTTATAGAAGCCACCTTGTCTGCCAGTATGGCTGGCTTATCAACTTTTAATATTATATATAAGTTGCTTGTGGTCACAAATGAAATTTGTGATGTGATGTCTTGAAATAAATGGCTCATTAAATCAGCTTAAGATGGTTGTCTTCTACTTTTCTTGGTGAATGCACCACTTTTCAGATCTGAAAGAAATTAAACAGTGCAATTATCAAGCAATTAATTGTTATTGGCTCCCAAGAAATCATGGACTATTGTTTTCATATAATGACTTGTGGTGCACAGCTCCCCAGCATAGGCAGGGTGCCCATTTGAATTTACTTTATTTAAAAAATCACAATAAAAATGAGCGATGTTACCTCGTTGTATTAATTAATTATACATTATTAACTTACTTTGAAGCTTAAAACAGTCTTTTGGTGTTTATTTTAAGACTTTATTGTTGATTATCTAATGAAGAATTTGAATGAAATTATGTAGAAAGTAAATTAAATGAGCGCCTTAATATTGTTGATTATCTAATGAAGAATTTGATTGAAATTGTATAGTAACTAAATTAGATGAGCGCCTTAAAGCCGCTTTATCCGATGTATGCAGGTATGCTGATTTGGCTGTTTAATTCCCACAGCAATGGATATTTTCACGGTTGGCTGATTTTCTATGTTAAGACCTAGATGTCTTGACCTTAATGCTCACAACCATGACCATTGCCTCCCTCCCCTTATAGATACCCCCTACCGTTTCAGTGTCACGACTCTGCCCCCCACCACCACAATTACCCCCTGCCCATTCCCTATTATGCACCGAGTGTAAAGGGCGTGTTATTTGACTGTTTCTATTGACTTATAACTATTTCATATCATATGTGCAATATCATATGTGCTATCCCAATAGTATTAGGTAGATTCGAAAGAAGTATGATGTAAAGTCATTTGAAGGATATACTTGATGCCATAAGGCACACATTTCATCTGTTAATTGCAACTTGCAACTTAAGCTTTTAACTCATAATATAAAGGACAAGTCCTTTTCCAAAATCTTTTAGGAATACATGTATATAATATTATATATACATTATGTACAAACCATAACACAGTACAAAGACAATGCATATAATTCCTTAAATTCAATAATGCTGCTTTTCCTTGTTTTTGATGTGTTCTTAACGCGGTATTTGTACAATGTAACATTTGGATTTTCATACCATTGAACCCATGCTCTAAAAATGGTATATATATATATATGCACAAGGCAGAACAGTCTAAGGGAGGTAAACTGTCACAGCATAGGTAAACCGTGCCCTGTCTACATACACAGCTGACACTATTATATTAGACAGACGGTATATGTCTATTACAAGGAAGTGGTCCCACGTTCCGGCACTGTCGTGATTTCTTAAAACTATTTACATCCGGGATCAAAGCAATAGGAAACGTTGACAGCTGCAGTTTACAGCCTAGGATATAACCTGGCTGAACTGAACTTATAGGGAATACCTCACGGATAATATACACAAAAGAGGAAAGAACACGTCTTAAATGCCATCCCAGATGAGGATAGGCTCTATTTACCATCAAGTCTGGGAAGGAACACCATTTTACTGTTTTACTTTACAGCAATAGCAACAAGTACCACCAAGTTTGTAAAGGAACATCTAACCATGTCCTGTTTACATCAATAACAAAATCCTATTTACATGCATATCACCACAGTTGAGTACTTTTTTCGTGCACAAAACGCACGAGACATTTTCTCTGGGGTTAACTTGAGGTGGAACTGCATGCAGTTGTGAAAATAGACCTTTTGCTGTTGTTGCTGCTATTGGAGTTTTCAAACATGAAACACTGTGCGTGGATTGCTTGTGTTTGCCTGGTGACCTTCGTTCAAGTCACAGGCCTGGACATCAGGGCATCTTGTAATGCCGTATCGTGTGTGCCCCCTGACTGCTACTGTGCCACATCAAGGTAAGGTATTCATACATATAGTTGTATAGACGACTAATTTGTTATACAGATGACTAGTGTGTTGTATGGGTGACCAATTTGTTATAAAGTTGACTAATTTGTTATATCGATCAATAGTTTGTTATGTAGATGAGTAATTCGTTATGGCAGGTCTTCATGTCGTTCAGGACGTGTCATGGTGGTTTCCAAGATGCAAACTGAACGTCAGAAAATCAGCCTGTAGCCCACTATGTCTTAACCTACTAATATGATATTCCCCATTGTAATTGTGATGTCTGGCAAAATATCTGTGTCACATTTAAGATGTTTAAACCTGCGACTGGACATGCCCACAATCTGTGTCCTTCCTAAGGATTGTCAGTGCTGCTTGCAAAAACGAAAGCAATTAGTTTGTGAGCAGTGTATTGACTAACATGTATGACCTCTTCTTGAAAGATAATACGATTTTCCGCTGAAAAAAGGTGATCATTGGTCAAATTAATAAAATAGAATATAATGCACACTCAGGAATAGCAATTTAGTGAGAAACATTGAATGAAACTAGAATAATTGTTATGAATGACAATTTCACATATTGAATACCAATGCTGACAACGATATCATTACAAATTAAAGTTGTTTTTAAAACATATTTTTGGTACATTGTGGGCTGACACCGTATAATATTCTTAATTTTCAGGACACCTAGCGACTTCAACCCTGAGTCCATACCTCAGATAGTTATGTTCTCCTTCGGAGGTACCACAGCTCGCGGAGAGGGGGAGTACCTCAGAGACCTGTTTAATCCCCAGCGCCGAAACCCCAACGGGTCGCCCATACGGATGACCCTCTTTGTGTCGGATGATGACGGGGCCACAGATTATTGTACGGTATGTTTGTTGGTTTTATATTATAATTGTATGGTCCAGGGGGAGAACCTCAGAGATTTGTGTAATTCCCAGCACCAAAACACCATTGGTCACCCATACGTATGACCCTGTTTATGTCGGACAATGACGGGGCCACACATTATTTTATGGTATGTTCGTTTGTTTTATATTATAATTGTATGGTCCAGGGGAGGGGGGAGTACCTCAGAGACCTGTTCAATCCTCAGCGCCAAACTCCAACAGGTCGCCCACAGGAATGACCCTGTTTGTGTCAGACAATGACGGGGCGAGAAATTATTGTACAGTATGTTTATTTGTTTTATTTTATAATCGTATGGTCTGGGGAGAGGGGGAGTACCTCAGGGACCTGTTTAATCCCCAGCTCAGAAACCCCAATGGGTCGCCCATACGGATGACCCTGTTTGTGTCAGACGATGACAGTGCCACAGATTATTGTATGGTATGTTTGTTTGTTTTATATTATAATTGTATGGTCCAGGGGAGAGGGGGAGTACCTCAGGGACCTGTTTAATCCTCAGCGCCAAACCCCAACGGGTCGCCCATACGGATGACCCTGTTTGTGTCGGACGATGATGGGGCCACAGATCATTGTATAGTATGTTAGGATTTTTTTAATTTCATTGTCATTTCATGGTAATATTATTTTAATATCATCATTATGTGGTATGTTAACTGTTTTTTATATCATTATTGTACAATATATTAATGCGTTTTATATTATCATTGTGCAATATGTTTATGTGTTTTATATTTTCATTTTACTGTATTTTTATGTGTTTAATATTATTATTGTATGGTATGGTTATGTGTTTTATATTATTGTTGTACACTATGTCTTTATTCTATTATTGTATGATATTTCAATGTATCTTATATCATTATTGTCCGGTATATTCTTAAATATTCTTTCTAAAAGAACAATATAATTTTTAGTTATACATGTTTTGACATAGGAGACCTTTGGCTTGGTAAAAGCAAAGGATTTAACCATTAACTTTGAAAGAAAATGCTTGTAATTCGTTGCCACAATAGTGGACAGGATATGAAATTTACAATACAAAAACACAATAACAAAGATCATTCACTTACTTGCTTGACACAAAATGTATACATGCTCATTTTGCCAACAATACCACTATTTTCTATCAGAAAAATTGAAATAAGCTAAATAATTTTCTATATAAGGAGATATCATTCCAAGATTAAATTTTTAATTTCTTTTTTCTTTTTTTTTTAATTTTCAGGTAAACAGACTTTGGGCTGAGGGTCATGAGATTGCCAGTTTTAGTGTTACCCGCCGCTCACAATACTGGTGGGCAACAGCCAATCAGAACGCGTGGGCCGAGGAGATTGAGACACAGAAACAGAACATTGTGGAAAACGCCAGTATCCCAGCTGAGGACATAGTGGGGTTCAGGAGCCCCCACCTACAGACAGGAGGCAATGCCCAATATAGGTAGGTATTGTACTAATGGCTTAGTACTTTTAATATATTGTCATGTTATATAATCCAACAAGGATCAGGCTTAGCAAGTCTACTTCTAGTCTACTCTTAGAAAGAAATATCTTGCGCTCCTAGCGCCACCTGTTAACCAGTATAAAAGGTGTTGCAAAGTGAGGAGCAGTTAGTTTTAGTGAGAATGTCAGCTAAGTAAGTTTAGCCAAGGAGTTATACCTGGAGTAAGTACATCGGCTCCCGTGTAACAGACTGGAGTTTACCAATACCAACTACCTCGGACATAGGATTGTGATAGAGCTGAGTACTAGAATGGTCTAGAAGGTGTTGGAGCAACTCGTGTTCTAAATGTGGTTGATTGCTGATAGGAGATGGGAGGTGGACTGATGAAGACTTATACATGGTGGCTTTGACTCGGGATGAGATGTTTACTGAATAAAAACCCTTTCATATTAAGAAGCTCCCTCATCGTTCATTTCTTTTGAACTATTGGGAAGTGGACGGACAAACTTTAAAAGCAGTCTGAATTACTCAGGCATTCTGGATAAACGACTCATGAAGACTTGGATATACACGAACATTACGCAGTCTTAAATCTAACATTAACAATAGTTCAGTATGATAACAAACCACATGTATAGTATATGTATACACAGAACTAACTTCTCTCTCACTACAAATAAGGAATAATAAAAGCGATGCTCATTGGCGGCTGCCATCCACTAGTCAACCTAAGACAACACTCAGGGATTAGGGTTGGATGGCAGTGCCGGTCAAAGTGTATACAAGAATTACAAAAATACTTTCTTGGCAAGAATATTGAATTGATTATTGGGTATTGTTGAATATTTGTTGTAAATATTGGTTAGAAATCGGGGGCTGTGCCCCCAACCCCCCTTTTTCTTTTCTTTTTTCTATTTTCCAATTTTCTTATCAATTGTCCCATAAACAATGACCGAACTAAGACAAACAACAGGGGATTATCTTCTATCAACATGTTGACTACTGAGGTGATCCCCATTTGGCTGGTCTTCCGAATTGCCCGAGGGTGGTGCAATATCATCAGTTACAGAGATGAGAAACCACTCTCTCTGCTTTTGTCAATGGAAGTAGGAATCATTTTGTGCATACAGGACAGATGGCAGAGTACATACACATTATAGTTTCCTCTTTTTTTGACAAAGCAGATCAATATGGCGATGACATGGATTAATCCATTAGATTCAGACCCTTTGGAACAATGGAAGAGAGTCGTTGCATCCATCTTTTTTCCTATCAGTCTCGTTAAAATTGAGCAATTGATGAATCAGCTGGGCATGAACAGACACACAAACCGTTACTCCCATAATTATAGTTTTCCTACCAGATGCTATACTCCTTATCACTGTAATATCTTGAGAAGGTTATAATGGAACAGGATACAGGTAAATTAAACTGTAAGGATGTGTAGTGTTATTGATAGGTGGAGGGGTAGTAGTATATAAGATGTGGGTGTTGCCCACCAGTTGGCACCAACGACTTCTCCCCCAGCTCTTCACCTTATAGGGCCTATTTATTGTGGTGGAAACCTCCATGTAATGCATACTATGGTTTACAATACAGTACTAGTACTAATATACAACATATGGCTAATACAAATCACGTAAAATACTGCTCTTCTGTTTTACACACGCTTTTAGAAAAGAAGAGAGTTAAAAAGACCTTATCCAAAGTTGATGGAAAAGTAGCATTGTAATAAATGTAAATTTCACTTTAGGTATTAGATTGGCTTTAGGTTTTAGCAACTTAGGAAAGTAGAGCTATTTATCCAAACAAAGTATTGATGTTTTAGAAGAGTAAATGTCTCAAAAAGAAGTTTCTGCATTTCACTCCTTCTAACAATCTCAATTCACCTAATAGCATAACTTTTAAAATATATCAAAAAGATTTGCAACAGACAATGGCTATGTTTAATGGACACCACCATCACCCTCCCTACAAAATTTAACAAGGCCACCCAGCCTGTGCTCTGCCACTATACCATGCACTTCTAAATGTTTCTCTTATTTTTGTTTTCTCAAATAGATTTGCAACCGACCATGGCTACTCATGGGACTCCTCCATCATTCTCCCTGCTAAATTTAATGAGGCAACCCAACCCAAGCCCTGCCCTACACAATGTTTCACTTATTCTTCTATGTTTCTCAAATAGATTTGCAACCGACACTGGCTACACGTGGGACACTGCCCTCATGATCCCTGCTAATTTTAAAAGGCTACCCAGCCTGAGCTCTGCCACTACACCATGCACTTCCAAATGTTTCACTTATTTTTCTCTGTTTCTCAAATAGATTTGCAACAGACAATGGCTATTCATGGGACTCATCCTTCGTCCTCCCTGCTTAGTTTAACGAGGCGACCCAACTGAAGCTGTGGCCCTACACCATACACTTCCAAATGTTTCACTTATTTTTCTATGTTTCTCGAATAGATTTGCAACCGACCATGGCTACTCTTGGGACTCCTCTGTCGTCCTCCCTGCTAAGTTTAACGAGGCAACCCAACCCAAGCTCTGGCCCTGCACCATGCACTTCCCAATGTTTCACTTATTTTTCTATATTTCTCGAATAGATTTGCAACCGACCATGGCTACTCATGGGACTCCTCCGTCGTCCTCCCTGCTAAGTTTAACGAGGCGACCCAACCGAAGCTGTGGCCCTACACCATGCACTTCCCCAATGGCCTGGACTGCTACTCATACCCCTGTCCATCAGGCAGCTTCCCCAGCCTGTTTCAAATACCTGTCCAACAACTGACAGACAGTTATGGCAGGGGGTGCAGCTACTTGACCAACTGCGTCAATAAACCTGTGGATGCTGAAGAGGTAAGGATATGATTTTTCTTCAGTTTGTTTATTTCTTATCGGAATGATGCACACAAGCGAAATATTTTTCTTATGATGTAATGAAATAAATAGGTGGTTAAGTCATGATGTTCTATTCCTATTTCCTATTCCTTTTCCTACTATATATATATATATATATATATATATATATTTACATATATATTGGCAATAGCATCAATATGTAGGGGGCCTTCCATTTAGCACATACGCACATTTTCAAAAATCTCAGACCCCCCCCCCCCGGCAAAAATACGCATTGAATATGTACTAAAATGTATGCACATTTTCTAAAATCTCTAACCCCCCCTGCCTTGATGCATATGTACTAAATGGAAGGCCCCAGACAAATTGCGTGTGAGTATTTTATTTTATGTTTATTACACTTGAAATTAAATCCCAGTCCTATTACTCAAAGTATATTACACATCATATTAAGTAGATTTATCTTATTGTGAATTTAAGCACATTTGCTTTTGTATAAGTAGGCCGACCCATATCTATGTGCCTCTAAGCTTTTTGGTAATAACAAAATGCTATATACAATATTTCAGGTATTTGATATCCTGATGCAAAGCTTTAACCGCAGCTATAACAACAACCGCGTCCCAGTAATGGTGAATTTCCTCGATTACAAGACCTTTTTTGACAACAATTTCCCATGGGCTCTTGAAGGCGTTCACAAGTACGTTAGTTTTTCTACATTTCTATTTTTGTTCATGTTTGTAATAGTTTTGTACTTGCAAGCTGTGTGCTTGCCTTTAGATTGAATAGAATTTTTTTTTCAGGGGGGTCATTTTTTTAAAATAAAAGGGGTAAAATACAGATTTTAGATTTAGTGTCATATTTTACATTAAAAATTAGAGGAGGGTTTCGCGAAGGGGGGGTTCGTACAAACCCCCGAACCCCCCGCGCGCCCAATACATGATAAAAACGAATATCGATAGGACCTATTCCGTTGTTATTTTCCAAACTATCTTGTCAAGAAACTCAAACTTTATCATATAGCGATTGTATACCTATATTTCCTCGTGGAATATATGAGAGTGCTTTGTATTGCAATTTGATGAAAGGTAAAAAGATTCTATCTTTGATTTCACATTTTAAAGGTTTATAGATGAGGTGCTGTCCTATGCGGCGGATGATGTTTGGTTCCTGACTTACCAAGAAACTGTCGATTGGATGAAAAACCCAATGGAAAATAAGATAGCAAGGTAAGATTGGAGATAAGTAGATAAATATGTTACAGGCCCGTACCCAGGGGGGGAGGTGGGGGTGGTGGACCCCCCCCCCTCCCCCCCCCCCCCCCCCCCCCCACAGAGCACCAGTCATAAATGTTTCCTTCTTCAACATCCTTTATATTAAAAATTTCCACTGATATACTTTAATTAAAATATTCATTTCCTTTTCAATAACCTTTGAAATGCCACCTACATCTGGTTAATTCAACAGTCAATAGCCCCAAATAACCCTCAAGGATGTATGTGTTTTGTATACGAAAGAAAAGCTGATTTATCCAACGACATGATTCAGTAGACATAATTATACTGTTATAACAAAATCATCTACCTTGGTTCTAGATTTGTATCTATGAAAAATAGAATAATTATGACATTTGATGAATATACATTCCCCACCATTGGGGTTGCCCCGCCATTTTATATCCAAGTCTAAATAATCATTGCTTGATGCATAGTGGTATGACTGTATGTATACATGGGACATGCTCTTTTCCGATTTATACAATAAAATTGTACATGTAACTTATGAAGTATTTTCCCAATATTACTTCCCCCAAAATATAGAAGTTCCACTCTTTGGAACTCATCCCCCGCCCCCCCACCGCCAACCCTGGGTATGGCCCTGATTTAATGTTTTCTATACTAAGGAAATGAGTACCGTTTCTAGTTGTTTTTTCCGGAGAAATGTTTCATAAGTAAATAGGTTCTGACTTTATGGGGCCAATCTAAGACCAATGTTTTAAAATGTTAAGGCCAATCTAAGACCAATGTTTTAAAATGTTAAGGCCTTTATCTATTAAACAATTAATTAAATTAATGAAACGATGGCACCTCTTTAGGACCCCCTAAACCTCCCGCTTGATAAGCCTTGATATTTATTACATCAAATATAAATTAAGTTCTACCAATTAACAAAGCATATTGTCGGTGGATTAGATACTTGCAGTTTGATTTTCCTTGGAAACATTTTTTTATAACAAAAAATCTTTTTTGTTACTTTTACTATTTTTGTCTGTTTTCAGGTTTACCCGTCCCTTCATGGGTCCCTCGGAGGGGGAGAGGGAGGAGATGTCTTGTATTGAAAGGAGAGTACCCAAACCCTTCATCGATGGAGTCTCCTTCCTTATCGCAGAGATCATTTTCTGCACTATTGGGTTTATTTTCCTCTACATCAGAGACAATAAGTGATAAGGAATAAGATAATAAGTATGAATTCAAGAAGGGCTGGCCCTGTGTTATTGAAAGGAATAAACTGTGTAGAATAGAATTCCTTTTAAATTGATTATTGAGAACGAACGCAATGTAGACAGCAAATATAATAGAAGTTTGCAAAGTCAAATAACTGAAAAATGTGTTTAAGAGTCTGATAGCAGAGTACTGAGTATTAGCAATTATAACTATCTGAAATCCTGTTATATTTGCATTACAGTAATCTAACATTGATTGTTCTTGTAAACAACATGGGTTTTTTGTGGACACAAACGTAATAATGGCATTTTGATCATGTTTAACCTAGGTTCAATATATACTTCTACAGAAACTTGATTTATCCTCCGGAAAGATTCTTAGGTTATTTAAAGTTAACAAAATTGTATCGATTTTCTAGCATTGCATTGCATTTATCTTCATGAAATTCACTCTTCCCAAATATGTTCGTTCAAGTAAGTGGTTGTCGAAAAAGAAATTCTAGATATAAATGAAAAGTAACAGTAAAGGTCACGTTAATTATAAGCGCTATATGAGCCTTCACTAAGTTGCACTGCTAAATAAAGAGTTCTTTATTATGCTCATGAGGTATGGATAATCAATACTGATTTGTCAACAAAGGATGTGAATATCAGTAAGTTTAAACAAGGATTGGAATTACTGTGATATATGAACTAGTGTTGACTCCTTACTCAGACTATTAGTACGTACATAAAATTCTGCCATAATACACATTTGTTTTATTATCGGATGCAAAAGAAATCTATTTAGTATGTTTGAAGTTACCTATATTATTATATGACAAGCTAGAGATAGTAGAAATGTAAAATCCCTCACAGAACGTATTTGTACATAGCTAAGTGATTGAAATATTTTACTCAGTTGTTTTATCAGTCTATGTGTAATATATTCAGAAGATTGGGCGGAATGTTTGTGGAGAATGCTGACAGTTTAAAATGTATCTATTTTTTAAGCAGAATGAATAAAAGAGGAAAAGAAGATCGATATCTGCCTATTTGAGCTTTCTTTCTCTTTTTTCTATTTCGTACCCTCCATAACCCTAAGTTCTAGGAAATGGGAGATATGTAACCGGTTATAAATGTAAGTACCACTACGGATAGGTAACATTTATTTTCGATTGTAAGTATTTTTCTCTCGCTATGTGACCGGTACATAAGATGCGATTATATCCGACCCATCCATTTTGAGAAAACGTTGACTTTCATAGATATGTATGATGACTTCCATCTTTGAAAGATCACTAGACGATGATCAAACTTTTAAAGATCCTATAACCCCCCCCCCCCCCCCCCCACCTCCACACACACACACACTTCCTTTCCTCGCTCTTTTCCTGAGAAATAAAAGCATATGAAAAGCAACAGGTTTATATAAAATAGCACTTTATTTCAGTTATGCATTACTATTATCCTAGTATAAAATTCGATGGACGTTCGTATACTTTTTTAAGAGTGATAACTGAGAAATTTGACTAGGCTGATTAATCATGTATATGAACCATGTTTCCTTTTTCATGTTCTCTTTTCTTTTTCTTTTTATACCCTTTTTCATACTCAGAGTTTAGTGAGATGCAGTACATTTCAATACTAATTGATAATGAATTATAATGGGCTAACTCAATGATGACTAATAATTAGCAAAGTCACTATAAAGGCAATTACAGGGTCCCAAATTAGGCTTATTTTTCATGCACACTACGGATGCTAGGTCTTACAAATACATGCACCCAACTTAACATCTGTGCACCTTTATATTCATAATGTGATTATAAATGGAAATTTGAAAATGGGGCTTCCATTAAGTATGTATGCATCAATGGGGGGGGGGGGGGGGTCTGAAATTTTCCAAAATGTGTCCATTCTTGTACAAATCTAATGTGTATTTTTGGCCCATGAGGGAAGATGGGGGGGGTCAAGATTTTTTAAAATGTGAGTACGCACTAAATGGAAGGCCCCAAAGTAATTCATATTCTCAGGTTCCCATGCAAAAATGTATAACTCATGGTGTACCTTCCGAAAAAATTGTGCACCTCGGATGTAGGATGTACGCTTAATATAGGACACTGTAATAGTAGTGATAAACATGGATGAATAGAATTAACAATTACAAATGATATAATGTGATAAGTGAACAGCAAAATAATTGATCGCAGTGTATAGTAAGTGGTAATATTGAAAGACTGACGGATATTGATTTGATTAATAAAACGTAGATATCAGATAATGTTGATAACGTTGTATGGGGCAAACGTTAGCAAAAATACGCATTCTATAGGACCTAATCATAGGGTATTTAAAATATAAATGGGGCTGCCAGATTGACATCTACTCCAATGGCATTGACATTTATACTGCTTTGAACCCTGCATCAACGGCCAATGTTGAAGCTTATTCTTTGACATAGAAGAATAGAAAATGTATTTGATGCAAAACTGTGTATAAGATACCGTTTTTCCCTTTAAATGCCACAATGGCCAGATCGTTTCTTTTAGTCTCAATGATGCCAACAGTCGGTAAAGTATTCTTCTATATGGTAGATGTCAATACACACATATCAGATGATTAATATTTTCGATATTTTAAAAATGTTATGATTGATTTTAGATTAGCAACATTTAGGGCAACACTTTAAATAGATACATGTATAAACGAATACGAATGACTTGCACGTCGTAAATATTATATTACAGTGAAACATGATGTTTAACAGTTACCATAGTAAACATAGGAGTAACAAATTGCTATGTCAAACATAAATATGATATCAAAACCTTGGGTAAAGGGAGTTTACAAAGTTTTTTCTGGAGGTAAACAGCACCAATATGTTTTCGCACACAAACGCGACTGAGATTCATTAAAGAAGGCGGTTCTTTAACTCGTTTGACTAGATATTTTCTAACGTCACGACTTAGGTTAGTCTCACTAGAAGCAGGTTCTCTCAATATCCATGGAATATCTTCTTCTAAGTCATAGCCTGCCTCAATTAGAAGTCTACAGTTTTGAGCATCATTGTGGTAGAACAGATTTGCCAGAGGGCTGCCTTGACCGAATATGGCCGGACTGCAGGCCACTCCACCGGCCCGTATGACCATCGAGACAACATCGCTTTGGCCATGGAACGAAGCATAATGAAGCGCCGTGGAATGAAGTCTATCGAACTGTTGAACATTTGCACCATTGTCGATGAGCATTCGCACAATGTCACTTCGCCTGAACATGGCGGCAAATATAAGCGGAGTCACATTGTCGCGGTCTGAGCAGTTCACGTCGACTTTTTCGCTTATGAGCAGCTCGACCGCCCCAGCGTGGCCCCCTATACAGGCCCAGTGTAAGGCACTTCTGCTCAACCAAGGGTCCTGATAGTTGATCAAAGCTTTTGCTTGGATCAAATACTCCATAATATCCACCTGGCCTTCATAAGCAGCTGTTCCAAGGAGGGTGGTGCTCTCATGGCGGCTTTGGCAGTGGAGAACAGTGTTTATGCCGATCCCGCTCGAGACAAGTTGCTTCACCCGTGTCAGATCACCTTCTGCAATGGCTGCCATCAACTCAACCTCCTTGCACGGGAACACCATGTTGGAAGACATGTTGGCTTTTTGACCTATAGAATTTTTGCTCTATTAATGTTTTGTCTTCCCTCCAGTGCTGAAATATAAAAACAATCGTTAGTCTCTTGAGAGAATTGTTTGAGAGCTAGAAGTAGAATGCACAACAGTAAATCAACAGGTAACCTGACAAACCCCAAATTGTTGACCCTATTTAGATATTTACGTTTTTGTGGCAATTTCTCCAAAGAAATATTAACGGTAAAATTCTATGAAAATTATCAAAGGGACAGGAACGGGCATATATTTTAGCAGGAAATATATTTCATATGCTAGAACTGTCGTAGATGGTGTTTGATGTAGATCTAAGCGCTTAAAAAAATAAGGGAAAACCCCTTCCCTATTTTTTTCAAGCCCTTACCTGAACAAAACTATTTCTTTTTTGGCCTTTAGTAATCTGACATTATCAAGAAAAAGAAATGTCTTCTGTCAAAACAAGCCAAAGGCTTAATAGACTTGAAATTAACATTAACGTTAGCTGTTCTGTGTGTTTGTAGATCTACAACAATTGTGTATAGATCTAGCCCTGTCCAGTCCAGTGACTGAATCACCAACTTTCATGCAATGAAGACTGAAACAGAAAGTGAAACGTTTCCACACAAAAAATGTCATGTCCATGTATTGGTCAGGGGCGGATCCAGGAATTGTTTAGGGGGGGGCCAAGATCTGACCAATAGGTAGTAGTATATAAGGCCCCAATTTGTGGATGGCGAAGCCGTCCAGGGGGAGGGTATGGGAGGGGTGTCCCCTCCCTTTGGGGGGGTTTGGGGGGCCACCCCCAGGAAAATTTTGAAAAGATAACCTCTCAATCATGCAGTCTGAGGCATTCTGAGGTACTATGGTGACCTAAAAGGATAACAAAAATTTCTTATATTTTCATTTGCAATGTCCATTTTTCAGAGATTTTAGACATGACATGGGCTATTTCTTAAATTCGACAGGGGACATGGACAGTTCTTACAATTGAAAGGAATATTCAAAATATAGTGACAGGGGACATGGCCATTTCTTAAATTTGACATGCAACATTGGGACCCCCTATCAACACCCCTTGCAGGGGAGGCATAGGGCTGGGAGGGGAAGCCGGGAGGGGAAGTACAGGGCTGGCAGAGGAGGCACAGGACAGAGAGGGGAACCACAGGGCTGGCAAGGGAAGTATAGGGCCAGTAGGGGAAGCATAGGGCCGACACGGAAAGCATAGGATGGGCATGGATCTAGCATATGTCTACCAGCCCCCACAGGTCGGCCCTCCTCCCTCTAACATACATCCAAGGTCCACCAGCACTGACAGGCCGGCCCTCCTCCCTCTTACCCATATGTAACGTCCACCAGCCCCCACAGGTCGGCCCTCCTCCCTCTTACCCATATGTAACGTCCACCAGCCCCCACAGGTCGGCCCTCCTCCCTCTTACCCATATGTAACGTCCACCAGCCCCCACAGGTCGGCCCTCCTCCCTCTTACCCATATGTAACGTCCACCAGCCCCCACAGGTCGGCCCTCCTCCCTCTTACCCATATGTAACGTCCACCAGCCCCCACAGGTCGGCCCTCCTCCCTCTTACCCATATGTAACGTCCACCAGCCCCCACAGGTCGGCCCTTTTTTTATAAAATCTAGAAATTACTGCTGAAAAAAAAAGAGAAAAAGTTTCCCGTTTTAACATGAAATAAATACCTAGAGCTAAATTTAAAAAATGGGACCCGCCCTACTTTTAAAAACATGGGAGTAGATATTTTTTTAATGCAACTTCTTACAAGTAATTATAAGATCATGATTTTAGATCTTCCAGGAGGTATTGTTAGTAAACATTATGTTTTAGTAAAGATATCTAGGAAAAGGAAATGTTTTGATAGAAAACTAATTCTAGAGACAGAAAACACTGTACTCTTAATTATAACAAATGATTTTACAGAAACAATTCAGTCAATTGCAGTAAACAGCGTATTTGACTTAATACTTATTATCACAAATTATTTTTCAATTTTCTTTGAAACAATTTTAGGGTTGATTTTCTTTGAGTTCAGCATCGAGTTCATCCCATAAGCGGATACCTCAAGGGATAAACTCGATGCTGAAATTCAAGATTGACTTAGGATCTGATTCCGGGCTAAAATCTATCCAGAATTTCCTGAAACTTTCTTATTAGCTAGACCCTATCTGAGGCATACTACGAAAAAAAAACAAGATATGAAAATTGTAGAACAGAAAGTATCATAAAAATCATCAATTTTTGCTCAGAATTGTTATTTTGTGGGAAACATATTCAAAGTTTTCTCAGGGGTGCAACCCTGAACCTCCCCATCTTTCATGTACCTCCATTAAAAGTGATAGAACTCATGTTTTTCATGTTTTTCATAGTTTTCTGGATGTATTCTGTTTGTAACATTAGATTTTTCTGTGTCATTTCCCAAATCTTTAGTTTACCTCAATGAATATCCCCGGTCATGGTTAGTAGGCCTACCCATTTCTCCAAATATGTATAAACCTTTTCCTGATGGCTCCATAGGAAATCGATCACATATGATCGATGGCCAATGATAAGGCTATTGTTTTTATAATTTTTACATCCCAATGTTAATTTTTGAAATATTTATATCAGATCTAATTTTGCAACTGTAGAGCGGCATGTTTTGCTCATGAATGTAATTTTGTGACACTGTTATAAATGGCATGTCTATCGAATTTTGCATTATATTAATACGGCCACCTTTATGCACTCATAAAAGAGTGAAAGATTTATGATCAAAAAGCTCTTTTCATGATTAAAACTATTACTTTTCTTTCTAATTTGATTGCATCTTGCACAATCCTTCCATATGAGTGTATCTATTAAGGTTAAATACTTTTCACATTGCTTTGTTTAAATGTTGTTTTCAAAATAATTTCATTCTCTTGTTATGAAAAATGTTCATAAATCTGCCATTTTGATGGTAATTCAAGAAGGCCACCATGAGATTATAAATTTAAAGAGTTTTGATCCATTTAGGAATTGTTTTAGAATTGCCATTTTAATCACTTAAAATAACGTACTGATTTCCTTTGATAAAAATCCAATTTGGTGCTGTCAGGAAAGGGTTAATGAATAAAACATCATGTTCACATGCTTTTGAGGCACTTGGGTGTCAACATACAACTTATATACTACTTATAACTATATGGTGCGACAGGACTGTCAATATGTGCGACAGGAGAAAAAATTGTGCCCACCCCTGCATATGTAACGTCCACCAGCCCTCACAGGTCGGCCCTCCTCCCTCTAACACATATCTAAGGTCCACCATCCCTCATAGGTCGCCCCCCTCTAACACATATCTTAGGTCCACCATCCCTCATAGGTTGACCCTCCCCCCTCCCTCTAACCTATCTAAGGTCCACCAGCCCACACAGGTCGCCCCACCCCCCCTCCTTCTGACACATATCTAACTTCTAAGGTCCACCAGCTCTCATAGGTCATCCATTCTCCCTTTTTCTCTTCTTTTTTTCCCTCTTCCCTCTTTCTTTCTTTCTTTCTTTCTTTCTTTCTTTTCTTTTTTTTTTTTTTGGAGGGGGGGGGGGGGGGGCCAAGGCCCGTCTGCCCCCCCCCCCCCCCTGGATCCGCGCATGTTGGTAGATCTAGATTCGTTTAGTATGCTTGGATACTCTTCCTAATTTCCACAATGTGATGCAATAAACCAGTTCTTCTTGTGCAATTACCTCAGTTGTCTACATAAGTCTTGACCAGTGGCAGTGTTTACATCGCCGTCGATCCAAGGCTAAGGCCTAAGCAGTGAGTGAACTGTGGAGCTGAATCTAGAGAAACCAAATGCATTTTCAAAGAGGACTCTTTGAAGTGTGCATGTTGTAATATCTTCTTCGTCTCCCATCGCTCCTAAACTGCACCGACACGTTTCAGTTCAACTTCTAGGTCAATTATACTTACACAAATTGTAGAGGCTTTTGGCATCTATTTCCTTTGAATGTCATCACGATGAGTTTTCACACAAACAAGGGTATCCCCAACCCAGATCTGAAATCGAGGCTGAATGACGTCATCAATGGGAATCCCTGTTAATGAATGCCCATTCCGCCAGATGGCGCCACGGTCCGTGCTAAGGCGACCTCCTGTGGGAATCTGGCTAACTAAGATTTGGGTCCAGATGAGTAGTAAAGAAATGGTTATTTTCAGCAGGAAAAGAAAGGACACTGAAGACCTAAGGGAGGAGAGAGGGGTATTTCAGGGAGAAAATTGATCTAGATGGTATTGGCAGGATTATTATATAGGAGGAGAGAGAACTAATAACATGAAGACTGAAAAAGAACTAGATCTGTGAGTGTTAGTGGAAATATGGGAAGACTGATTGACATCTTGACAGTCTGTTCTCAGGTAGATAGCTCATTTTGAAAGGGAGAAAAACTGCGATGTTAAAAACCAGGATTTGAGGCATATAATTCCCAAACGGGGGAAACTTTGAGGGGGTCATTTAAGTGCATGATTAATATAAATGTTACAAAATGACAGGAATGGCCCCATTCCTTTTGCGGGCTGGCTCCCTTCAAATCTTGATACTCGAGATATTTTTCTAGATCTATAGTCTCTAGAGTCTATCCCTATTTTGGCTTAAGGTATGTAGGGGCATATTTGAAACCAATTAAGTTACAATACGAGGAAGGGCCGGCAGTATTACAAAAAAAGGAAAATCTGCAAGCATTTCTGAATTATTCTCTTCGGAAACAAAAACGTTAGAGATCTAATGTTTTATCAAAAAGAAATAAATGAAGACATTAAGCTCGTACCTTAGTTCATATCTAATATATTCCAGGATTTCTAAAAAGTATACAGTTACCGGAAAAATCATAAGCTATTAATCATTCTTACGAATTTTGATGTATTTTGAAGTCAGACGTTAACGTAAAAAATGTTCTAATAAATATGCAGCCAAAAGTGACCAATAAGAAATAACTTGTTTGAACAAATTCTCTTTTTTATTGAGAAACATCAGTTCACTGGAATAATCAGTTCACTAGAATAATCGTATACAAATCTACGAACAAGAAACAAAAATTGAATCAATATATCACCGTTCTAAAACACTAGTTTTCATGAAAGTAGATCTATATCATTGCCTTGAAGAGGGCGAACCTAAATAAACTCAATTCGTTTGTTTTGACATGAATATGTTTAACTATAACGTATGTATAAACAATCATAGCACAAACAAGAGTATGGTGAATCATTAAACATAAAACTAAGAAATTAAATAAATCAAACATGTGCATGTATCTCAATTATAATAATCTTACATGATGAATAGATCTATAACTTATAAGAATCGTTGAGATAACACCCAAACTACATCGACTTTCCGGGTTTTTATATTATCCGTTTAAAGTGTATTTATCATTACTTTCTCATAAATGGAATATATTAATTTATGCATGCAAATACAAACTTCAGGTTCAGCTCTCTCAAGAATAACTTTGACTCTTAAGCCACAAATGCAATTAACAGATCAATTTTATGCAACCAACTCAGACACTATTATTTTCAAATTTAACCAACCTAGCCAAACAAAAATAGTTGTACCCTGACCGACCAAACGTTTCTGACCAGACCCTGACTTTTTAATCAAAGAAAACATTTCAGGTAATCATTAATATTCATCTAAAATTAGCCAATGAATTATGAATGTCATATAGATCTACCTTAACAGAAACAATGCATTATGAAAGTTACATTGTTGCCGACGGTGTATTGTATAGAGGAACCTCCTAGGCCAAAATAAAAGTTATCGAGTTCAGGTTTCATGCCTCACCAAAGTTGGGTCGGTAGGTCGAGATTTTTTAATGATTTTTTTTTCTAACAGCAATGGTACTCATGTTGGGTTGATGTTTATAAATGTCCTTTATACACATTTTGCAAACATTTTTTAACATTGGTAATGCATATTTTGATAATATAATATGGGCCATTTCAATTAGATTGCACATTTTAGCTTAATTTCAATGATTTTCTCAAGTATTTTCTCTTAAGAAATATAAGGGTCGGGTCAAAAAAGTAGGGTCGGTCGGGAAATCTGAACACAATCTGTTTTGTCCTATTCAAAGCTCAGAGTCCAACATTGCTGATAAAATACATTAAAAGAATCTTGCTTTACTTTCAAATCAAACATTTAGAAAACTCAGCAGATGTAATGAAGTCGACTCAGTGGACTGGACTAAAAAAATGTCTTTTTTCCATTAACTTTTCAGAATCGACATTTTTTACCAAATGTAAAGAAAGGTAATAATACAGACTAAAATTAATGGCTCGAACTTTTACTTCAATTTTAATATATGTTATAAATAAAAGAAACAAGCACATTTCTTAATTTTGCACATCCCAGTATTTCAAACCAAACATTTAATCTAGGACCTCACAGATCATGAAGTTTACACCAGAATCGGTGAACTGTTGCAACGGCAGGATATGGTAGCCAGAACCTTTGGGCTGTGAGGCTGGGGGTTTGACCCAACTAGCCTTCTGAATAAGAACATTCCCATCTCCCTTATGGATCCTTGCCACTCGTTCCTGAGCTTCTAACATAGCCATGTTAAAGTTCAGACGGCTCTGCTCTTTCCTGTTGTCCAAGAAATGGTCCAAATTTGCGTGGAGTTGTACCATAGGTGGATGTGAAGGCGTGGCTTGATGAACTTTGGGATTTAAATTGGGTGACGGGTTAGGGGTCGATGTACTAAGCGGCCCATCGTTGGTGTTTTGTGTAGGGGTGAAACCAAGTTTAGGCGTTGCTTCAACAAATTCTGATCCCATATTTTGACAACTTTGAGTTCCTAAATCTCCCGTACTCTTCCCCAGTTCGTAAGACGGGTCTTTCAGATTGACTGGCCCATAATCAGTGCTTGTCAAAAGAGGAAGACCGTCTGAGTTATGTGAAGCTACATTATAGCCAGGTGATTTTCCACTGTTTAGGCTAGTAAAATTTGCTGTCTTTTCAGGAGTGTCCTTATCAAATTCTCCCATGGATTCAAAGATCTGAAACCCAGAATTATCCCTGAATTTCGTGTCTTCTATTGGATCTTCTCCAGGAACAAAACGCCCACTCTTGTTGGTCTCTTCATCTTCTGGCTCTCTGGTGTTTGGGCATGGTGTAGAAGTCGACTCAAAAACTTTGCCACCCCTCCACTGATTCCATGCCCCAGAACTTGTAGCAGGTGCAGATTTTTGAACACTCACATTTTGGCTACAATGGTATGAATTATAAATACTTGCACCTTCGACCCTGTGCATTTTAACAGTGCATACTTCTTTTACACTGTCAAGCCTATGACCAACGTTTTTTTGGGAAATAGGAAGCCTAGAAAGTTTCACTGGCAAGCCTAAATCTGAGGGTCTTGCCATAGAATTTTCACTTTCCTTGGTTTTTGAAAGGTTGGGAAAAAGTCCTAGAATATTTGCAGTCTCTCTAGGCATGGTTCGAACGGTTGGAGAATGCTCATCTATATATTGTATATTTTTATTTTCTTTACTTTCACAATTAGGAACAATGGATTCGGAGCATTCATAAACTGGGTCACGGGCACCTGCCATTTTTTCTTCAATTGGGGCTGGGAGTTTTGGTCCTGAAATGTCAATATTTTCTGCCAAACATGTCCTAGGCTTCTTGACGGTAAAATCAGAAATATTACCACTAAGTTCTCTCTTCCTTAGCCCACAACTTATACCCGATGACGACTCCCCACCGTCATTTCTGTTACAATTTTCAGGGTGTTGTCCGTCAATGACGCCATCTTGAACTCGGGCGGAACGCGTCTTTTTGAAGTCATTTTTCGCCCCCTTTTCTGACTTCTTCCTCCCCCTTTTCGATGGAACTACCTTTGCGAGTAACTCCTCTGCTTCCTCCTTCTGAAACGTGGCTGTGGGCTGAATATCTTTTAGATTGTGGACTTTAACGAGGTGGTTTTTGACGTTTTGTCGACGGCGGTTGGCCCACTCACACCCCGTCGACGGACAAATGAAGGCGAACGGTCCTGTGTGCTCCAGCCGAACGTGCTCTAATAAACGCGATTTTGTTGACCAACTCGTGCTGCAAAACTCACAGGATTGTTTCTGATCCGTTTTACCCATGCTGAAGTCGTATCAGTTCAAGAAATAGCGGCTTTTTGGCTAGAAGTTTTCTGTCACACGTGCAAGTTTTGTCTTGTGGGGATTCCCCTTTCGCTGGTAAAGCGTCGTTCAATGGGTTTGTGGTGTTAGGGACGGGAACCAGCACTTTTTTGTTAAGCGCTCTCCAAGCAGAGATACCTTTACTGGCGACAACTCGGCGGGGAGATTGATAACATTTGGCGCCACACCAGTCAAGCTGTACAAGATCCCCAGGCCAAGGCGGACCCCACACCCCCACCCGGACCTGTTAGGTGGATCAAGTTGCACAAAGAGAGAAGGACTCGGAAAATGCCTCGCTATTTTCAACAAGTAATCCGTTTACATCCAGAAATGCTTGTGGGTTATCCCCCACTTTGTTCAAAGATCCACTTGATTATCTTCAGCATTACCAAAGACATAGTCAGGGACGGATCCAGAGATTTAAAAAAAAAAAAGGGGGGGGGGGTGGGGGCTCTTATGTAATATTTGAGGCGTCCCATCCATGGACTAGAACTTTACATGTAAAAAAAAAAAAAAAAAAACTAAATTTGGCAAAAAAAAAATAGGGGGGCGTGCGGGTGCGGGACGGACAGCCAATGCTAAAGTATAGAATGCGTCAACATATGACGGATGACGGATGACGGAGGGCAAAAAACGGATGAATGGAGACGTAGCTTTATTATTATAGACAATGTTATCCGTCCCTGGACACAGTAAAACAAATTTTGCTGGGGAGCGATTATCTTTTGTAAGCGCTATTTCTAGCATCTCCATCAAGTCTTTACAGTTTTTACTCAAAAAAGAAAGAGGTTTCCATCATAACTGATTGTTATTCCAATATATATGGAATTTAGATGTACGATTGTTCTTACTAACACAAAATGTATAAAGACGCAGTGGATTTGTCTAATGGCTTTTATTCATGTAATCCAATGGTTGGTTGTCTTCACAGCTTGTTTGAGGCTGACCAAACTGCCCAGCCTGTGCTCTAGGCCAGAATGCCATAGGAGTTACACAAAAGGAGACGAAGAATGTACCCAACGCGTTACAGAACAGAACGAGGACGAAAGCGCAACCACCCAAGGTGGGAGAAACAGTGAGAAGGGTCACACCTTTTAGTTGTTTTTTTATGGTAAGTTAACATGGATACGTCTTAACATATGCAGGGATGTAAGATTATTATGGACAATGTTCATGTCATGAAATCCTTTTTTGTCTTCTTTATTTACTTTTTTTTAAAAATCTTTTTCCTTCTTCCTTTTTTTTCAAAAAAAATCTTTTTCCTTCTTCCTTTTTTTATGCTAGATTATAACAGTATTCCTTATTTTACCAGAATTGGCACATGGGAACGATAGCCAACCAGGAAAAAAGAATTGATACTGTTTTTTAAAATCATTCTTATTTTTTTCAAATATGAGAATTTAACAATCCAAAAGGGTTTACATGTAACAACCAGAACTTGATCCTGAGCTTTGTATGAGCGACTTCTAACAGATGATACATTTTTCAAAAATTTGAATAATTTTGTTGAAAAATAATTTAAGATAAAATTTTAAAATTTGCATATAAAATTATGAAAACTTACATCCCTGCATATAACACACTCATGCCAAGACCAGCAGGCCAAAAGGGTCTCCACGCATGCACGCATAGCGTCTCGGGAATTGTAACCTCAAAAATCCTATTCTTGTTTTATTACAATTATAACAGCTAAACAGCATATTAATATGTGTGTATATAAGAACCAGTTATTAAATAATAACTAAAGGTGACTCAAACTGACACGCCAAGAGTATAGACGTATCGATATGGGCTGTACTACTGAGATTTGAGTGTCCCTTAATTTTAACAAGTCTCAAAATAGCTCAATATGATTTTTGTCTATGTCCCTTTACATTCATATTGTCCACGTATCCGATGTAAGAAATACACTATTTTTCACTGAGCATTGGCACGGTTCTGACCAACTACGTACTCTTTTAGAGTCAACTTTTCCTCTTTCCAACAGGGTGTGGGTGTGGCTAATGTACTTATATCTGGCAAGTCCTCCAAATCACGGATAAATACAGTTTCGATAATACACCAGTCTCACACCAATATGCGTATTTAGACATGGACCTTCCGACCATGTGTTCAACAGTAAATAAAAAGACATAGGGTACTGACCAGGGAAGGGAAAGGGGAAAAAAAGGAAATACAGTGCTTGAAGTTATGTTACATAGTTTTCAATAACTACAGAGCCTTGCGCTTCCTTGCGACACAACTAGGGGACATTGTCAATGCGAAAAGAAAATGAGCTTCAAATTTAATTACATCTTTGTAGTCAAGAGTCAGAAACTAGCATTCTTTGTAATTAAATGTTGACGGATTCAGAGAGAGCGCAGTTCAGAATATGGCGTAGGTACTCTCAACCACCAAAGTCTCAAGGTACTTATTTACCTTTTTTCCATAAAACAAACTGCCCATTTTCCCTGCTGTTGCAGATCTCGACCGCTTAATATATATTATTACTTTTATTACGACGAGGTTTCATACATGCTTGAATATTTGCTTATATTATATACATCAGGCTTTGTTATCACTTTGTTATTATAATAATCAGAGCACAACCAGCTATGAGTCCGGGCAGAAAATAGTCCAGTCTACCATCTCTCTATTATAAGTTAAACCACTTGCACCACTTGCACTGAGTCACTCGTACGACGGAGCTCTTACTTGGGATGTGTTCGCTTATACAAGTCAGGCAATTCGTTCCACCCAGCCAAGAACTGCACACAATAATCTCTATCAAAACACACTGCAAGAGGTAACTAAGGTATGCCTTCTTGCTGCTCATTTGTTAGTTCAATAATCAGAACGTAGCTAAACCTTTATCATGGCATGTTTTTATAAACCCCGAATACAAGTTTCTATTGCAGTGTGGAATTTATTGATGATAAAGGATTTTTTTTTTTTTTTTAGTATTCTGGGTCTCTTTTTAAAATGACCTGTAGTATTTAACTGCATACTTTCAATTCAAAGAGCTGATATCAACCAGTTGCAACAATTAACAAACCAGAATGTTTTGCAAGGTAAGCTGAGAGACACATGGGAACTGGTTTATGGTTCTTTTTTAATTCTTTCTCTAAAATTTAAAGCATCTTTCGAGGAATATGTTTTCAGAAATTATAGAGCTTCTCTAGAGAATACTCATGAACTCTCGGCGACAAAAGAATGAATGATAGAAACTCTTACCGTTGCCCCTACAAAATCACCCTAAGATCTGTTTATGACCTCCAGTCTAGAAAAACAAGATATTTTGGACTTTTCAGATTTTACTGATTAACATATTTAGACCTCTCAAACTTTGTTAGGGACCTTAAACAACAGAATCAGGCCAAGATCCATGTGCATTGGCTGGGTCTGGCAGTGAGGATCTCAAAGAATACCTATGACTGATGACAACACAATGAATAAATACCCTCACTGCCAGAGACTCATACAATTTCTCACTGTATAGCCGCATCCCCTGTTGACTGAGGAACACAGCAACTAGTTTAATTAGCTAAAGAATTGTGTTCTTTCCAACCATGACAACTAGTACTTTTTGGCAGCACTAGTAACCATGGTGTGAAACGGTTAACACAATTTGTCGGCCGACTAAAATAGTTGCCAGCGCTTGTCGGCCAAGTGGGGGACGCTGCTTAACGGACACTTCGTAGCAAATAAGACAATTTCAGTACCACCTATACCTGATACAATAGCCTTTTATATTTTTCCTTACTAAGGCTAATTTCAAAAGTTCAAAAGGCCAATAAAAAGCTCAGCATTCCTCGTGATTTCTTTCTGACTACGTAAAATAACAATCATCTGTTGATTTACAGTCACTGTTTAATTTACAGCCAATTCAGTCATCCATCGATATATTCTAATACACGAACAAATATCATGGACACTATTTGCTTCCGAATGGTTTAATTCCCTGCGTCAGTAAATAGTTCATTGTTTGAAGTTGCTAATTCTACTCATGTTTCGTTACGGAACTAAATCACACGCATTTTAGCACAATGTATCATTGTGGTTTCTTTTTCACAAATCAGTTACTTGTGACAGTGATAAAATGTATCAGATCCATCGCATTGCTTTAGTTTTTCATCTCAATCGATACAAAACTTGTGTAGCCAAATAATTCTGAAAGCGCAGCTACGGTATAAATGAAATAAAAGCTTTATGGCAAACTAGTCAAACAGTGTTTGGAATAAAAGGCATAGTTTCTCAAATTGTTTCGATTATAAATTCCAGCCAATGCTTATAGTCTTGACCGCCAACCCTAAGCACGAAAGCAATAACCAACATCTAAAATCGACCAAAAGAATCAGTCGTATAGCAGACATATAAAATGATGGCAAATTATGAAGAAATGAACATATAGCTCACAACATGCCAGACCAGCAAACCAACATTAAAGTATCAGTATTCAATAACATCTTAACATCGTGGTTTAAATCTCAAAAGCTACAGATTTTGGTTTGAATGCAAAGCTATCCTGTTTCGAACCTCGATAATCTTGTACAAAGAAAACCTTGATAGATTATTAAAATACAAAAGATTTCAGCTTGATTTTGTATCCCACTCACTTACACAGAATATTCACGCAATATACAGCACAAACAACTCTGCCACAGTCACATTCGAACCTGTAAGCACTCGACAAAGTGTAATTCTTTCTATTCTTTTAGTATATTCTGACTTGCAACACCTGGGCTTGAGGACCTTTTCATCAAAATACTTCCTAGCATATATACGTCAGAGAATGAGGAAAATTTACGATGTACACAGAGGCGATTTATGCTAGGGGTAGGTTAAATTTCTCATTTAGGGGCCTTCCATTAAGTACATACACCTCAAAGGATGGGGGACTGAAATTTTCGAGAATTGCGTACCTTCTTATACAAATCCAATGCGTACTTTAGTCCGCACGGTATAGAGGAGGGTCTTCTTCTTTTACTAAATGTGCGAGCGTACTTTAAGGGAAGGCCCGCTACGCAAACTGCCTCAGAAAGCGATCTCTTGGATTCAAAACCATGTTCAACCAACAGGAGCCTGGATATGCATACAACAGCTATCTGACGATGATTTGGTATCGAGCAGTAGAGTCCGTGGGCAGGAACCTACAAGATAATCTCATAACATGTGTCGTTGTTTTTACTGCGTCAAAACTGAGCCAGACCAGAGAGTGAGTTACGCGTGCGGCTACGTTAAATATGTTTACACGAGCAAAATAACGGGAGGACTTGGTCTATCTTGTCTATCTTGGAGTACGGAGGTAAAATCTAACTTTTTTTAAAAACAGTCATGCTGGGTGTGTTCAGTCTTGGCTTTATCCCCAGAGAAAAAAAATTATACAGGTTATTTTTTTCCCTTTTAGTTTTCTAAGCTTTACAGAGCTCACACGAAATCCCTTCCATTTAGCAAGTTTTCTTCCTGGACTCAACAAAAATATTATTTGTCACTTGCATAAATACACATTGGCAATGATGATCATAATTGAAATAATGTCACGGGATAAATGATAATATTCCGTATATATTTGTATCTTGTGAGGAGTATGGTTTTAAAGCAGGGAGACCACATTTGGTCTGCAGTCATATCAATATGGACAGTAAAAGCATTCAGTGACATTCAGAAAAAAAAGTAGACATTCTGACTAGTTTGTCGGTAACTACAGAGATGCTGAATTATAATGGACAGTCAGTGTACCCGAACAAAATAAAGTACAGGACGTGAAAAAGAATGGAGTATTGATTTCTTCTTTCTTTCGAAGGGGCGGGCGGGCGAGGTTTCAGAGCGGGTTGGGGTTTGCCGGCCGGCAGAGGTGGCGTGCCACGTTCAAGTCTTGTTGGTTGCTTTTACAGTTCTAACGTAGGAGTTGTGCATATAGTTGGCTGGCCTGGGCTCACAGTGCGTCTTGGTAGTCCCAGAGATCCTTCTCGTAACCCTCGTGAACGTGGTCTAACAGAACTTTTCGCCTACTCTCACAGTACCTGAAACCATATACGGAGTTATGACAACTTGGTGATGAAAGAAGTTGTAGGAATACAGTGAATGCAGTAATATTTTCGTCCGAGAGTATAGGTTTTGCATTCTTTTTATGATGGAATATGCTTTACTGAGTATATCTTACGTGGTATCTTAGACGATTTATGGACTTAGTAAGATTGATGGTATTGTCAATGCAGGGAGTGGCTCATGATTTCCAAGCACCTGTTTAAGACACTGCTATAGATCACTTTCAAAATATCATCTTTTTTTTTTTAAATTCTGTTATTTATAATATCATCTTTTTTTTAAAAAATTCTGTTATTTATACTGACAAACGTCGGCTATTACAACAGGTTTCAATCAGTTACCAGCTACAATACCCAGTAACATCATATTGGTGTATACCTAAAACATCCTGTGAAATTAGCTTATCTGAAAGCCCAGGATATATCTACTTGTGATATCAAAGAATACTTTACAATATGGCTATACTCTCCATACTATCAATTTTTTTTTATCAAAGTTAGGAGATCGCACATAAGCAAAATTTTGTTTCAACATTAATGTATCTTTAGGCGAGGTATTATGATCCGTTCCTACCTATACTTG
This sequence comes from Lepidonotus clava, assembly GCA_936440205.1. Classification (NCBI taxonomy): domain Eukaryota; kingdom Metazoa; phylum Annelida; class Polychaeta; order Phyllodocida; family Polynoidae; genus Lepidonotus; species Lepidonotus clava. The sequence goes on from OW387139.1 coordinate 45,417,941, forward strand.
TCTTGTACTTTTTGTTTAATGTCGACCAGCATGTCCGATGTGATGTCCCTTTCTAGGTACTCCGACAATTGCTCCGTCGCATTCTCTACATCTTTTTGGTTATCCTGAAATGCAAAAAATAGTTATCAAACACAAATTCATTTAATCTTTTTTATTATTAATTATACACAAAAGTGGTAGCATCTAAAGAAAATACAGGTCCTAGCCACATGCTACGCATATCTGTTTTTGAAATATCAGCGAAAGTTGAAATATGAGAAAAGTTAATTGAGAACATTAAGTGTTTTAACTACACCCGTAAAACTCAAAAGACATACCCGAAATTATAATTCTGACCAAATTTTATAATATTCTGGATAATCCTCAGTGATCAACTTATCTTTTTTTCAGTTACATACCGTAAAACCTCTATTTTAAGCCCGACCCTAATTTAAGGCGCATCGCAACTTTTGGATTTGTACCTGACAGATTTTCTAGGACCTAAGGATCAGGTGAAAACCCTAATTTAGGACGCATCCCCAATTTTAAGCAAGAGACACTCAGGCTGGAATCATACTTTTACAATCTAAATACATATTCGATTTTGATCTTTCAATAATTTCTGCCATTTATTACAAATTTACAATTTTATCTATTTTCTTCTTCAATTTCTCAGTCTGATGATGTATTATTTTCTTGAATAACGTGTGAAGGATCGACAAAAACCCTATTTAGGACCGACCCCCGTTTTGGGGGTCCCAGTGACCTTTTTTTTTTAAAGACTAACCCTAATTTAAGCCGCGGCCTAAAAAAGAGGTTTTACGGTACTTGTTGATTTAACTCACCTCGAAGATGATGGACTGGTTGTTCTTTTTGAGATAAAAGGCAAACACGTAGGTGTACATGAGGGTCTGCCGACACTGGCAGAGCACGTCGACGGCTTTTTTCAGGAATTGTACCTCGATCCAGGACATGTTGTGTTGCTGCATCTCCTCCATCTTCAGTTTGACACTCGCGTACAGCTACAAGTCACAACATACTTATTTATCATTAAATCAAAAGAATCATTGTATGCAGCGCAAAACTAATATTATCTGCTGCATGATCCCCAACTGTAATGCAGCCATGTGTATGCTTTTACTGTATTTAAATGTTTGTACATCCTGTACATAATCACCCCATAACATGATGGTATCACTCATGTGTAGCTGTAGTGTAGTTTAGTGATTACTAGTCTTACTGTAATAATGTTGTAGATGTTTATAGATATGGAAATGACACAAAAGCCTCTGTAGACTTTCAGTTGTCAATAAAATATATTATCATTATTATCAAAGACAGGATTCCACTTGCCGATTTCATATGAAATGGGTATTGGGAATAGGGGTTAAACATAGAAATGCTATATAGGGTGCATGGTTTATTGCCATAGAATTGGGAGTATTAGAAAAGCGCAGTATTTGGGGCCGTCAGGCTTATTAGCCTTGCCAAAATTGAAAATGTAGGCTTAAAGCTAAAATATTTTTTAATTGGATTTTTATACAGGCTGAGTTCACTTTATTAAATATACTTCCACTGCAGTCCTGTGGACCATTTGGGCACAATTCTGTGCAAGGTTCATCCAAATGTCCATGCTGCACTGCATGGGACACGAACCCATGCAGTGCCAATGCCAACGAGTGGTACCAACGCCTCAACGACATTGGTCACCCCAACCCCATATATATGCATTACTTTTTGTAACTTAGAAGTACCGTATTCTTTGTTCTTAGGTCAGCCTGTATTTTCTATTTAATTGTTGGAGTCGAGACAAAACAAGTCTCTAACGATTGGTCAACCACGGCCGGTACCACCTAGTTACCTTTCTTTTTCTTTTAAATTGGCATATCCCGAGTTAGTTTAATATGGAAATATTAAAGGGTTGACCTACCTTGTGTTCAAACTTTAGACTCTGCATGTGATTCATGTAACGATTGCAGTAGAAGAGGTAGCGCTGAAGTGCAGAGCGAGACCTCTGAAAAAAAGAAACACCATCAACATTATTAAAACATCAGACAACCAACAACCATTGATTCATATAACATAATCTCATTTTATCTTGCTTAGTTATAATATACATCTATAAATGTTTTAGGAACTGTCACAAAGCAATATATGAGTATTTTGCGTTATCCATGGAAAACACATTTGCGAAAGCATCTATCATATTCTTTATACCAGTAAACCAGTTCACAAAGACAAAAGAAATATTTAGCCTAAAAACAGCAGACAATCTGGGTACCTCTTGCAAAAATGAATTACACTTGCGTCAAAATTATCATCCTATTATTTTTTCTTATGTAGGAAAACAACATTGAGGGAAAAGGATAAAAAACATTTTTTGCATGCTTACCTCTTGTGCGTCTCGGGCCTTCTTTGCATCATCCTCATCATAACGATTACAGTTATACCTGTCGGGCAAGGGGACAAGATATGTGAATTAAGCCATACATGCACATATTGACGATCACACTACTTCAAAAAATTCTATCATTTAGTCACAGTATTTTTTTTTCTCCTACTAAACTTTATTAGTTCGTCCGTTTTTTTTTTTATTGTTAGTTTTTTTTATAACTGTTCAAGAATGGTTATGATCAATGATTAATCTTGACTTTCCTCGTAAATTATTGGACAAACTATCGTTGGTGCTGGGGAATTTTTTTGGATATCAGATGGATAATTTTTTTTAAACTTTAATTGAACAAGACGATAAATACAAACGAAGTACCACACGTGACGTCTCTGTCAATATACTGAAGAATTTATATTGCAGCTATTTAGAACTTGAGAAAATGATTTGAAAAACTCAGAAGTTTCCTGAACTAGAACCTTCCCGCGATGATTTAGAAAATGCTTTGTAATCTTAAAGTTTGAGATGGACCAAAGACGGATGTGTTATTTATATAGTATAAATGGCAGCGTATATAGCGTGAATTAATGAGAGTATGGGTAGTGTAAACTGACAAATATATCTTAAACAAGTGTAGTACTGTCACAAGAACCATTTTAGAAACTCATTTCTGAAAACTTTTTTTCGTTTTGTGCATTAAATCCAAGACTCCTTTTTACAGATAAGAAACATTTTGTTTTGAAAATGACAAAGAGCACGGCTCCATTAGTCTATAATCTTTTAACATCAACATTGTTAACTCCCTATTCCTAACCAACTGCATACTCTATTACAGACAACACTTGTTAGTTCTGTGTGTATGCGTGTGGGCAGTTTGGTTTCATGAGTTGAAAATGAAAGAAGCGGAGAAAAGTGAAGCGCTACGTACCAGGATGATCCATGTGGTTCCCAAGGCCCGAGACACACCCAGCAGAAGTCAAACCTGCACTTCTTACACACCATGTGATTGCACCCACCGTCTTTTTCTATTGTCGCGCGACACTTGGGGCACTCCTGTCAACACAGCCAGATAGCGACTCGTCAAATTAAGTATCGCCAAAAACAGTTGGTTTTTACTTTTGCATTTGTTGCATCTTATCCCTAATAGAAAGTCAATGGGGTGGAAAATATAGGTTTTGATAGGGTCATGAAAATTGTTGGTAGGGTGGCTTAAGAAATTGGACCAAAATCTTTGGTTGTCTGTATAAGTCTAAAATTGGAAAAGGGGTATCCGGTAGTTCACAATTTTATGCATTTTCAAGTTGGGTTGTAAATACACAGTAATGTGTTTCTCATGAACAGAACATCAATATCACATCTCTCAATACCTATCAATCTAAACTTTTGGCCAAAACACAAAAAGCTGATGATTTCTTTCATTAATGTGTTTTTTTTCCCCCTTTTTTTTTTTTTTAGGCATCCCAAACATCTTAGAAAATATCACAGTTGAACAAATCAATACGGCTCTGCTGGCCTGTGCACGACAACTTTGTCTCATTATTTTCAATGATTTTACCAAAAGTAAGAATGTTTTAATGGCATCCTTATTGTTCTTTATTTGCCATGCTAATGTTTTTCCTTTTCTTCAGCTATATCTTTATTGTTGCTCATTATTTTGTTAATCATTATTTCGAAAAAAAAATGGTAAAAGTTTAATTCAGTGAAAAAAAAAAAAAAAAAAAAAAACTTGCCACGATTGGCATCTAAAACTTTTTACTGATTCGCTTCAAAGGACAAAGTGGGGAATGAAAGGCATTCCTAACTACTGATGCTGAAATAAAATCATGTTCAGGTGTATCAAAACCGCTTAATTTCTAAACTGAGTCATGTTAGTTACAGAAATGTTACAGAAATATTATTCTTTCACGCCGACTTACCTCGTAACCTGCTCCTTCCTTTATCTACTCAGCATCAAAAATCGGCACTTACCTTTAGATATGAAGTCTCAGATTGGGTGACCAAAGACAGAATTAAGCGAGTAAAAAAGCCAGATTATGTACATTCAGGCCAGCCTAAAAATAACTGTTTCTGGTTGACCACCCGACATTGCATTGTACTGAAAAGTTTTCCCCCCGTTTTATTTTATCTATTTTTTTTCCAAAACAAATTATTTTGTTTTAAATCCCACGACTGGATGTTTTTCTTTAAGTCAGTCGCTCCAAAAGAAACTGTTTTTTAGGCTGGCCTTAGCAACTTGGTGTAGGTGGCTTGCTTGTTTTTGAGTTTTGTATCTAATATGCCTAACACTGGGAACTGTTTTTGTCTAATCGGAATTTGAAATGATCTAAAAAGAACTTGTTGTATGAAAAGCACCAAATAAGCCAAAAGGGTTTGTGATTTCTCAGGGGGTCCGTATTTCTTATGAGGAAAGATAAAAGATTTCTTTGGTAGATGTATATTGACAGAGAAACCTGTGCGGTTATTCCATTTGACAAGATCGGAAAGGGGTTGTATTTTCTTATGTAAATGGATCTGAGAATTGATTAATTAAACCGCTCAATGATGCAGCAGAACTGATGGGACTCGAACCTGGATCACAGAATCGAGTCCACCGGCAAATGGAATAGCGTTAAAAATTACTAAAGCTTCTTGCAGAAAGTTTCCATTTAACTATGATTATATGCAGTCTACAAGGCAGAGAAATAACTTTTTTCCCTTTGATGTGAATAAACTCTTATCGTTAAATTGTTATACTCAAATCTGACCAGAAGTGCTCCCTCAAGTCTAAAATATCTTCTCACATTGTTTTCTTTTTCTTCATTACATCTTTTTTTAAATTTACTAAATTTATGGCTTTTATGTGCTACTTTTGCTTCAATCGGAAACTTTAATCAGAATGCCAGACTATTCTTACAGACTTCAAAACTATCAATTTTCTGCAAAAAGCTATAACCTGTAGTAGATTTTACGTCTTCGATCACCCCGCTGCATCACTGAGTCGCGCCCTGCTACGGGCCGAAGACTTACCACGAGGTTCCGTGTGGCTCCCAGGGGCCCAGGCAGACCCAGCAGAAGTCTGCCTTGCATGTCTGGCTCTTACACACCATGTGGTTGCAACCACCGTCTTTCTCGATGGTCACCTGACACTTGGGACATTCCTGAAGAATCAGGACGAACAGCGCGCGGCGCAAAAAACATTCAATGCCAACAACCAAGGCAGAACAAAATGCTAATGAGAATACACAGCAAAGGGCTAGACAAATGAAAAAATATAATCGGCACAATCAGGATATTTGCAAAGAGTCCTTTAGAAAAAATTGGATAAATTTTGGAATCCTCAGAACGACCACATTTTCTAGCAATCGAAATTTTAATGTTTTTTTTTTGTTTTTTTTTTGGTAATAATTTCTCTTATGAAGCTCAAGTTTTTTGGGCGGGAAAGGACCAGTATGTGGGACCGGCTGGGAAATATTTGTCAAGCCCTATGATGCAATACATCGTCAACATCCTTGTCTTTTAGAATCTCACCAGTTCTGTTAGATTTGATAACAAACAGTCGCCGTTCATCTATGTTTCCTGTGCTGTCTGTTCAACTTTTTTTTTCCCCATGCCTTATCAATTAAATATATCAAAAGAACCAGGATCTTCTTGGCCAGAAACAAAATGTATGGATCCAACATCAATGGTTATTTTTCAAGCATGCATCAGGTGTAGATTCTACAATAAGTCAAAATCCAACTAATCTTCTGACATCTTTTAAATTAGGCATCTTACAGAAATTTGGAAACTAAACTGTAAAACACCAGGTGTTAAGATTATTATGCCATGAAAACAAACCTACACACCAATGTCTTTCACTTATTTTCCTATTTGTATTTCCTCCCTTTGTCGAAGAACCTATCAAACTGATAAAATGTCCAATCGCTTACCTTGGTGTTGGCAGCGATCCAGTTGGAGGTTTCGCTGTCGTCATCACATTTCTTGATCCACTTCCTGAGCCACTTGCACTTGACCGGGTCATGCCAGTTCTCCCCGCAGGCAAAACTGTAAGCAAACAAATAAAATTAATATTGTGAAAGTGTTGAAAACATGTTGAGAAAATTTACTGTTACTATAATTTGAGAGCTAGGAATTTAAACATGCTCACTCAGCCAGTTAACTCTAGTTACCAATTGATGCTACTATATAGAAATTTTTCCCCCTGCTGCCATCTTGCAGATCGCTGCTTCAAATTTACTGGTAATTTTTTTTCTTTCTCGTCGACAAGACTTCAAATGGGAAATAATGCAGAAAACTGTTTAGACAAATATCATGTTTCTTAAATCTTTCTACTTGGTAAATAAACTTTGTATATTTATTGTAGTTTTTCCCCTTTTTCGTTTGCAATAACATAATACTGATTGATTTTACATACCAGAAAATATGCTGACAGGCACAAGTGACGGGCCGAGAGTCGTGGTAGCTAACCTTGACGGCATGGCCGCAGTCAGGCATAGGACACCATCTTAATAAACGATTACACTGAAAACAAGGTATAATCCATTACCATATGCAAGGACCGAGATGATAAAGTCCCATTTTTCCTGGGTGGATTTGAGTTCTGTTTGCAAATAGTTAGCTAGCGTTCTCCTTCCGAAAGGGGTTCCATGGTTTATGTTATTATTGTACTGAACGATAGCTGGCAATCGAGTTCTGTTTTTTTTTTTCCATCTGTGCCACAAAGAAGTGCTATCTTATTTTAAGACAGAACATTACTTTTAAGTAATAGACACATTGCGATTACACCATTAACTTACTAAGAGTAAAAATAACGCAGACCAGTATATTTACATCAAAGTAACTTACCTCTACAAAGCTATTTGTTATAAGATGTTGATACTTCAATTTCACCTTTGGATCTGTCACTAATTTCCTGAAAAAAAAAAAAAAAATCAGGTCAATATATTTTTATTTATTTTTTCAATATTTTTTAAAAATGTCATTGATATAATTCTTCAAATTTGATTACAAATTCTGTTATATTTCAACTTGACTTACATAACTGTTGCATCGTCTACCAAGATATCACAACCATGGGCTGCACATGATATCGTCTGAAAGAAAGAAGGTGCGTTTAAAAGACAAGAAACTTATGCATTCTTATATTGTTACTATTTAAATCGATGTTGATTTTTTCTTATTCACGCTAAAACGACTGTCATAGATACTTCCTCGACACATAGAAAAGTGCCTGGTTATCAAAGCCCCTGCACTGGTCCGCCTTAAAAATCCAACTTGCCTAATGTATGTATTCATTCTTTTTCATAAAGACAGAACAATTCTTTTTCAAACTAGATCAAAAGCGCCATTGATTTAATAGATCAAGTTAAGTGCTGTAGGCACTTAGGGGCCGGTGTATTCCAAGATCCAATGGAGATGGCTTAGGCCTAGATATTGAGATATTAATGATTCAGATATTTTTGATGGTAGGTCTGAAATAATGACACTATAGTGACAATTTCACAAATGATTTAATCTTTGAATCATTTAAATCTTTAATCTGTAAGACATGATCTGAAAATATTTGAATTGCAAACGTGTCCAGGCCTAAAATAATCTTATGATTTACTGTGGTAGGTGTGAACTGGCACTATAGTGACAATCTGAAAAAAATACTAAACTTGGAAGCCTAGACACTGACAGCAGCAAAAAAACTTATTGACAGTGTGACGCCTATGTTTTAACACTGAATGGGAATGATTCAGACACTGACAGTGACTTAGGCCTACACATATTTAAGTTCAGATTGAATATTTTGGTGGTAGGTCAGAAAAAAAATGACACTATAGTGACAATTTCTCAAATATTTTAATCTTTGGATCATAAATAATTGCTTTCGGAGCCGCCATGATATATTGACAGTGTTGCAGGGGGCTTAGGCCTGGCCTATCTGAGCCTGAGTCCAGTTATTTTTTCATAGCATCTGTAAAATATTATTACAAGCTTTTCCAGGCCTAAAATGTTCAAACTAAATGATATATAGGACCCTGATATATAGGAGAACATAGATATATACATGAATTTAATTTTGATAGGCCTAATAAGGTCTAAATAATTATTTTTCAGATTGCAAGTGTCCGACCAATGCGCGTTAGGCCTCTAGCCTAGTTTAGGCTTATTTCAACGGTAGACTATCATTTCAAAAGCTGAAAAAAATATATGAACCCACCTTTAACGCCTGGAGTCCTGAATACATCCGAATGCTTAAATCCTCCACAATTGATATATTAGTCTAAATATCATCCAGGTTTTCTGAGTTCAATGTATCGATGCAGGCGTGACGGGGAGAGAACCCGGCGAAGGGTTGACGGCGCCATGTTGACAGTGACAGTGCCTCCACGTGTCCGATCGATCCAATGTTTCCCCTTCGATACGAACGCATGAATCATGCATGAATTGTCAATGCGTTGTATGCGTTTAAGGGTGTCCAGTCGTCAAAAATATATATATTGAAAGCATCAGATACCGCCGTAATCCAGGTATCCAGGCGGCGAAAGAGGAGCCTCCCGCCAACACGTCCGACCGCGGCAACTACACCCGGCCGAGTGACAGTGAAGCGGTCTGACCCAGCCTTGTCGCCGGGGAAAACAGCGCGATGCATTTACGCGTTTAGACGCGTTATTTCGCATTATTTTCGATTCTGGGACAGTGGGAGGCTTAGCTATGGGTCGAAATCTATCTATGGATACCAATAACTAAAGTTAGAATGACCGATTTCATGGTGAAATAGGCATGCAAATTTGTTGAATATTCATAGATTGACCCAGATCCCTTCCTCCCCGATTGAAAGCGGGTCACGGAGAATGCCGAAGATACCCGAGTACCGCCGATGTAACCGACTTTTATTTTGCGTTAATATGTCTAATTTGGCGCAATTTGGACGATTTTAACTATTCCTGCTTGTTCTAGAGATGCCAATTGATATTAATATAAGCCCAAATAAGCCCAAATGCTTGGATTTAAGCCCAGAATCGGTCGCCAAAATGTCGTGCATCGCCCCGGCGCTCCGGGGGGTCCTTTCAACAAAGTGACTCTAAGTACTCTTCACGAAAGTCTATGTCTTAGAGGGCGGCGAGCGCGCCAGATTCAAAAGACCAGAACCGACTCGAACGTCTAACTGGCTCACCGGCCCTCAACAATATATCTCAAAGCTCTAAAACACACTTTTAATCCCATATTTGAACCTACATAAAACAACGTATATATTCTTACAGGCCGTCACAAGCATCCTTATAAGATTTTTTCCCCTTTTTCTATTGTGTGTTTTTTTTCTTTTTTAAGTATTTTATTACTACAGGGTAATATTAGTTCCTTAAGTTGTCAGAGGTGAACATACCTGGCCCATTCCCTCGTCCATTATCTTGGTGGTGAGGTACTCGGTCCAGCAGGCTGTGCAGAACGGGTGGTTACATTCCAACCCGGTCATCATCTGAAACAACACCAAACATGGTAACTTTGTGTCATGTTTCTCTATGTTATTTTGGTGTTGCTGTCGAGCCTATGGAAATTCATCATTTCTGTTACTTGTTTGTTCTTTTGACTTCAAAAATATCTACGCATAATTTTATAGAACATCTCTTAGAATCCTACGAGAATTAAATCATTTTAACATCCCGTATATTTTCTTTCTATTGAGGATATTTGTTTTGTTTAGTTAAATTTAGGAAATCGTGTTACTTACAGACTGAGGAAGCTGCATAAAACATATTTCACACATAACCTCGGCCGAGTCAGCCGCAGCTGCTGATCTGGTCGTCGCCCGCTGGAAAGGCAGAAATACAATCATTATTAAAATATTAAAAATCATTTACTTTACATCTGGCCATTTCGACTATGACTGAGTGACTTGTAAGTATATCTTTACAATCCATGATGTGACTGTTGGATGTTTGACATATGAAACATTTACGAGGTTACTTTTTTTTCTTTTACTAGTTTTAGGCTTCCACCACTCATAGAGGGGCTTCCATTTAGTATATATGCACGTTTTCAAAAATGTCAGAGCCAACCACCCACGCTCGGGATGAATTACGCATCGGATTTGTACAGGAACGTAGGAACATTTTCAAAGATAGCAGACACACCCCCTTCCATCCTTTTGTGCATACATACTTGACGGAATGCCCCTAAGTAAATAATGTACTGTACATTTTGGTTAAAACTCATCTACCACACCCGAAAGCATTGCCCAGTATGTTCATATCTTAGGCGCCAAATACCCATCTGTGAAGGCTTTTGCAGAATCAGATCTGTGGTGCATACCACACAATGTAACTGTGTATTTTCAGCAGCAAAATCTTAGATTTTAAATGTATTTTTCTTTTTAAGCGGTAGCATCAAACACCGGTAAGTGAATAACACCTTACCATGTATATCATCCAATGTTAGCTATATTAGCGGGCAGTGTCCGAAATTAAGCTGCGCCCTGCACCCGGCGTGCACATTTTCACGGCCGGGTGCACGAATTTTTAAGCTATGCACCCGTAATGTGCACATTTCTCAAGGCTTTTATCATTACTATATATCAGGAGGATGCACAGACCAAATTTCGGGTGCACAGCTCTATGAACAGTGCACCCGGCGGGTGCATACAGGGCTCACTAAATCCAGCGTCCTGGGTGTCCTGTCCACCCCCTTAAAGGCACAGGACACCCAAACAGGACCCTCAGGGTGTCATGTGGACACCCTGAAAATCATACCTTTATTACAAGGTTGAGGCAATGGGACCCCTGGTTTTATGGTGCAGGACACCCGTGACGCACAGTCAGGGTGTCCGCAGGACACCTGACCATTTTAAAATTCCGTGAGCCCTGGCATATGATTTTAGCTTAATTTCGGACACTGGCGGGTACACATTACGTAATGAGAACTACCCTGCAACAACAGTTTCCGAGAACATCATCCGAGAACATGCAATTATGTCAGCAATTTAGAGTAGACCTACCTTTCGACTGGGAGCTTTTTTAAATGGACTAATGACATGAGCTTCTGAGAAAAGTTTGTCCTGATCGCCATCGTAATACCTGAAAGGAAAAGATCATGTAATAATTATTTCTAGGATATAAGACGGTTGTTGGTGTTACCATAGACATACATAACAAGCTATGTATGTCTATGGTGTTACATATGTCTATTATAAGTTGCTGTCGGACAGGTGTATCTTATTATCTTAATTTCACCTGTTTGATCCCTTAAATTCACCTGACCATCGGCAGATAATCATTATATAACAGAAATTTTACCTGCCTTTCTGGCAGGTGGACGTCAAAACGTACCTGGGCCACATAAGGTTTTACCAGCCCTGGGCAGGTGGGCAAAGCTAAATGTCGAACCCTGATGCACTCTAGTGTCAATATTTTTAGTTTTAATTTAGGTTCTATTACAACAGGAAGGTTCATTTTGTTGCAGTTTGTAAATTTTGTTTTCTCTAACTTAGTACAGCATGTGGCAAAATAAAAACAATTGTTAACGTTAATCTGTTTTCTGGTCAGTTGAGAAGTGTCTATGCTTTATCTCTCAGACTCTGTAATAGGACTTTGCATGACTATCAATAAAGCTGTGAGAAAAAATATTTATAAGTTGCATACTTACATCTCCATGAGTTTTTCCTTATCCCACTTGAAATGGTTTAGTAAAATCCTTGTGGTTGTAGCAGGAATCTGAAAGGGAAAATACGGGTTCAATCATAATTGTATATTATTTAAACTGTAAAACAACAGTCATTGTGACATACGAGAGCAAACGGCAACAAATAGAGTTCTATTTTCATACTGATAAAAGGATGTAGATTTTGATGCCTGTGCGTAGATTCAAACACACCCTACCCCTACATAATCACCAAGGACAATGTTCTTCAATTAAGTTTTTTTTTTTTTTTATGAAGATAATTGTGTTCATTGATATATACTTCAAGGTCTCATTTGGGGTCAAGAAATCAAAAATGACCATGTCAAGGGGGAAATTGTAGATAGACTTTCTTTTTTACTCAGTTCATATGAACATAATCTGAACAGGCACCAGTCCAGTGTTCGAAAATTAAGGACATCGTTTTTATTCTGTAGGGTTTCACATATTTCAAAATCCATGCACCAGGCATCCAATTTAGAGCGTGCTCGGCCGACTTCAAGCCCGAGTCTAGGCACTTAACCGCACTGTATACCCAATGTCCGAGACTAAAATTTTCGGCCCTCTGCCATCAGGGCTGATATTATTAAAAAGATTTCGGCCCTGATAGTTTTCAGTTGGTCCAGAAAAAAATAGGGAAATGACGACAAAAGAGGTAGGGAAATGAAGGTCCAAAATAGCTTAGATGACGGTTGAAAATTTGTCGGCCATCCGGGCCAATTCAACACTACTTTTCCCATTTTTTGTAAGTGCCGATTGGAAATAGTCGGCCATTGGCCGATGGGCAGGCATTAGTCTTGAATCCTGTATACATGCAATAGAAGCTAATATAGAGGATCACAGACCAATGAGAATATTCCTGGAGCACCTTTATAGCTCTGCATACTCAACATGTCACTTTTTGACACCAAGTGACATAGTCAAATAGAAAGCTGCTGAAGTCTGCTGAATATGTGTGTACATATACACTTACAATTACAAAATTTTGTAAGGTTATTACCCACTTGTAAATGTGTATGGCGTGCCTGGTCATAATACATTAAACAGTGACGAAGATTGGTATTCCAGGACAGGACGTGGGGTTATATGACCAATGCTTTATTTCTAGCCTAGGGAAGTCCCAGAACTCACTGGCGGATCCAAGATTTTGAAGGAAAAAAAAAAGGAGGGGGGGATGTGCGTTATTAGAAAATTTTGTTCCTTAATTACCTATCAAATTTACTTGAGACAAATTTCTGAGCTGGTAAGGTCCCTTCATTACCATGATGATCCTTATATTATAACTTATATGGAAGGTGCGAGTCTGGTGGTTTGGGGGGAATCCCTGGCTATTCGCGCATTGCGCTGCAAGATCGCAACGGGAAATGCTGGGGTCCTTTAGCATTGAGGCCTATGGAGAAAAAGGGAATCCCCGGGAATTCTGAGAAATCCAGGGAGTTTCCACTAATTTGAGGCCCCCTGTAGCTTGTATGGCAACAATGCCAAACTTTTTCTCACTGACAGTAAGACGATTGGACCAATATTTAAAAAGTTAGAGCAAAATAACATATTTTCTCCCATGCATTTCTATAGTAAATAGCCCCACCATTGGCAGTCGCGATTTCCCTAGAATTGCGTCGCGCGATGCCATGTTTTGAGACCCTCATAAATAGTATATTAATAAGGCACTGCTTCCAATCTATACCCCAGCCCTACTTGTTGAATACTAGGCTAGCCACCCAGGGGCGGATCCAGGGGGGGGGGGGGGGGGGGGGGTCCAGGGTGTCCTTACCCCCCCCCCCCCCCCTTTTGGTGGGCACTTAAACTTGCCAAAGAGAAAAAAACGTTGTGCGCATGTGCGCGTATGCACAAACTTTTAGTACTTTCCCTATAATAATGGAACCCCCCTTTTCGAAATCCTGTATCTGCCCCTGCCACCACTGGGCACAGAGTGAGCCGGAGCCACAATGCCAGTTGAGATAAATTCTGGTATCTCAACTCACACTTGTCACTATGAAACACAAGGTAGAAAACCAGCGCCTAGCAAAATGAGCTCCCATACCCACACTGATGTCGGTCACCCTACCTATTAGTATAAGGCTGCCACTGATGGGACTGTGGCACTGCGCAGGGGCTTCAGTGTGGGTATGGGAGCTCATTTTGCTAGGCGCTGGTTTTCTACCTTGTGTTTCATAGTGACAAGTGGGGGCGGGGTTCACCTCCAGGCAGCAGAACGCACTTGTGATGAGTATAAGGTTCCCAGGGACTTTTGCATTGGTGGGCTTTTTCTCCTTCTTGGAGGAAAACAATTTCTACCTGGCTATACACCTGACCCTAACAGTGTCCATTATTCACAAACTTTAAATTGCATGTAATGATGTTGTTGGTTCTATCAAACATTGCATATACCTGCCTGGATAATAAACCATCTTGATTTTTTCCCCCTCCCTTTTTGTTATTGGTGATCAATGGTTTACAGTTTCGCATTAATGTTGAATACTTGAGCATGTTGTTACTAGAGCTAGAGCTTTTGGAATTGCAGGAAGTCTCAGGTACACTGTCACAGTCTATATCATTTTAATTATATGCCATATTCAATGGCTATCATCCTACTGTGCAGTTGTTACCAGTCATTCAGGGTCTTACCAGTTCAGTTTAGTCAGGTGCATTTCAAGCTGATTAGGCCTAGCCCAGACCCAGCCAAGAGACTGATAACAAAGCCAGTACGGCGGTAGAGAGTACACCCTTCCCTTATCTCCTTAAATGGTCATTTGGAGTGTCATCACCAGCCCTAATAACGTGTATGGCTGTTGTGCAATAACGTAAATGGGGGCTGAACAGGAATAGCATCACTTCATCTGCCCAGTCTAGACTTAGCCATAGCCTCTGAGTCATACCAGTATTACCACACAACACAAAACAACAGTGCACACACCAACAAATACAGATCGATAACAAACAATTGTCAAGTTAGCAAATTCTATGCTGCTTTCCTATAAACATAAAACACCCATTTTGCCGCGTTTCCATTGCTGCATAGTCAAGACATTACGAGATGTGGATAAAAACTTCGATGATTCAGTGTGTCCACATTCTGTGACAGCACCAGTGAAACCACTCTTTTTCAGATCAATGAAGCCACATTCTCAAGTTTCTCTAAGACACAAAACCGGTTCTATCAAAGATGACACCAGCAAAAAATAAATTTCTTGGGGTACACAACAAGGACGTGTCGTCACTTTAAATTTTGGCTCTTCAAAACAAGTGAACAAGTCGCGAAAAAGACAAAATCATCTGTCAAGTAAGCGAGGACAAGGTCGAATGGGGGTCGCCATTTTGATTCATTCTTGTTGTCCTGAACATCTTGGATGTAAACCCGTGGCACACACTTATATGTAGCTTATATACCAATCCAACATACCTCTACGACTGCGTTAACTTCTTTTATGCAGTCAACCATGTGTTGAACAATTTCTTCAGTCGTGAGCACTTGGAAAGGAAATTCCTCCTCGTCATGTCTGTGTTCCTGAGTTGAGCCAGCCTCGGGTTCCATTTCCATTCCAACAAATTCGTCGTCGTCGTCTTCGTCGTCCTCCATCTCGTGTTCTGAGTCCTCAAATAGGATGTCATCTTCAGAATCCATTCTTAAACCTCCACCCTAGACAACAACAAAGGCAACAAAGTGATATATTTGGCAATTCTTTCTCTGTGACATTAGTCCACTGCAACTGACGACTTCATGAAAGTTCGTGTTTATGTCTATGACGTCACCTGCCGAGATCCAAACTCGGCCAGGAAGGAAGGATTTTTCCTTCTTCAAACCAAGATCTTTCCAGTCTAGAAATCTTTGAAATCATAAAATAGGTGTGGTTTCTTTCGAAGAGCACTTTTTTGTGGTTCAATTTCTTCAATTTCCAAAGAATTCCCTCTCGTAGAATTCCGAAGATGACGTCACGACCCGAAGTCACCGGATGTGCCCTTTTTTTACCTCTTCAGGAAGAGAGTTCCAAACTAGATTTTGTGTTTTCGCGCCCCTGATGCAACACTCAGAATCTGTCATGAAACTTAGGTTTGGTAACTTACACATTGCCAATGCCAGAGCTACGCACATATTGAGCTCTCCTTATATCTTTGGTATGATCTACATGCCTGAGACGATAAAAGAATTGATCCAGACATAATTTTCCAAACTAACTTTTCTTTTATTTCTATTTATTTATTTATTATTGTTTTTTTGTGTTTTTTTTGTGGGGGGGTGGGGGGTGCTTTGCTTTTCGTAGGATTTAGTTCTTCCAGTTGAATTGAGACAAATCACTGGAAATATAAGGGGATGCAGGGTAGACTTATTTGCTTATATAAAGGAAATGTTCTATTTCTTGGCCTTTATAATGTGGACTGAACCCCCGCCTTATTTGTGTGGTTTTTTTTTACCTAGGGAGACCAGTCTATTTACATTTATTTTCTCTAACTTGGGACTTTTCGCTAAAGGATGACATGATCATGGCATGTTTTTTTCCACAATGTTTCTCAACCATTTGATTTGATGTGGACCCATCCCCAGCATTTATATCTCAACTTCAAGCATTCGATGACCATGCATACATTTATCATATTAAGGGATAATAAATCTCCACTCATTACGATGAATGAATTATACATCTAATAAACCCTCTTCAAGACTATTTTGCAATGACAACATTAATTTTCGTAAAAGACAAAAATTGCAGATCTTGAGACCCTAATCAAAATGTCTGTGATTACCGTTATAAGTTACAAAAATAAGGGCCCTGACATTCATATCATTTGAAAATTGTCTTTTAACAATAAATTTCAAAGCTCACAATCATGTTGTGGCAAAACGTAGGATGAGAAAGGTGAACACAATTAAGGCATGAACAAGACAGGAACATTAAGTAATGCGTTTCAGGTCTAACATTTTACTTATATAAAACATTTTGATTAAGGACCCCTTTCTCGGCAGCTTAATTCTTATATACATATGATTCAGAGAAACTCATGATTACGATACATTATTGAGATTTTTCAATCTACAAGGCGGGGGAGTGCAATTTGCTTCTTAGGGTCAGATCAAAGTAAGGTTAGCCATACTTCTGTGATTGTTTCATTTTATTCAACAATGTATAGATGATTGACATTCTACACTTACAAGCCTTTCACAAAATAGCGTGCTGCTGCACATGTACTTCACAAGAAATACATTACGATAACACATGAGAATTGAGATGAAATATATTTTTCCAATAGATGAAATGGTAAATTATTCAGGGCAATAGTAATTGGTCTATCATCAGTCGTCAAATTTAATTTTCTTCCCCTGGGATTCGACAATTTTATTTTCTTGCTCCTTCCGCTTTCTCTTGGCTTCCCACGATGGATGTAGTTTCTCCTCGACATCTTAAAGGAGACGCGAAAAGCCAATTTTACACAGCTACAAACGTTCCAAATGTATCACATTAATTGTATGCGTGAGGAAAAGTATCTGATTAAAATGTGTGTTCTAAAAATAGGCTGAATTAATAATGAATAGAGAACAATAGGCTGTGACGTAAGGGGAGGCATTAGGCCTTACTGGTACGTGACCAATGGTCATCTTTTAAAATTCATGAGCCTAAAGTTATAGAATAAAAAATTAAGATAAAAATATATTTATTTAAAGCTCATAAATATGTATGAATTCTGAAAGTTTCATGTTTCTTAGACTTGTATATTTTGAGTTACATGTAGAAAAATTTTGTCAATAGGTTACAGTGGGATACCAGTGCCTCACGTGACGTTACTCAGTATTACCTATGCTTGCCTCTTGCAGATTCACAACATAATTGTTAGACTGGCTTCCCATTTACAAAAATAACCCTTACAGCTATTTTTGCACATATATTGCAATTTGCAGCATATGATTCCTTATAATAGGCTTTAATGAAGTATTTTAGGCAGCTATCTGATTATTGAAACAATTCTTTTCGGGTGAACTTTAAAGTAAACAATGTAAATCATTTTACGAAGTTCTTTCATCAATTACAGATGACATGATTTAAAGTACTTGTCCCGGTAGTTTTCATTCAAAGTTTCGGTTTGACTGAATGAGCACCCCCCTCCCCTTTCTTTTCTTCAATAAATAGGCACTCAGAAAATAATGATTATAAAATAATTCTTAGATTCGACAAGAGGTGCCTCGTCATACATTTCGCAACATATATTACTTTAATCAACAAAAGGAAATTCAAATTGATAAGAGCACGAGAGAAAATAAAACGAACCCAAAATGTTGTGTTCTTTTTTTTGTATACAGTGTACTATTAAAGATAGCAATACACTTACCTGCTTGACCTCCATTCGTCCTGTCATCATATGAACTTCCGGATCTGATGAAGACAAAGTGACAGGTTTTAATTCTATTCAACAGAAGCTATGAAAACATGCATTTCGTGCAATGAAAATGAGTTGCTTGTGTTTTTTTCACGTGCCGTTTATAAGGTCCTGGCGGTAACTCAGGGTGTAAAGAAACCAAATAACCATTGCTTGTTTATATTCAACTTATTTTAGACGGCATTGGCAACCTTAGTGAAGGTACCACTATCTAGCCAAGAATACAATTTTCGCAACAGTTCTCAATTACCTCATTCAATCTAGAGCCTTGAAAAATTTAGTACCCCGGTATTCCCAGTGTAGCGTTAGGGGCTTCCATTTAGTACGTACGCACATTTTCAAAGATCTCAGATAAAGTATGACCAACAACTGCCTGATCTTATATGAAGTTCAGAACTAATTACAACTATTTACAAATAACCTGACCAGCCACAGTCGAAACGTCACGAACAAACTTTTGTGCTAATTATTTATATTTCTATAAAAATTTCACATATATAATTTTTTTTATAAAAGTAAACATATCAAAATATGCATCTCGAAACATCTTACCCCCATGAACTGTAACCTCCTCCAGCTGCTCCGCGCCCTCCACGCTGTCCTCCAAAGCCGCCTCTGCCTCGTCCTCTGAAGTCACCATCCCCTCTGGAGGAGAATCCGCCCCTGGAGGCGAACCCGCCTCGCCCCCTACCGCCCCGGTCGGACCCAAACCGACCCCGTGAGCTTCCTCGGTCTGACGACCCGCCTCGATCAGAGAAGCCCCTTCTGTATGAGAAGCTGCCCCTGTCTGAGAAGCCACCTCTATCTGAGAAGCCCTCCCTGTCTGAGAAGCTCCTTCTTGCAAAGCCATAGGACCCCCTCTCCGTCTTTGCGTCAGATAAACTCCCGACAAAAGCGCTCTCGACTTTTTTCTTGTACATGCGGGCTTGCACTTCGGTATCGACATCGTTCTCATCATCCTCATTATACTCTTCTTCTCCGGCCCCTTCGTTATCTTCTTCTTCCTCCTCTTCGTCATCCTCTGTCATGAAGAAAAAGTCCTTTTTCTTCTCTTTCGGTTTGTCTTTTGGTTTGTCAGCGAATAAAAATGATACTTCTTGGTCAGGATTAGTTTCAACTGGAATGTCTTCTGCGTCGTCAGAAAGAGCATTTAAGTCTATTTTCTTGATAGCCATTTCCTTACTGAGTTTATGGACTACTGGTTTGGGTGCAACCGGTTTCTTTTCTACCTTTGGCTTGTCCTTTTTTGTAATCTTTGTTTTGTCACTGGTTTCTTCGTCATCACTTTCCTCATTTTCTTCTTCCTCTGCTTCACTATCTTCCTCTTCTTCACTCTCTTCCTCTTCATTCTCTTCTTCATTCTCTTCTACATTCTCTTCTTCACTATCGTTTTCCTTTTCACTGTCTTCTTCATCCACTTCTTCACTATCCTCGTCTTCTTCACTTTCATCCTCTTCTTCAGATACATCATTATCTTTTCTTACGTTTTCAACATTTTTCTTGATTACTTTTTCTTGACTCTCTTCCTCCTCGTCTTCACTACTATTCTCTTGGTTTTCAGCTTCTTCTGATTCTTGGCCAGATTCAACTTCCTCATCAGAACTTTCTCCGTCTGACTTTTCTTCATCTTCTTCTCCTTCACCTTTCCGTTCGTCATCTTCTTCCATAGCACCACCAGCCTCAGCCTCATTCTTTGCACCCAAAATCCTTTCTCTACGTTTTTGGAAAATTAAATCACGGGCAGCAGCTTTAGCTTGTCTAGCCAATTCTTTCGCAGTTTGGCCTTCGCCAATTTTCCCTACTTTCAGTTTCTTTCCTTCTGCAATGCTGTCAGTTTCATTTGCGTCACTTGCATCACTTGCTTTGTGATCTTTCGATTTGATAGTGGATTCTTTTTTGGTGTTAGGTATTTTGCTGGTTTTGTCCTTCTTTTTCTTTTTGAATCTGCGGCCTGTGTTTTTGTAGAGTATAAAGGCAGCCAGAGCTTTCCAGTCTTCGTGTTCTTTTCGCCATTTTTCTACCTTTTCTACCATCATCGGATGTGTGGCAAGGCGCACCTTCGCTCTTTTTTCTATGTCATTCTGGAAGGAAACACACCAACGCAATTTAGCTTTTGTACATTGGGCAGCATTTATGTGTTTATGACTTTTTATGTCCCTCTACAATCAGATTCATGTTTAAAATTGACTTAAAGAATCATACTTGAAAAAAATATATACCTGAAGTGGCAGCCACCATTTTATAGCAATTAACTTTGACAAATATTAATCAGTTTAACACCCCTTGCTTCCAATAAGTATTTCCCATAAGCTAAACGTCTGAGCTACACCATGAAAGTAAAAATAAATCAAATGATTCCAGGCATTATTTTAAAAGAAATAAGACTCTTACCCCAGCAGAAGCTTCTGCGAACGTTGTGGTATTGGCCAGGGCAAATTTGATGGTAGTGTCTAGTTTGAGTTCCTGGGGAGAAATCAATTGTTCATAAATATCACATCTATTCGGTGCAAAAGCTCAATGATTATTAGTTCAATGAATTGTTATTTAGGCAGAATATATCGCACATGGTTATCTTAACCGAGTTACAAATACTTGAAAAAGAAATGAATGGTGATGGTAATGTCTTAACACAAATTTCTATTCCGATAAGACTGTACCTTTTACTCAGGTATAATATTCCATAGGTAAACATCAATTATATCATCTATTTGGCTTAATAAATAAATTAAGTTTGGATGCTCTTAGAGTGTATCATTCACCTTGATAGCCCCAACTTCCTGGACCAACCGTTCAGCTTTCTTTTGGTTCTTCTTTACTTTTTCCTCTGCACCTCTGTAATTGTAATAATTAACATGAGCAATAAAACTAAATATAGGTCAACTGATTTACATAGATATGACTGGAGCTAATACATTATATATATAATAGAAATTATGCTTAGCCACTGTGACAAGTTTCTTACATCGCATTATTTGAAAAACATCCAGGATACTTTTACTCTGGCTTGATCAGCTCCATTATATTTCACAGAACCGGTTGCTAAAAACCGTTGCGTAGGTCTTAATTCAAACATGCTTCGAGAGAGGCGGAAAAGTTCTAGCTTAGTGATTTGATTTATAGTATCCTATGGATACAAACTTACTTTTTCGTCCGTAACTGTTTACTCTGACGAACAAGTTTCTGTATGGTGAAGAGTTTTACCCGCCTCATCATCACTCGTAAACTCACAACCTGCAAATGCAATATAAATTTGCATGACTATATATCATTGTACATGGAAACTAAAATAAGTGATTCTTGTCCATTTCAGTCTATTCTGTTGGTGTTTTGGTTTTTTTATTAGGATTTTTTTTAGGGTGCATACCCCTAAAATTGATACAGCGACACAGCCATTTTTAGGCTTAGTGGTATATAACAGGGCAAATTATTAAATTCTTCAGGGCGATTGGTATAACAGGGGTGGACATAACCACGGGCCCGGGGGCCCGAGGCCCTTAAAAAGCAGGTCGGGCCCCTAGATTTTCTGGCCTAGGGGCCCGACTGGCCCCTAGAAAATCATGGATAACAATACCAGATTTCTATATGTTTAACAATAAAACATAGTGTTTTTAAAGACAATCTGACTATATATTTGTATGGGCCCCTAGATTATGGTGCGGGCCCCTAGATTTGGAAAGCTGAGGACCCGACTGGCCCCTGGATTTTTAGACTTATGTCCACCCGTCCCCTAGATAATTCTTATATTTGACAAGGCTACATCACGATCTCTTAAATTCGGCAGGGTGACTTTATGATTCATCAAATTAGATAGGTCGACACGGTGACAACCACCATCTACACCTCCTTTTTTGCACTGCCCAGACGCACTTATTTTTTCGTGGTGCGCCAGTAGTTGCTACTAGTACATCCACCCATTCAGAGGTACAAAAACTCATTTTCCAACCTCCCAACTGGCATATTCTTTGGTCGTCCGCTTGACATAAGGATGGTCCTACGGCCTATCCAAGAAAATACCCAGTAGAAAGATATAATATATCCCAATAATGAAGACTAACTTGAGGATTAATTCGATATAACCATACATCCCCTAATCTAAACTATCCTGAATTAAGTTGCAAATTTTCAGATTCTTTTTTTCAGTGGTGTCCTAGTGCCAAAAGTTTTGCAAAACTTATTTTGTAGGTCACAGCCTTTGGGAACCGTAACATAGGCCAAACCCTGATTTAAGAAGCCACATCTTAATTCGAGGTTTTATGGTATATCTAGCATTATTCAGGTCTCTTGGTAACATGGTTAGTGCTCATAGAATTTTAAAATCACTGGGTGTCCTGCACATAATCGTGGGGGTCTAATTGCCTCAACTTTGATATTGAGCTGCTATTTATAGTGTATCCATAGGATCCCCAGCGGGTTCTTTCAGGGCGTCCTGAGCCTTTAGGAGGTGGACAGGACACCCAGGACGCTGGATTTGGTGAGGCCTGAGGTACCCTGGAATTTTGAAAATGGTCGGCAGCACGTTCTCTCAATACCATGATCATACACAGACTAAGCCTTGGACTAGCGGCCCGACTGCTCCCTAGAAATTCATGGGATTCATGGAAAACGATATACATACAGGACTCGACATTAAACACTGTCCGTCTCAGGCAGAGGTGACAAATGAATTGTCGTTGAAAAAAGGAGATCTCCTTTTATGGGATGGCTCAAATAAGGAGAATTTTTGCATATAATGTTTTGGGGCAGATCCAGAAAGTTTTTAGGTAGGGGGCCAACATCTGAAAAAGAAAAACACATATAGTATTATAGTTCACTAAAGGATGAAGTACAGCTAAAATGATTGTTAGGTTTTGACCCCCTGCTGTTTGCCCGCCCTGTCATCTTCATCTCATAGATTCGATCATCAAAGACGAAATTCGTCCCAACTGGTTTTCATCGTGAAAATGACCTTAGCTGTCGGTACGGCGTAAAACACCCAATCAACACTCACTCACTCATATAGTATTATGATTAGACAATCTATGTGGTGGAGCCGCAGACAGGTTCCCCCTCCCATTGGGAGTGGGGTGGTATGGGGGTCTACCTCCAGAAAATCTGAGGCATTCTGAGGTACCTTGGACAATATATTTCTAACATTTAAAGTGATATATATATATAGACCAAAATATTTGAAAAAGTGAGCTCAAAAAAGGAGAAATGAAAGTGGGAAAAGGAGAAAAGGAGATTTTCTTAAAATAACCCCCAACAAAGGAGATCTCCTTTCTGAAAAGGAGATTTGGCAACTCTGCGTCTGCTAGGGGCAGGTAAAACTTGAGTTGGGGTAGGAATCTTTATTACAGGCACCTTTTAAAAAGACTATGAATCCTACATATATGTCAAAATATCTTCTTAATCTTATTGTCTTCTTTTTTTTCTTTCTCTCTCTCTCTCTTATATTAAATCTAACTTACCTGCATCTCTGTATAAAATTATGATGAAAGTTTGACCTGCCTTTTGGCCAGGTGCCTGTAATAAAGAATCCTACCGGTGACTGGACTATTGGTACCTAAGACGATTGGTACCAGCTGGACCACTGGTACTCTAAAGTATGGACCATTGGTACTCCATGTTATGGACTTTTGGTACTCCTACATCATTGGCACCTATGTTATAGACGATTGGTACTCCTTAGACTATTTTAATTTCAATTTTAACTCATATATGCAGATAATGAAGAAAAAATGATAATTATAAGTCATATATCATGGGTCAACATAAAGTCCATGCATTCAGTGGCCAGTCGGGCCCCATAATGTAAGTTTGGGGGCCCGAACCACTTTTGAAGTAGCCCTAATATTCTTTTTCTGTCAAAATATTGGATTTTCCAGGGGCCAGTTGGGCCCCTTCTCTTGAATCTTGACAATCTGGGGGCCCCACAGATTTTCTATAGACCGATTGCCAATTGTCGCGCATGGCTGTCATGTTATGAACTTCCACCCTATGCGTTAGCATTGCAGGGCCCAAACAAATGTGATTTTCTCTTCTGCATCCTAAAAGAATGAGGTTGTTTGGTAATATATTGTAAATTATGGTATTGGCTAACTGTACCTATGCTTATTTTACCAATAGTCTACCAATCATTCCTACCCCACCTCAAGTTTTACCTGCCCCTAGCAGACGCAGAGTTGCCAAATCTCCTTTTCAGAAAGGGTAGAAAGGAGATCTCCTTTTTGGGGGGTTATTTTAAGAAAATCTCCTTTTCTCCTTTTTCCTGGTGGCGTAAGTCCTAACATTCGACTGCCTTTGGCTGAGAAAGTGAGTGGGGCCCCAGGCCCTGAGATAGGAAATCAGGGGCCCTGGCCAACATTTCCGGATCCTCTCTATGACTTACGCCACCAGGCACCACTGTCACTGACTGAGCCTGACTCCTGCATGAGTCCTGTCCCGAGTCCAGTTACTCTTACCTCTCCATTGGCATCCCATGCCGTGCACCCTGTGACTCACTCCAACCTACCAAATGGCAGCCTGTGACCTATGTCAGCTGCCCTCTATGTATTGGATCCAGAACTACTGCTGGGTCACCTGGTGCCAGGGATGGGTCACACAGCGCCAATATCACATTAAATATCACATATTCTAGTCATAGAGTAGAGACTAGAGGTGCCAGTTCTAATGTGGACAGAAAATTGAATTATAACAGAATAAGGAATTAATCAGATCAATCTTTTTTCATCTTATCAATATCATAGTGGGATTATATTTACAAACATAATCATTTTAAAATATATTAAAATATTATTACACATGCAGGGTCACGTGGTGCCAGGGATGGGTCACACAGCGCCAATATCACCTAGTCTTAAGACTTGCTGGGTCACCTGGTGCCAGGTAGACTCTATGGGTCACACAGCGCCAATATCACCTAGGCTAAGACTCACTGGGTCGCCTGGCGCCAGGTAGACTCTATGGGTCACAGAGTGCCAATATCACCTAGGCTAAGACTCGCTGGGTCGCCTGGGGCCAGGTAGACTCTATGGGTCACACAGCGCCAATATCACTTAGGCTAAGACTCGCTGGGTCGCCTGGCGCCAGGTAGACTCTATGGGTCACACAGCGCCAATATTACATAGGCTGAGACTTGCTGGGTCGCCTGGCGCCAGGTAGACTCTATGGGTCACACAGCGCCAATATCACATAGGCTAAGATTTGCTGGGTCACCTGGTGCCAGGTAGACTATGGGTCACACAGCGCCAATATCAACTAGTTTAAGACTCGCTGGGTCACCTGGTGCCAGGTAGACTCTATGGGTCACACAGCGCCAATATCACATAGGCTAAGATTTGCTGGGTCACCTGGTGCCAGGTAGACTCTATGGGTCACACAGCGCCAATATCAACTAGTTTAAGACTCGCTGGGTCACCTGGTGCCACTGCCAGGGATATATATAGCTATAGGTCACACAGTGCCAATATCACTTGCTGGGTCACCTGGTGCCACTGCCAGGGATAGGTCACACAGCGCCAATATTGAACTATAGAGGTTAATTTTCTTGTTATTCGTAGTGTGCTGTAGTAATTGTAATTAAATTGTAGATAATAACTAGCTCCGTACGCAGTCTCCTTCCTGTCGACTGCTGTTGTCCAATACATAATCATTGTTCAATATCATGTAAGAAGTGAACACTCGCGTGAAAGGATAGTGTTGTTTATTATCCAGTGTATAGTCGCTCTGTGACAAGAACTCGATTGACCATGATCAGTCCCGAGGTAGGAATCCCCTCAAACACATTCAGCCAACGCTCCCACGCTCTAACACAATTTCTATGCCTCAATCCAGAACCAAGTTACTCACACAGTGTTTACAGCTAACTCTGGCTGGCTGAGAGCGGAACACATTATTATAAGGTGGTACGTCACACTGTGACTCCTCCCCCATTTCACTACTGTCAAAGTGAAACACGGCTTCCACGTGTGCTTCTAAAGCTCACGCCTTACTGCCTAAACATGGACTGGCCACCCGTGTCAGTACAATATCACCTAGTCTAAGACTTGCTTACATAATTATTTTCAAATAAAACCTTTCACACCTTGTTTGATAATTTAGGCAATCATTTATGATTTGATATCTCATAAAAGATTCCCCCAAAATCATTTCATATAGAACTATATAAGGTGCATATGCCGGGGATAATTTAACAATTTTTTACTTTCAAAATGTTATGGACAGGGATGGAATATGTTGAAATCAGATCTTTTCATTTGCATCACACATATCAGGCTTATATCGTGGATAACATATATGCCTTATATCGCGCATGTCAAAAGAAATAGTCAGAAAATTAAAGTAATAATGATTATTCATATAAAATTGTGGTAAATGTTGAATATAAGATTATATACGTTGGGGGTCTGGATGGGGGGGGGGTTCCGATGTCGCGTGTCAAATTTAAGAAATGGTCTAGTCTCATGTCACTAGGGTATTATCCATGTCTGTCATGTCATTAAGGCCTCATGTCGCATGTCAATTTTAAGAAATGGCCATGTCCCCGTGTCAAATTTAGTGGTCAACCCCCATTATGTTGGTATTTTTCATTGAATTGATTCATACTTTGATTAATATGATGTACGGACAAAGAAGATATGATATCTCATAAAATTTCACCAAAGATTATGATCAAATTTTATAGAATTCTTAAAACAGGGTTGTATCGCGCACCCTAAATGTGAGAAAATATGTTATTCCTTATAACTGATTAGATAAAGAGCTTATAGAGTAATATTATGAAAATATCTAAGTTGTTATGTCGGGTTTTGATACATTTTAAACACTTTTTCTATTTTGATATATTTTTCTTCATTTTAGGGCAATTAACAAAAAATGCGCGATACAGATCTAACACTATGCGCGATACAACCCTGTTTTACCCTATTTTCTAAACTTTATTCTGTAACAGCCAGTATTTTATATTCTGGTTCAGAACTTTATTCCCTAAATATTGTCACATATTTTCAAACCAGTTCTGTTAAAAAGTTGTGTGATAAACTTTATCTTAATATAAAACTGCATTGTTTGGTTTTATGTCAGACTTCCCAATCCTAGTGATCGCCTGGGTCTTTTCCCTAGTAAAGTAGCCTGGGGAGTGTTACAGTACTGTGGTATGAACCCAGCAGGTGTCAGCACAAGTTGAGTCATGTGGTGCCATTTGAGTGGGCCACACAGTGCACAGCATGTGATGCCAAAATGGAGGTAACCCTACCTCCCCGAGTCTCAGACTTGACCAATCAATTTCAGATTTTGGAATCATGCCCGAATCCCGTACTTACAAGATTATTGAGTGACTGAATGTCCATCGAGGCAGTCGTGCCATCCATTTCTCTTTCTGAATCTGACATGGTTGTTGCTGTAGGATAAAACGTACAAAATGTAATGTTTTGATGGGTGAACAACTCGTCCACTGTCCACCATGTGTTCTTGTCAAGGTCTCAATACACTGTTTTTATTTCAACTTGCAGGTGCTCGATAATAATCATTTTGTGCGCATCAATAGCTAATTTTACCAAGTTTATCATTGTAACATCATTATTATTAGTAGGACCTACTTCTTTGTATCATTTTTAATACCTGATCGGTAAGACAAATTATAAAAGCAGATTAAAATAAATATTTGTTTCGTCATACCTAAAACCTATAACTTGTTCTTGGTTGACTGTTACTTAAACTTTTGGTTTCTCTACACACCAGCAAAATCAAGGTGTTTGGAATGTTACCGGCAAGATTGATTATGAAATACGTAAAGTAGCTGTACAACCAGCGAAGAAAAACGTCAGTCGCGCATGCGCGAAAGCGTTTCCGAACGCCTGTTTTCGTTGTACTTGGAACGAAAAACACCTTTACATCTGTGATCAAAATACGTATTTTGTAAACGTGAGATGATCTAAACACCGCTATGATAGAAGGTAAGTAGCCGGTTTAACTTCTAGTGTCGTAGGAGCGAGTTAATATCGAATTCAACCCGCTCTGGACACTGCTTTACACACGGATAGTGTCCCCTTCTAACTTGGCTGCCTGACTAAAACACCTCAAAATAATAACAACACTGGACAGGCTTGAACAGCCTTACCTTACTTTTCCGACTAACAGCCTACCTCCAAGTCCAAAGCAGGGGTCCCTAGCTGCACTAAAGACTCAATAACTAAAATTTGGCTAGGCGTTGCCAAAGTAAGACACTGGTTTTTCGCGGTGTAGTTTGTAAGTTGGACTGTCTTTAGTGTGTTTTTACTTTTAGTCAGGTCTGCACTGCAGACTTTCCTGAGTCAAGCCAGAGGTTTCAAGCCAGGCAGAGTCTGTACTAACTACTATGGTAACTGGAGTCTGGAGAACTTGGGCCCAGTGTGGTGTTTTGGCAGTTCTCCACCCAAAAACTGTGGAATAGGGAACAGCTTAGCCGTTTAGGTTTTTTATTTTTTATTAACAAGTTATTATTATTTCACCAATCTTAAATACATAAGACATGATAAGTTCTTCCTTGGCGTCGATGTAACATCAGATGAGTATGATTCAGTGTTATTAACATGCTATACCGTGTTAATCATAAGGTTCTTTTAGAAGAGAGGGACATTTATAGACTATACAGTATACTATCCGAAGTTAGTTTGCATTCCATTAGGGGCCGTCGATAAATGATGTCATACACAAGGGGGTGGGTGAGTGCCTGAAAATGGGCCTTACTTACATGTTTAAATGAGATGATTTTGTGTGACAGGGTGGTGGGTGGGTCCTAAAAATACCCTCAAAAAGTGTGACATCACTTATGGATGGCCCCTTAATAGGGTGGGCAGATTGGAAAATTAACTTACTTCAATATTATATCTGTGAGCAGATAATGATAGATCTCAATGAATGCAATTCAATGGTTTTTGAATTTTCTTTCTACTCCAAATATTAAAGTTATGAGACTTATAAATGTTGAATTTTGAGTGATTTTCTGAGAGCAATTCCTATATAATTCGATAGAAACATGTGTCTGAGGTGTGTCACCTTGCAATTTTCATGATTTCCTCAGGTTTTTAGTTGGCTGTAGCTGTAACGCAGTAGTCTACTTGAATTTAAGAAAATATGATATTACATGAAAGACTCCAGCATATGAAATAGGCCTACATGTCCTGAGCATTTATATGCTGTTCCATGTTCTTTTAGTCAATTCTATTGGGTTTTAAAAATGTTTGAAAAAAAATCCTGAAAAAAGGTTGGGGTAGGGCACAGAAATTAGGATAGGTCGGGCTATCTGAAGTTGAACACAACCATTTTTTTTGGGGCCTTACAAATGTCAAAGTACTCAACAACGTCAGCATACTTGGTTCTCTAGCGTCTAACTCTTGATAAGCATAAGGCCATCAAAAAAAAGTTGTGTTCAGGTTTCCCAACCCACTCTATATTTTGCTTTGACCCTAAATTTTTGTTTCAGCGGGGAAAAAAATGAAATCATTAAAATGAGAGAAAAACGAGTCAAACAACATTAAATCGCTCATAGTAATATCAAACTATGTATCACGGATGTTAAAGGTTGTTACAGAAGGTGAATTAAGGATGTTCTTAGTTTTCTGTTACAGTTAAAAAAAAATATTTGAAAATAAAAAAATCCGACCTACCAACCTTTTTTTTTTTTTTTTCCTTTTTTTAAAGCATGAAACCTGAACATATTTTTCTTTCTTTCTGGTCTAATAATATACTGTTTATTCAAAATAAATAGATCTTTTTACTGTGCATATCACACTATCTCAGGCATGTATACCGGATAGGTAAAGCTTTAGCTACGCCTGTCAAAGGACAGCCATCTGCAAACTCAATTTATAGAATTAAATTGAAACGTAGCTAGTTCTCTCTGGTTGATGCTACCGCAATAGAATAAGGACTGCCCCCCCATATGGAAAAGTGATTCATTGTAATATGAATTCTTTTCATTCTTTTGTTATGATTTAATTACAGGAATAGGAGAAACATAAAACCAACTCAATGGCGGGCTCAATGATGAAGCACAGTCACAACAGTTCTTCATCTGGATTCGTCCCCCAAGAGATACAGTCTCCTCCAACGGAAGTATTTCGACATGTTTTCCAGAGGCAAATTGGACAGTACCAACCGCACCCCGGTAAGGTGGTGTCGGAATATGTTTCCCGACAGCTCCCCGGAATGCTACGTGAAAAACAATTTAATCTTGGGAGAATCAATAAGATTTTTGCCGCCCGCTGGATATCGGACAAACAGGTCGTGTTTGGTACAAAGTGTAACAAGGTAAGAATCATAATTTAAAATGACTTTTTATAAGGCCAAAAAAAATGTGTTCAGGTTTCTTATCAACTAAAGAGGGTCGGTTGATTGCATTATTTTTTTCTTCTTTACTGCTATTATAGAGACAATCTTAGAAATTAGGAACTTCCTTTGTTCACGTTCTGCAATGATTTATAACACCTGTAACACATATTTTGATAATTCATAAGCGATTTAATGTGCATTTGCTCATTTTAGTCTCATTCTAATTATACAAAAAAATATTTTCTTTAAAAGAAATTTAGGGACGAGGGGAAAAAATATCGTCGGTTGGGAAACCTGAACACAACAAATTGTTTTTGGGGGCCAAATGTATTTACACTTCAAAAAAAAAGTTTAAATGATAATATTATTTGGTTATACTATAAAGAAACAAAAAGGTTCACTTATAAATAATAGTAAACCTATTTTGTCATTCTAAAAAAACGGTTTAACAAGCTTCCTTGTTATCAGCATGACAACATTTGAAAATAAAAATACTAAACTCAAACTGATACCTCCCAGAATAATCGTATTTTGAATACACATTATACATTTATTTGCATTGCAGTTGGAAGTCCTAAACACGACCACAAAAAAGATGGTGCACATCCCCTCGCTAAAGAGCAGCAGAGAGAGTTTAGCGGCCCAGTGTCCGTGCGGTATACATAGCATCACAATCAACCCGTCCCGAACACTGCTCGCCACTGGAGCAGAAAACACAAACGACTTAGCTGTATACAGAATTCCGACTTTTGACCCAGTTGCTGTCGGTGAGGTGAGCCAATCATTCAAACTTAACTTGAAGATATTATTTTTTTCCTTAACCACTTTAACTTGAATATTTGGATGGCTGATTTGGAATCCAGATATTTCTCATTAACATTGAGCATCATCATAGATAAGTTTTGATTGGCAATCAAGAAATCGTTTAATGAACCTCTTGAAATTTTGAGAAATTAGCTTTTTATTTCACAGAGCTGTGTCGGGGGAGGGTTTTAAAACAGCGTCTTACCGAATTTTTAACTGGCCCTATCACTTTCCCACTAGCCCCCCAGCCGTGAAGCAGCTGCTAGTGTCTTAGCGAATATTCTCTGGAAATAGTGGTGAAATCCCTTAAAACACTAAGACGCCAGTCTCTTAAAACTGTGCAAAGGTGGTAGTGTGGCATCATTAGTCCGGACTATATTATTATGGAAGTTACCAATGATTCCTTTCTTACAGGGCGGTCATTCAGACTGGATCTTCGACATCAGCTGGCTAGATGACGAATTTCTGGTAACAGGTAAGGCCGCAACATGCCTCTTTGTCTTTGTCATAATTTGGACGTATGAGAGATAGTGTTCAATATCAACGTTTTATTTTGAGCTCCTCCCTGGTGCACATTGTGAAATTCTATGCTAATGCACCTACCGATTAACGTTGTGTCCGGGCACACACTGACGAAAAATAAATTATATTAAGCCAAAACACATTAATTGAGATAGTTGATTCTTGCAGCGTTTTTAACGAGTTATTAACTAAAATTATTCTAAGAATCGTTAAGCGGAGCTTGAATCAAAATCGCAGTTTTTGTTTTATTTTGTATGTCTTGTATTAATATTTCAGGGTCCCGTGATAGTAAAATTTGTTTGTGGCACGTCAAAGATGACATGGACGACAGGGTTTCTGCTCAGCCAGTCGACCTACCGCTATACCCTTCAATAGAGCCCAAAAGTTCGTTACAATGTAGGAAAGCAGAAAAAGTCCGAGCACTAGCCTTCAACACTGATCATGGGGTGAGACATTCAACATGCTCAAAAGTGATCACGCCGAGACATTTCACTGTCATTTCACAGTAATAAACAATACTGTCGTTTATTATTTGAACTCGTGGAGTTTGGTGTTATCCTACAACTTAATTTCTTCAAAAGTTTTAAGTGGACGGCTAGAAATAACGTACAAACTACTTTCTTCTAGTGCAATTCATACGGGCAAAAAAAAGATTAGTTTTGATAGTTCGAGTGATATAATTTATTGAAAAAAGTCCAACAAAATGATGCTCAGAAATGCGAGAGACACTTTTCAGATTTCAGTGCGTTGATGTAAAAACATAATCGCAGGTTTTTGCAGTTTTCTTATTCGTATATCGATAGCATCCACATATATAATAGGTCGACACACAAAGTTCTTTATTATTCTAAATAATGAAACGTATGTTGGTTGATTTGTTTCAGGAATTGGCTGCGCTTTCACTAAATGCTTATATTCACCTTTTTGACGTCCATACGTTTCGACAAGTAAGTGAAAAATCTTTTCTTCCAAATCATTTATTTTATCAGGAGTGATTGGTATACGTAAAGGTAATACATTAATTTTAGTTTATTCACACATCCTACATATTTTCCCAATTACATCGGACATCTATATTCTGAACGTTCAGTCTGAGCTACATAACTTAAAATGTCGAAGTCGAAAAAAGGAATTTTAGGTTAGACTTAAGATTACATATTTTTTGACATTAGTTCTACTAAAATACTGTAATGGCAAATAGCGTTGTGCTAGACAATAATAACTATAAACATACCCATTGAGCAATCCTTTACATCTCTTTCCAATTTCAGAAATCAAGTAAGCGTCTTCTCCATAACCGGGAGAACGTATGTATGTGTATAGGAGAGCGCCATCAACTGTTCGCCGTAGGCTCCCAATCTAATGTGACCTTCATCGACTCGCGGACCTTCAAACAGATCGACTTTGTTGACTCAATGCAAAGGGGTTCGGGTGAGTACGCTAAGACTTAGTATGGGGCGAGTAAGTTGGTTAGGATGCTTTAATGGGAAATATGTATGTGGGGACGTTGTTGCCTTGTAAAGACCACAATCAGTATTTAGAAATATAATTTATTTAGTTGTTTATTGTGAAAACTCTTCAGTTGGCATCAATAAAAGTCTGAATTACAGATTGATATTTCCTTATACCATCAATTAGTGTTACCGTTATATGCATGCGTGATTCTTTTTCATTTCTGTACTAAGAGTTAGATAGATCTTAATGATATGCCATATGAAGTAGATAAAGCAGTACTTACATATAAACAACTTGTGTAAACAGGATTTTGGCTCAATAAAAAAAAAAAAAATAAATAAATAAATATGTTATCGAATAAACTCAAAAAGTAAATAATGTATAATTCATAGACCACTAGAATTGAAACATTGGATTTTTGCTACGTTGGTTATTTTAAAATATTTCCATTTTCTATTACTAATGAGTGACCTCTCTGCACATAAATTGATAATTCATACATTTGCTAAATAGTTCATTGAGACAACACATTTACATTTGCACTTTATCCAACTTTCCTTACATTGCTTCAGTTAAACGACTCACTATATAGCTTTTCATCCTACAGAATAAACAAACATTTCTTCAATTTCATTATCCAGGAATCCGTTCAGTCAGTTTCAATGAGGACATCGTCACTATCGGCACCGGTGGGGGTTGTGTCTACTTCTACGACATCCGGAATCAGAAGTACTTAGAACTCAGCTGCGGTCACACGTGTGCCTTGCAAATCGGCAAAGGCTGGCTGGTATGTATAACTGTACTAGACAGACAAGAAATTAACATTGGCATGTTTTACAAAGCTATGGAGAAGATAAAATCAGGGTGCCCACCCAGGTCTTATAAGGTTTTATATTGGGTTTCCCAGTTATAAGGCTGCTAGGAAAGTCTTATGTCAGGCCCTGAGGTATTATAAAGGTCTAATTTTTATCCTATCTGAAAATTCTTGTGATTTTGAATTGTCATTCACAATAAAGAATGTAAATCTACTTTGACTCAGCAATAAAATAAAACTGCAAACTATTTTTACTTGTCTTTCCTTAAATGTATTTACTGAAAAAGTTCTGACTTTTGATGACATCAGTTCAAGTATAAGGTCTTATTTTGGTCTCATTTTAATTCCCAAATGAGTCTTCTGAAGTCCTATTTTTGTTTTTGAAAAACCGTGGGCACCAAAATATGAAATACCTTGCTAAAAGGTGGCCTTTTTGAATTGTTAATGGGAACCAAGGCCTTTGAAAAACGCTGATCTATGCAGTGCACTTTACCTTTAAGATGAAAACGAAGACCCGCACATTTGCTTATGATACATGCCTGCCTAAATGTAAGTGTCTGAATGTCAACAAAAACACATAATAAGGGATTCCAGGTTCTTAATATCAAACTTGTCTTCCAGCGGCACGACGACACGTATCGTGACTTCTTCGTCTTCAATGAGTACCCGAATGCCATCTACACACACTGTTACGATGACTCCGGTACAAAACTGTTCGCAGCGGGTGGTCCGCTGCCAGCCGGGCTTTGGGGCAACTACGCCGCAATCTGGCAATAGTGACACACCTAACGGCTTGGCTCCTTCGTACTATTCATACAAGTGTATAACAAGGATGGAATACGAAGGATACTATTCGCAAATGACCTGGGATAAAAAAGGACCTTTTATTGACACAGGGCATTTCCTGCATATATAGCCAGGTCTCATGAATTCTGGAAGAATTAGTAAAAAGGACTGTTGCAGTATTTCATGTACTAGCCCGCATTAGTGGAAAGGAATTTCCTTGTGTATATTTTCAAAAACGTGATACTGAAGTTATTGTGCGATAGCTGCTGGTACACTTGTATTGAAGCAGTATTTTGTGCGTGGTAGAAGGCTGCCTTGTTGCCGTAGTCATGGGTTTAATACATGACAGGCATGTATAGTTACTGAGAAAAAGAGTCCCGAGAGGCGATTCGTAGGTGGTACATGCATTGCATTAATTCACAGGATTAATTGATATTATTGTTGTTTTCCCCCCCACAGGAACTCCAGCTCAAATTTGTTTTAGGTTAGAAAATGAAATGATCAGATTAGAGATAACTGATGAGGTACTGAATTAGTTTGAATATTTCCAAGATAAGATTTCTGCCCAGACCCCCCTTGTACTATGTATAAGTAAACAGATCTCCTGTAAAACTGAGTCTTATTGAAAATATAACTGCATATTTGGGTTTTAAAACGGTATGAATAGACACAGGGTTGCCAGTGAGAAGGCCATTGGTTCTTTTGGCGTTTTTATTTCTGCAATATTTGTTATACACTGACAGGTTCAGTCTAATATTAACTTGTTTAAAATTAATTTCTGTCCCAAAAGGAGGGACCAGTGGTGGAAGGTGGCCCTACATTAATTTTGGATCCAAAAAATAATTCCCCACATCCACTCACTAATATTAACTTATTGTTACATATGTAAAGTAACTTGGATATTGAAAAATCGGTCGGTGTGTTTTCCTGGGCCTCACTGGCATCCCTGCTCATACAATTATACAAATGAAAACGGAATTGATGAAAGGTTAATTGAATTCAGAAAAGCTTGTGCAAATAATTTGAAATTGAGAGACGACCGTTTTCATTAAAACGCTACCACAAACTTTTCAAGTTAATTTAGAAAAGGGTAACAAAATCAATTTTGCTATTTGTGTCTTGATTTACAAAACAGTATAATAGACTCATCGCTCCCCCACAATAATTGAATGCCAATTACCAATGGTTTGAAATCAAGAATTTGGGACAATGAATATAGAAATATAGGGAAATATGCAGCATTATCCTTATAGACTGAGTTACTGGTGTCCTTATTTTATGTAGATGATTATACTCATAAAGAAAACTATTCCGAAGCAAGAACGGTTTAATTTTGTACATATTTCATGTGGACAGTTGTTAGGTAGCAGTTATCTTTTCATACCATTGTATGTGGTATTGAACTATTTTGGATGACAAGGAAACTATAGAAGAATATCAATTTCTTTTGAGCATGGATCTTAGCGGAAGTTGATAACACATTTTTACACAATCCCCGTGTTTACGAATATAAGGCGTTTTTTGACGGTTGGAATTTTATTTCCGTGTTCATCAAATATACTGTAGTCATTTCAAACTAGCAGATTTGTGATTTTCATTTGAACAATGATAAATGCTTAATCAAATCTTCACACACAAAACCATCCTGTTTTGTCAAACAATGAAACGTACTCTCGCCTAGGCTGCCCGAAGTATAAGTAATCTGTTCTTTATCTATGTGATCTCAATTATTTCGGGCTTCTGTTTCTCCTGGAAACATTGGCTGGAGACTTTTCATGTACCTAATAAGTATACAACCCCAAAAATACTATCGATTCAAGTTCACAATCGTCTAAGTGTGAACATGTCTATCCCTCGCTTGCTACCCAAAGATTTGTTACAAATAATTTTAAGATGTGAGATAAGTTGTCCGAAATTCTTTAAAAGATTTGCACCTTCAATTTGTCATGCAGATTGTTTTCCCGTTTTCCATGTACATCCGAAAAACACGATTTATACACATGTTTTTGTTATCAGTTGCAGAAGATGTTAGAAGTGTATTATTTCAATAGTAGTTTTAATGAAAGACACTTTAGCACTGGCACCCATGAATTAACGTGTTTAGTTTATAAAAACACGAATATTCATTGATACCATCTCTATTATCCCTCGCATCTTTCAGTTATTCATGTACATGTACTCCGAACAGGTTGGAGTATACAAGACTGAATTCATTAGAAATGAAGCACCAGTTCTAATCTGGTGCAATTCAACAGTTGAGAAATAAAACATTTCAAGATGATTTCTTTGTCTTTTGCTACGTTACCATAAAGACGGAAATAAAGCAGTACATTAAGATGCGGTGGAGGGGCGGGGGCGTACGCTAGTCTAGGATTTCTAAAGCAAATCTTTTTATTTGGAAAGACCGCCACAGAAAAAAAAGCTCCAGTTGAGGGACCCAAATAGCACCGAAAAGACCTTAATACATATACCGAGGTAGTGCATTGTAATACACAGTTTTGAAAATGATGTGTTCAACTTTAATTGAATGATTTCCGTCCAATCCGAAACTTAAACCTTAAACTTCATAAAACCAATCTATAAGGAAGATATCGATTTAAGACTGGCTATGGGGATTGGAAAAAAGAAATAACGGCAGGTGTTTCTGTATAAACGCTATTCAAATATTTTATTTCACGTGAATGTCTTCTTGTCCTGGAGGGCACAGTCTTACATCCACCATGTAGCCTCTGTTATTTATAAGAAATATTATTCTTGAGGACCAAGTCCCACGTCTTTGAGACTGACCCCTGTTAATCATGTAACTGTCTGCCCTTCACT
Organism: Lepidonotus clava; assembly: GCA_936440205.1. Taxonomy (NCBI): domain Eukaryota; kingdom Metazoa; phylum Annelida; class Polychaeta; order Phyllodocida; family Polynoidae; genus Lepidonotus; species Lepidonotus clava. The sequence continues at coordinate 45,455,806 of OW387139.1, forward strand.
ACGGTGACCCAGGTGTCTGATGTTGGCTCGTAGTCGTGTAACTGTCTGCCTGTCCTTCACTACGGTGGCCCAGGTGTCTGATGTTGGCTCGTAGTCGTGTAACTGTCTGCCTGTCCTTCACTACGGTGGCCCAGGTGTCTGATGTTGGCTCGTAGTCATGTAACTGTCTGCCTGTCCTTCACTACGGTGGCCCAGGTGTCTGATGTTGGCTCGTAGTCATGTAACTGTCTGCCTGTCCTTCACTACGGTGGCCCAGGTGTCTGATGTTGGCTCGTAGTCATGTAACTGTCTGCCTGTCCTTCACTACGGTGGCCCAGGTGTCTGATGTTGGCTCGTAGTCATGTAACTGTCTGCCTGTCCTTCACTACGGTGGCCCAGGTGTCCGATGTTGGCTCGTAGTCATGTAACTGTCTGCCTGTCCTTCACTACAGTGGCCCAGGTGTCCGATGTTGGCTCGTAGTCATGTAACTGTCTGCCTGTCCTTCACTACAGTGGCCCAGGTGTCCGATGTTGGCTCGTAGTCATGTAACTGTCTGCCTGTCCTTCACTACGGTGGCCCAGGTGTCTGATGTTGGCTCGTAGTCATGTAACTGTCTGCCTGTCCTTCACTACGGTGGCCCAGGTGTCTGATGTTGGCTCGTAGTCATGTAACTGTCTGCCTGTCCTTCACTACGGTGGCCCAGGTGTCTGATGTTGGCTCGCAGTCATGTAACTGTCTGCCTATCTTTCACTACGGTGGCCCAGGTGTCTGATGTTGGCTCCGCAGGCATCACCCAGCCCTCGGGAATACGACTACCTCCAGTGGATGGCGGCACCAGGAACAGGTCCCACTCTCGTCTAAAACAGATGGGTTAGAACTTTTTTAATATTAGGAAGTTTTGGCTACTCTTAGGCATAACATGACATTAAAATAACGTATCTTTTGTCTCAGACATTTGGATTAATTTCTGAAATATTTCATTTGTTCTTTGATACATTTCATTCAAGTACGTGTATTCAGGTTTGATAAATCTGGAACTGCTCGTATGAAACAGGTCTTAAAGTTTAGTGATACGTTCACGTATATAGATGCGTCGAGATTGCTACGAATCTCTATGTTGGATAACCGTTCACGGACTGGTACAGATAATATTGCTTCTATCTAACGTTGCACGTAGGAAAACTCAATTTCTTTTCTCTCAGAAACACAGTGAATTGTGCAAATTATGCTACATTTCGGCAACACAAATACTAATAAACACACGTTTTTACAATCCCATTTGAAAGGAAAAAGTCCCGATTTTGGGGGCCTTTAGTATCTCGTATCCCGACCAAGACGAAATATTGGTAGGCCTGAAATGCATAGTTGACATCTTTAGAATTGTAAAGAAAATTAAAATTAACAAACCTGATCTGAACGAATGCTTCAATACTGTGGTCAGCCTGCTCGTAGAAAGTACGGAACGAGAGCATTGGATCATCATCTTCAAGGGGTACTAAAAACAAAAAGTATGCTGTCTTGTAAGATTCACATTTTTGCATAAGCCAATAATTTGAAGAAGTGTCGAACTAACACCGGGAGTTGATTTTTAAGTGAAACTATTTAAAATCAAATTGACATGTTTCGACTGCCGACCGGTTAAGGTCTTATTCAGGATTGCATAAGGCAACATAAAGGTATCGCATGGAAGAGTATGCAAGGCTACATCATTTTAGTATTTGTATGAATAATGAACTCAATTAACAGTAACATTAATAAATTTTGAATTTCAGTAGGAAGAGAGTGGACAGTATAGACGTTTGCAAATGACGTCACACATCCCAGAAATCAGCTAGCCGCCATATTGGTAATCATTTTGAAATTGTTATCATTTAAGATTAGAAACCCCTAGGTCATATATCCATTACTAATCCACCTAAAACCAACCCATGAAATCATTATCTACAATCATTACGTTTTAGAATTTATTTATTTATTCATCTTTTTACATATCCTTCTTACAAGTAGCAAGTTCTTCCAGAACTCAGTACCTATATTTAAATTTATTGCCATGTGGTTGTGGGGAACATTATGGTGATCACCAAAAAGTGGTCACGTGATCACGTCTGCACAAGGTCTATACGGAGTACTTTTGCGTTATTATTTAACATATCATTGACATAAGAGTTTTTCTACCTTCGCGACCAAACAAAATCCTTTTAATGGTCCTTTCTTTCCTACGTTCCAATTCCTCTATTTTTCGCTTCTTTTCTTCAAGTTCCTTTTCTCTGTTCTCTTCTGCTTCCATTTCCAACATAGCCTTTGAAGACAAACGTATGAAATTAGTCTTTGAAATCAATACAGATTTCTATATTGTGTGTATTTATAAATGAATGTTCCTGTTCAATATTAACCGACTTCTTGGTGAAAGTTAATAACATACAATTTGTCATTGGTTTTCCTATTCATACTGGAACTATTAGATAATCTATTGTCAATACTAACGTCTTTTATAAAGAGTACAATAGTATGCCCATATTTCATGAAATAAAACAACGGAAACTTTGGTACTGAAAGCCAAAACAGATCCTTGGACAAAAAATGTCTCAGATCTACAAGGAATTAGTATCATGAACAAAATTTGTTATGTTAATACTGAAAATATCGTCTCTAGAGTGCCTTATGTACAGGAAGTAGATTTTATCATTTTAATTGTTTTTTTAAGGGAAATACAGGTATAAAGAATGTTTTTAATGTTTATAACAGGAGAAAAATGTGATGCTTCTGACCTCTAAGGTTTTCTTCTCGGCCTCGTAGACCTTGAGCTGCTCCTGGAGCACGACGAGCAGCTCGGCCTTCTGCTCCTCGAAGTCGGTCTCCGACTCACGGGGTGGCACGATACCTGAAAATGGCGAGTAGGGGTTGCGAAATTACACACAAGATTAATTTGGAATTTTAAACTCAAAACCCGTGATTTATCGCTGAAAGCCAAGTAAAAAAATTATTATAAAATTATTTTTTTACTTTTTCCTAATTGGCCCATAGGTATTATATTTAGTTTCAAAGAGTAAAGGAAATCAAAGATTTAAAGTACATTTGCGGGTTGTCTAATCGGGGATGATAATAGACATTTTTCTGAGAAAATAAATTAATGGTGAGAAAATGGCGCATTCCTGCTGAATTCGATGCGCGTTTTCCCCATATCTTTGCTGTCATATCATATATGCATGAACCGCAAATGGGTCATTATTTTTGTGAAGGCATGATTTAATACCCTTTCTTTCTGCCGCATCTTTCCGTAGTTGTCTCAGTTTGGTAAGCGCTTTCAACAAGTCGCGGGCTTTCTCTGCTTCTGATAACTTCCTTCTCACTTCGCCTAACGTTTCGTCGGCAGCAGCCTTCAGCTCTTTTGCCTTAAAAAGACATAAGAATTAGTTCTGAATTAATCCGATATTTAAAGATTAAAAAGCCCCAAGCATTTCTTTAGTGCTTTGTAGCATTTATTCTGAATTTTGTAACGTATTACACTAGCCTTTTACTTTTAAATCAAGTTACGACCTTTCAGTATCTGTTGTAGAAGGGGCGACAGAACTAAAGGAATGACAAACACGTTATTGTACACAAAATTAATAGTTCCCTGTAAGTACATGTATTTAATTTTTCTTTTTTGGGATATGTGTTATAGGTTATTGAAGTTGTCCAACATGGTTTATGAATTCTCACCTTTTTCTTGTCTTCGTCTTTTTTCAAAATACGAGCTCTCCAAGAGTCAATTTCTTGATGTAATTCTTCTCTACGTTTCAATTTCTTTAGTTGTTCCTTATAACATCTTCTTCGCTTGGCCTTTAATCTTTGCTGAAAAGAGATATACAAATTGTTTTTCCATGTTAGATGGCCTCGTCCCTGAGAATCAATTAATAGATAGATTTATCGTAGTACTAGATTAGTTTGATGCATAGCGCTTCAACCTATCTTACCAAATTTCAGAAAATGGCAAAGTGCTTCTTAAAGAAGTTCTAGACATTAAAAAGACATCAACAAAAAGAGTGGCCTTAAACAAAGTAATTTAAGACTTTTTCAATACCTCTGTATTAATTTTGGGTTTCCTCAAATTATCAACCAATGAAACCTGAAATATGACCATCAAAATGCCACCAATTTCTGAAAATTTCTCACCCTTTTAATCTTGACTTTAGAAACTTTGGTGGCTAACTGTTGAACCACATCGTCAGACATCTTCTCTTTTATCTCGGCGAGGCGCGTCTAAAAACAAAGGTTATATTATTGACATGAGTTCCAAAATATTGTTTAGAAAAATAGGGACAGTAGAAGTCCGTTCGAGATATACAGAAGACTTGTGGACACTTTACACAAATTTGAAGTCCCTAATTTCAACACAGGATTGCCACGTATTTAAGACAAGTAGGCAGAGAGCATATCATATATGCTCCCTAACTGGCGGCCCCGATAAATCTTCTGTATTTTAATATATTTTGATATAATAAATAGGACCCATCTGATTTAAGGGGTGGGGAAGGAGGACTCCGGCACATCGACCACACGGGCCGGCTTCATCCCAGGCAGACTGACACTGAATAATTCATTCGGTCATGTGCCCGTCTAGACCGCCTTACGATACGGGGAACCCCAGGACGCTGGAGACATCGGCATTTTCAATGCCGAATGTACAGTGACACGTCCGAACTTTCTTTCAAATCACCCCTTTCTTCGCAATTTTAAGAACGCTGATGTGTTTACAAGACACAGGCGATAGGGGTACCGGGGGTGTAAGCAATCTGTAAGGGGGGCGGAGAGGGGGCCAGGGAGTAGGGATGACCTACTTCTGACCGTGGCTGACGGTGGGCCAGGGTGGTCTCCTCGCCGAAAAAAACAGTTCTCAAAGATGCGAATTTCATGTATTAATACTAATATTTGAGTGTAGGTACGCTATATTCCTAGCATTCAGGTATTTTCACGTTTGTAAATGTCATTTTTGAGAATATTGGGTCCTTGAAACAACCCTCAGACTTACATGAAACGTTGTCTTTCTCAGAGGTGTTCACTATGGCATATAACAGGGGGAACATGGCGAGCATGACGTCATCACAGCGGATTTTAAAGAGACTGGCAGTACCTGGCGGCGCCGGCATGGCCGCCAGGTATCAATCAATTGAAGACCTTTTTAGGACCAGTTTAAGACCTATCGACGATGTGCAATGTAAAAACAATCTGGACAAATTGTACAATTTAATTTGCAGTAAGTACTTACATGACAATGGCATTTGGTATCTCATGATCACTAAATTTTGAATTCTCAAAAAAAAAATTATTTAAGACGTTTTACGACCTCTAGCTACAAAACTGTACCTTTCATGGCCTTAAATTTGAGAAAATAAATGTAAGACCATTTAGAACCTGTAACTTTGTAACTCACTTTTAACACACGGACATCATCACACAACTTCTTCCAGGTATCTGCCGGACTGTTTAAGTTGTCTTGGAGTTGGATCTGGGCTTGTTGAAGGTTTTCTGTTATACCCATCGCCTCACGCAGCAACCGTTTTGCATCTGGAATCTAAAATGTAATTGCTTTTTACATACAGTTCTAAAACAGCATGAGTTTGGATCTTCTTACAGAAACTTTTAACTAGTTTATTCCCAAAAGTTAATCTTCTTTCTACTGCTATTTAAGATACGCTGGTATCTTTTTCTAGTACAAAATGACAGAAGAAAAAATACAAGTTTTTAAAGATGAGTATAAATCGGTTTCAAGTAATCATTAATTTGAATCATTTTAATTGTGCTAGTAGATACATTTTGAATGAACATACTTACTGCCATAGTGATTTCTTTTTTCTTTTCTTTCAATCTGTGGTTTATCTTATTTTTCACTAGCCAAGAGTTGACCCACTCTTGGTCTTCTGTTTTATCCCTGGACTCTTTTGGCGATTCATCCCTCGTGGAAAGGTTTTGAGATGCATGACGATTAGACCCACCACTATCCTGATTATAAGGTTTATTTGAATATGGATGAACGCCTTCAGATTCGTCCCAATGCCTTGCATCTCTCTGACTGTTACTATGATCACGATGTCTGTACTCGGGAAACCCCTGGTCCTGGTGACTTTCCCTTGAATAAGGCGAGTGTTGATAGACGTTCTCTTGTGGTCTGTCTTGTCTATGGCTGCCTTGGTTTGAGAGATGCGGGGGTCCGTATGGTTTTGGTGGTATATGCGATGGTGGTGGTCCATGAGGGGGTCCTGGCATATGGAAAGGTGGTGGGCCATGGGGCGGTGGCGGGCCATGGGGTGGTGGCGGTCCATGGGGCGGTGGTGGGCCATGTGGGTGCAATGGGCCATGGGTCTGTGATGGGTCATGGGGTTGTGACTGGCCATGTGGGCCATGTGAATGTGGTGGACCATGAGACTGAGGTGGACCATAGGGAGGTGGTGGATATGAAGATCCATGAGTATGATGCGGCGGACCATGAGGAGCAGAACCTTGTCCCTCATGTCCTGAATTGCCATGTTCACTTGGTGCAAATCGTCGGTGGGATCCATATGGCATTGGTGGTTGTGTGGGTGGCATAAAATGAGGCGGAGGTTGGCCATGCTGTTGTTGGGGTGGTCCAAAACCTGGAGGTGGGTGGAACGGCGGGGGGTAACTTGTGGGTGGCCGGGCCCCATGCTGCTTTGAATTATTTGGGTCTTGCATGCTTGACACCAAGAAGGTTGATATTTATCCAAGAATATCCCGGATCCTGAAAAATAAAGAATTTTGATATTAATGTTCCTGTATATTGCAAAGATGACACTCCTGGATGTTTGTCCGAAAGGGTAGGACCACTATGAGTCTGAGTAAGAGGCCAGCCGAGCCTATCCACTTTATTTATAGGAGATCCACCCATTTCAGTTGGCTAGAAATTGGTTCGTCTGCAGTACTCACCAAGTTCTAACTTAGATATCCCTAGTCACATCATGGCAATATAGAGAGTGTATAGATAGCAGTTGATAGATCTACAGGCCACACCTCCCCTGCTCCCCAAAAAAACTCCCTAAAAAAGGGTTTCTTTGTTTAGTGTACTGTGTAGGTGACTCAAACTAGAAAATTCAATCATCCTTTATCAGCGCCAAGCGGTAGACCTGATCCTTTTATCTACTAGAATTTCAAGTAGTAGACGAGGTCTAGAGTGGTTTCTAAAGTTACGGGAGAGGTCTTAGTAGATCTTACTAAGTAAGCCTATGTGAGTATGTCACGGACTAAAAGGTGATAGGTCAATGTCGGAGGGACCTCGGCCGTCAACAAGCGGCATTCAGCAGGTAGACTGTAGTTACATCCAAGTCCGCCAATCGCTCAAACTATTTTGTCAAGCTAAGTAGGTCAGGGACGGACTATCGGCAGGTGCGCGCTTGGGGAGGGTGTTTACAAACTGTACTAAAGAGCTCCTTTCCGCACCAGTCGGCCTACCGTGAAACTATGATTTTGTAGGAATCAGAAGCTAGGGGTAGTGTGAGGGTGTTTAGCCAAATTTTGGGCCAGGGCAGTGGCGACCGAGCAGTGGTTTTCCGATATGACAGTAATACCTACACATGTTTCAATGAAACAAATACTTGAAATAACACAAGAAAGGTATCAACTTGATCAATATTACCTAAGATTGTAAATATTCTACTTACAGCATGGTAAAATCACAAAAATTGTGACTGCAAAAGCGGTTTTTCACCTGCGAGCAGAAACCGGAAACAGTGTCATGGGTACATGAATTGTTGAACCCTACAATATTACGGGGATCAAACAATCTATGTATTTCTAAATAATAGCTCATTTTAGACGTATTTTAGATTATTTAAATGTAAATGATAAGATATACAATGAAAATCCAAGCTACGTGATCACTGATGAATAAATTTGGAAACATCATTTCTCTTTGCGACACTCACCAAGATTGGTTTCCGGTGCAGAAACTTGTGAAATCGAAATCATTTCCAAGGGATTTCAAAGGGGTGAACAAAGTCTCTGCGAGTGTTAGAAAGAGAAAAACGGCATGTAAGTAGTGTCTAGGTTCCAACTGTTATCTTTTTATCACGACTGTTAACTGGTTTGGTTGTGAACAAGGCTATTCTCCAGTAAAATGTAACGCTTACACCAAGTCCCAAGATCTGATCTGAGACTGAGAAGAGTGACAGTGTCAAAATCAAACTTCATAGACTACTCAAACACTTGCCTTGCCTCCTAGCTCTCTTTCCCGTCTCTATGCAAGTCAGGAAGTTATTGTGGTAACAATGTCGCCGATGGTTTGGCCAAGATTTGCTTTACCCTTTTTGCATAACCTTGATTAGGCCTAGGTAGTAGCTTTATAAGTTTAGATCCACTGATGAGTGATTTCATGATTGAATGAGGGTGTTAGATGATCATGTTGAAATCAAATTAGGTTCCAAATACATGTAAATGTTATTCTACTCTAGACTTTACAGGCTGACATCCCACTGCAAATTATAATCCCCCTAAGGCCCTCAACATACCTAACATCTTTTTAAAATAGACATTAAAGGCCGTATTCCACATACCGATTTTGATGCTGCCGATTTTGCATTTGATTGATTTTCTGTGAGACTGTTGCATTAATCCTTACATATTATATAGCATTTGAAAGAGAATCGTAAGACCTTTCTAATGATATATAATATATCTATCTATGGTTTTTATTCTAGCTGCCGATTTTTTAAATCGGCAGCAAAATCGGTATGTGGAATACGGCCTTAAAGCAACCCACAACCAATGTTTCCTCTTAGTGTGAAAAAATATTGCAAGTTCCATTAACTGTTGAAATACATTGTAGGGGTATAGTTGAAGCCCTTGGAAAAGTATAAAGTGTGAAATTTGGATAAAACTTCAGTAAAACAGTTAATGTTATTGTCTTCCTTCTATTATTGTGGGCCCACACAACTTCTCAGTTGTTTACAACAGAAAGTGATGACATCACTATGATAGGATTTCCCCCCACCAACCACTTTAATCCAGTTCACACTATGTACACTTTGTATTTATTTTAAACAGTGTTCTCTCCAAGTTTTCTAGTAGATTGATACCATAGGATTACTAATTAATTTGTCTACATTACCAATAAGGTTGTGGAAGAAATTTCTCTAATAAAGTATGTTTTTTAGAATGAGATGCATCTCTAATATGCCAGCAGTTCATCTAGTGTGAGTGTGGCCTTAGTCCAGGCTCCACCAGTGAAATGTACATGACACTGTGGTCAACCATGTACATTTCACTTGACCCAGTTCTGGTTCAGTGCACACTGCAATTAACTCAGGACCAGTCCATTGATGGCAGGGGAGTACTCATGAATCAGTGCACTTGAGTGGCCCTCTTTCTTCAGTAATGTATCTAACCCACTACCCCCTTCTCTTAAAATGAGTATCTTCTGCAAGTACTTTGTCAATGACATCATCATTTCTTGGGTGTCACATGGGGTATTTCCCAGAAGTATTTTAGTCATTGAGCAAACCAAAACAAACCCAAAACTTTGAAACCATTTTTCTCCATCACAATGTGTCTAATGGTATATAAAAGAACATGGAGGGCATTTTAGAATCACCTATGAGTGTGTTAGAAATGCTTATACATTTTCATGAATTTGTGACAATTTTTGTAGCTGGATTGGTTGTGGGTTGCTTTAACACAGTTAGACCTATATTTCAAAATATTTGAATTTTCAACTTTTTTCCAAATACAATTTTGTGTAAAAAAATGTCCTGATCCTCTTAATACATGACTTCTTCCGTCTCTATACTAGTATGCCGAAGAAATTCAAAGGAGAGAACAGTAAGGCTCAGGAGGCCCGGGCTCGTAAGGAGTCGGCCAAGCAGCAGGCAGCAGCCAAGAAACAGCAGGAACAGGAAGATGCCTACTGGAAGGATGATGACAAACATGTCAATGCAAAGCTACAGAGAAAAGTAAGATATGTATTTACTTCTCTGTCTCCAAAGTACCCTTTGTAACAAAGTTTTCCAAGACAAGAAAAACAGTCAAATTGATGGGTTTTTTTTAAATTTCATTTTAAAAAGTGATCGGTCATAAATTGTGATTTACTTATAATTGTTCCTTTATAGTTATAAAAAGATGTCTAAATCATTATTATGTTGTGCATGGGTTATTCTCTAATCAAAAGAAACATTTATGATCCACGTTATCCCTGTAGTCTTCGACACATCAAACTCGACTCAATCAACCAAGCGCATCAGTTTATAGTTTATAAAATGAATTGTTCCTTTGGCATTATCTGATTTGATGCAACATACACATTTCTTTTAAAAAAAAATGAAAATTTGATGCAATTGCTGACCATTGCAGGAAGAAAGAGAGCGCAAGCAGCGAGAAGCAGCTCAGAAGAAGCAAGAGTTGCAGAATCTTTACGATGAGGAGATGGAAAAGTCCAAGCCAAAGGCCCGACCGACCGGACCAGCTAAACTGACCCGGGCACAGATCCAGACCTCAAAGGAGGAAGAAGCCAAGACTGGTCAGTTAAAAAATATTAATCTATTTTGTGTGATGAAGTGTTTTCCGTTTGTTGTTAAAAAAATTCAAATGTTTACTTCAGAAGAAAAGTTAAAAAATATTCATCTATTTTGTGTGATGAAGGGTTCTCTTTGTTTTTGATCTAAAATTCAAATGTTTACCTAAGAAGAAAATATTCATCTAGTTTTTGTGATGAAGGGTTCTCTTTGTTTTTGTTCTGAAAATTCAAGTGTTTACCTAAGAAGAAAAGGCTATATTATGGCTCTTCAATTAAACGTACGCATCAAGGGGAGGACGCGGGTTAAAAGTTCTGGAAAAAGTATAAATGTACTTTCAGTGTTTGAAATTAAAGGCGCACCCTGCACCCGGTGTGCATATTTTGGCTGCCGGGTTTATATATTTTGCAACCTGTGCATCCGGTGAGTGCATGGTTTATCAAAATTATAAATACCCTTATATAATTGTGGACACATAAATTAAGTGTCGGGTGCACAATTGTGTTGACCTTTGCACCCGGCGTGTGCATAACAAATGTCCTTAATTTCGAACACCGACTTTTCTGTGTAAATCTTTTGCCTATGTTGGCCCAGATGTTTGGATGGGGGATCACAAATTCTGCAAGATGTACTTGAAATATTCAAGGAAAGGTCCTCTTTACGTTTACATTAGAAAATGTTGAATCCACAGAATCGTATATGTAATCATTATACTACCAGTGTAATCATGAAAATAGCCATGCGGTGAAATTTGCATTGCAAGGTCATTTTATCAGATCAGTTGCCATATAATTTTTGTTTATTTTAATGTTTATTTTAATGTTTATTTTTTGACTATGTAGCTGAGAAGGCCCAAAAGAAGGAAGAAATTCCAGTGAATGAGCTTCCCATCGAAGAAAATGTGAACCGCATAGAAGTGGAGAACGAAGCACGCAGTGTTGAAGAAGCTATCTCTATGCTCAGGTACATAAGGTTTACCATTATTTTCAGATTTCCTTGAACTGTCTCAAATAAGTTATTATGCCAAATATATTTTTCTTATTTCTTCCAAGCGTAAAGTATGTGTGAGGGGATGTTATTTCACAATGTGTTAGGGCAAGTAATTTCATGATCTTCAAAAAAGTCTCTCAAACTGTCCCTATGCTAAATTTAAATTAATTCTTTGTATCAATATTCTCGAACCATCCCTATGCCTCCAAATAAAAAGTAGTGTTCAGGTACCATAATCTCATTGGCCATAAAATTAACAGACTCAAAATATTGACATAGTTTTGGAACATTATCAACTCCCACCGTACAACTTCTACAGTACTTGTTACCATACAAAAAGCGTTTTCTAAAGTAACTCTTGCTTTTTTTTCAGCCCATTAAGCCATTTTTATAGAATGTTAGTAAAATGTCAACGTCTCTTATCGCTTCCAAAATCAAATATACTCTATTATTCCCCATCCCTCTTTTATCCATATTTTGTTAAAATAAAAAAAAAAACAGAAAAAAACAGAAAAATAAGAAGAAGCAATTCTATTTATTCCAGTACCAAAGAGCCGGAGATCGACATGCACCCTGAAAAGCGTATGAAAGCCGCCTACAAGGCCTTTGAGGAGGAGCACCTACCCCAAGTCAAGGCTGAGAACCCTGGCATGCGCCTCGCCCAGCTCAAACACATGCTCCACAAGGACTGGAACAAGTCACCCCAGAACCCCATGAACCAGGCCAGGGGGTCCTCTTAACACCCCCTAAACCGGGGGGTCAGGGGGTGGTAGGCAGGGGTTGTAGAGGCATTGGGGGTCTTGTACTGACCCGCGGAGTTTAAAAGCTTGATGCAGTTTTGTTCCCACCTTGAAAGCTGGTGGTTGTCCGTCTATGAATAGTTTACTTTTTTCAAATACTATGTACAGTCAGCACTTGTGAAGTTATAATAAGCTGGTATTTTTTATGCACTCGTGCTGTATTTTGGTACTAGTATCGAAGGGCATCGACCTTTCTTTATGTTTGCCCACTTCTTTTTGAATAATTGATTCTGAGGGAAAACAGATTTTGAAGGCTAATTATGTGAAGGTTTAGATTAACCATAATTCGCTGACGTTTTGTTTGATTTATCCCGTTTTGAAGATGGCAATTGCATATAAACAAAAATTAAGATGTTGCGCCCTGACATAGCCTGGTTAGGTCATAAATGCAGGGATATTCCTAGGTGCACAAGGTGCGGCATTGCCACATTAGCAACGTCATTCTGGCATTTAATTAACTTTGATAGGGGCAAAACTAATGTTTCCGAAAAAATGCATACTTCACAAAATGCATAAAATATCAAGGAAACGATCCCATCAAACTTTGCCGAATGGAGATGATACTCGAAATGATTTCCCAAGAATATCCCCGCTGACTAAAATTATTAGCACTTGTGTTTCTACAGGCTTTAAGGAGTGTTATTAATGTGTACTTCTGGTTTGAGCATATCGTGAAGACTGAGATAGAGGGAACGGATTGCTTTCAAAGACGTGTACAGGAGTTGTTCTATTTTATTACCAAGAGAGATAAAGCAAGTCCAGGAACGTTACGGCCGCAGCAGGTTTGAGAAACAGGATCTAAAGGTTGCGAATTATATAAACCGCATCATTCTAAGGTTACTGAATATAAATGTACGTTGTTCCATTAACTAAATCATCTTATTTTATGTGAAGTGTCACCTGTTAGAAACAAATCTCATTTTACATTTTGTGTTAGAATTTTTTGATTTCCTGTAATTTGGGCGCTAGTTGTACTTCTTTGGAATTTATGTGGCAACGATCTATGTTTGAACTTATTGCGATTCAGTTTCGCTAATGATTAGCAAACACTATAGTGTTGTTATTGCAGCGTAAAGAGTATAGCGATGGATTAATGCTATATAGATTTATTTCTCTGATTATTCACACTAAAAAAGAATGTATTTCTATGGTAATTTAGTTTAGAAATGACTTAGTCAAACACCCAGCTTAATTTCCCTCGATGTGCTTTTATTGTGATAACCTATTTATTTAGACTCTTCGAAATTATTCATATTGTGTAGAACTTCGTCCCATGTTTTGCCATTTGCTACTTTTCTGTTTTAATCGTGAACTTGTCTAGTTTAATTTCTGCTTGTAAGTGTAACTCAAGCTCTATCAGAAACGTTTTGGGACTGATATGATGATGTCTATTATTTAGAAATATATGTATATTTGTTGAACGGAATATAACTAACAACAAATGTAAGATATGTATTTTCCTTACAGTAACTGGAACAAATTAGTGAAGTATCATTCATTGATTATTGTCCGTTATCAAGGTATGAATTACCATAAATGTTAACTGAAAACAGGGATTGATATTTTCGGTTTCAAATTTCATGATGGAATGTGAAAATAAATGTTGGAGTCGGATCTTCCCTTTGAAGAGTTTTCTTTTCTGCTTCTTTTCCGGACAAATGGAAAACGTCTGTGCGAGGAAGGTCCAGGAGCCATTTTCTGTTTTCTATTATTTTAGGGTACCAGAAGTTAGTGAATGTGCCATCCCTAATGATCTGTCCATTAGATTTCTTGTCTACAAAATAATCATACTTATATTAGCGTACAGGTCCATGATATAATACAGGGCCCCTCCAGTTATCATCACAGAGATTGAAGATCTAAAATTTCAGATTTGTGAATTAAAAATCTTTCAGGAAAAATATTGGCAACAGGGGAAAGGGTAAAAATTTCATGAAAATATAATCAACTGGTCAAATGCAAATCTCCAAAGAAGTAGGCCACAGTAACATTGGTAGCTCTGAATGTATCAAATAATTTTTAGTCAAAACTTTTAATAGATCTACTAGATTCCTTTATGATATTTAGCTCAAGCAATTTAGCCACTGAACCCAGGGCACTGAACACTCAGGTTTTCCGAAGACCAAGCAAAGGCATTTCCTCCCGGGTGCATTTCATCTCCGTCCGTGGCGCGAACCTGTGCTGCCATCTGTGGGATCTTCATTTGTCGCTAGGTAGCGCCACAAGCGGCGTGGACAGCTGTCCTTCACGTCAGGTTTGCAAAAAGTACATTTGCTCCTTTTGTCTCAATTTGTGATAGTCTTGACATGCATAGAACAATACAGTGTACTATTAACATCTCTTAAACCTACAATGAAGGGGAACGAACGTCTCATGCCTTGATGCGCACGGTGGAACTGGACTAACACTGGGCGATAAAAGGGGTATTTTCAGTATCTATCTAGATGTCTGACTCTTGACTCTGAGGCACAACTCTTGAACTGCTCGCTAGTGCTCTTACTACTGTACTAGATTTAAAGTATCCTGCAAAAATACCTTGCGGGCACACACGCGACATATTTTTCTCTCTGCCACTTTGGCAAGCTGTTCCACGGTTGAAGGCAAGTCATACATTTTCATTTATCATCAAATTTCTACTCATAGGATCTAAATTTCTTGTGGTCAAGAAGGGAGTCAACCCAATCCGTATCGGTACCAATAGTCTACTAGGTTTGAAATTCTACTTTGCTCAGCAGTTCATGTTGAACTCTCTGGGTATTAATTGCCCTCCAATTTTTAATCATTCCAGAATGTAAAAAGGGCCTCAACAAATTTAAAGGATGCCCAGACCCAGTGTATGTCATCATATCAAATTTGACTCTGGATATGACACGGGGAATAATTGCCACAGGACAGGGAAATCTCAAAGAAACACAGAGAATTTGAAAATAGAATTTGGGTTGGTGCCCTGTCTATAACAATTTTGTTTATTGTGTGATGGGAATTGGGATCTTGGTTCCGTTTCCCTTTATGGGTCAGCCTCTTGCTGAGGTCCTGCCATTCTCCATGGTACTGAAGAATGGAGTGGCCGGACATGAGCGCCCAATCAGGGGCCAGGTCAGGTCACAGGAATGCAGACCTGACGGGGAAATGAACGAGGGCCCTTGTGTCTCGAATTCGTGCCTCGCGCACGAGGGTGGACGGGACTCAGGATAGTGTGGGGAGAGGGGTCCTGCATGAGCGCCCTAGTCCAATGCCAGGCTGGAGCGTATCCGGAACAGGCGTTGGCCCAGTTGCACTGGAAGGGTGTCATTGTACACCTGGCTCTCCAGGGCTCTGTGTCAGGGAGTGACGCCTGGGCCGTCACCGAAAATAAAGGGGTGGTAGCATGCTGGTCGGCAACCTGTGCTGTTGTTCCCCATACCATCTCAATTCATGTTCCCATGCTCGTGCCCTGGAGTCGGCATTCTTGTATCTCTAATGGCCCAATTTCTTTTAAGTTCGAACCCTCTAACTAGGCCCTAAATCTGCTATCCATGTCCTGGTAGACCATAGTCATCGTTCCCTTAAGTCGCTAAGATGTGCGTGCCAGAAAGAAGGTGTAAACACAGTGAATACCATAAAGGGACTGTTTATTTTGTGCGATCTCACACCTTATATACTCGTTTTTAATACATTTTGATACATTCTTGTGTAGTCATTGGTTAACCTGGTCATATGGTTCATTCTGTGATGTCATGTCCACTTTGCACATTATCTCATGCAGTGACAAATTACCCAAACTCTCGTGTTGACACAACACCATGATTACATGTGTAAATCACGTTATTCGTCACTGATTGACATTAAACCTATTATTCTGTAATTTTCTAACATTCAAACATTCTTTCTTTGCTTAAAAGCTTGTGTCAATAGATGAATTATTACTAATTCATCACAATTGACACTTTTTCCCCCTTTTTTTTTAACCAGACAGAAAATAGTTTTTTACAAAACACTTCAAGACAAGGACAATTCTTGTATTATTGCATACGGTCAGAGGTTGTAACCAAAACCAGAAGCATATATACACTAAACGTTGCACTTGCTATAGGCAATGTAAGGGAAAGGTGTCCCCTTTATCTTAGATCGATTTGAGTCCAACAAGCAGTGTATCTATAGGCTTGGTAAATTAAGACCCTAATTTATCCCTATTATTTGGATCGCGTATTTCTGCCTTGTTTCTTCATATCTTACTTCCTGAAACATCTCTAGACTGTAGGTCTAGCGCTATGTATTCACTCAACCGTATCACAGTTGACCTGAAAATTATGGTACGCTTTATGAATTATATGGGTTTCTAGAGCGTGAACAAAGGAGAGAACACACCGTAAAATACCTTCTATGAACCCATCCTGATTTATGCATCAGTCTTACTTTGAGTTATTTTATAGATACTTTTTTCTAAGTGATTTATTCATGACTTATTAGGAAAATGAAAAAAATAATCCCGTAAATAGAAAAAATAATGAAGTATCAGAGCCAGCTGATTTTCATGAAAAATTAGAAAATAGAAAACTATTGGGATGTCGATCTGGCATGCTATCCAACTTTCCCCCAA
Organism: Lepidonotus clava; assembly: GCA_936440205.1. Classification (NCBI taxonomy): domain Eukaryota; kingdom Metazoa; phylum Annelida; class Polychaeta; order Phyllodocida; family Polynoidae; genus Lepidonotus; species Lepidonotus clava. The sequence goes on from OW387139.1 coordinate 45,472,654, forward strand.
ACGAAACCCGATTAAAGCCTCGGCTTAGATTGGATTCGAAAAATATGAATAAATTCCAATATTTCTGCTCTTACTTTTTGATCGATTATTTTTTTTATTTGATTTGACATTTGCAGGTTTAATACCATGCATGTACCTTGTCTTTGAATGTTCATTTTGGGTTTAGTTTTGATTGAATGTGATAAAAGGCAAACCTTTATCATTCTTTTGCAGTTTCATTTTCTAAATTTAATCAGATCTAAGACCTTAGTCCTAAATCAAAGATCTAAGACTTAATTCCCTTCCGATTAATTTTACGAACATACACGTCAAGATATTCTACTTAAAAAAGTGCAAAAAACATGATTTTTACATTCCACGTCTTGTCTATAATCCATACTTATATAATTGATATTTTAGCATAGAGGGTCAATTTGCTTTTTAACGGTATATAAAACATAGTTAGATAGCTTACACCGAAATAGTTGATATACATTGCTGCGGGTCAATAAAATATGAGATTTATGGTATTATCCTCTTTGTGGGTCATTGTAACTATAACGCCCTAACAGTGAATCCATGCTCCTCTGCAGCGATAATGTTTCAATCCATTCACTGTAGTCTATACAACGTAACTGAAAGGATTTAGAATAGGAAAAACGTCGCAAAATCAAGTAAGATATAACTAATCGGGAAAAGTGGAAAGTGTTTGTTGAATTGGGTAATTCAGAAAGGTTGGACTTCAAACATCCTTTCCAATTTGAGATATTTCTAATGAATGACTAGCCGCATATTTACGGTCAGGCCTGGATATATGATAAGTATTAGCTTTTTCAGAGAGCGAATACAGAATGCCGATGCGAATTAATTCAATTTATTTCGGGGTATTATCACATATTACTCAGTAGAAGAGGTACCGACATCCTGGAACCTTAGTTATCTCAGTGACGTGGCACTAGACTACCTTATTAGCATACCTATATGCATGTCTATGAAGCCTTAAACAAAATGTGTTCAGATAACCCGACCTACTCTAATATTTTGGCCCTAACCTCACTCTTTTTTATGATAATTTTCCACACAAAAATTAGATCATAATAGATGAGAAAAATAACAGAAAATGGCATATATTTGCTCAAGACATGTACTTAAGATAATAGAAATTGATGTGGAAATCGTCTTAGGTCATTTATAAATTTTCAAGAATGCCTGAAGCTATTTGAGTATGTTAAAAACAAAAATATTTAAAAAAAGATTAAATCAATCTACTTACCCTAACGTTTTTAACCTATGTTACCTGAACACAACTATATTTTTTGCCAGAACATTCTTAAATTCCAGGAAATATTTAAAAATATTAAATCATCCTATCTACCCTAACGTTTTTGACCTATTTTACCTGAACACGACTATTTTTTTTTTATTGAACATTTTTTAAATTCCAGGAAATTGCTCAATTTAATTTTTCCTTAATAAAACCATGCAATTTACTCTTCTTCCAGGAATCACCATGCTCCTCTTAGTCCTGCTGCTAACATTTGGACAGACCTCGGTGGGCCTCGCCCCGTCCGAACTATTCGCTCGGCCGGGTCACTATCCCCACATCTGGTGCCAACTGTCCGACGTGGCTCTCAGCGCCAAACATGCCGCTTTTTACTACGTCCCCACCCCAGGACTTACCCAGAGAATAAAAAAAGACTGCGAATTCAACGCCAAAATCTGGCCGATTCAGGAACTGCCAGAGGGTGAGGCTGATAATTTGGTTTGTGATGAGGAGTATGAAGAGGGTCATGCTTTTACGATTTTCTACTATTATGGGATTAGTAATTATTTCCATCTGCAGTTCGATATGACGATACCACTTTACCAGGCTCTGTACTACAATAATGATCAGCCTACTGAATCAGTGGTTCTCATGCCAACGGTGGAAACCTCGAGACTTAAGGTAAATTTGGTTAATTTCTTTAGAATCAAATAATCTTAAACATAGATCTTGAATAAGAAAAAGTATATCTTTTTTACTAGTTTATTAGAAAGCAAGTCTTTCAAATTCGTGTGATTGATTTATTTTCTAGAGAGTAATACTTATTGCATTGGATGTGAACATTGAATTAATTTATCTAATCTGTAACATCAACCTTTAGTAGAACCTATGGTAACTTTAATCAATAATACCTTAACAATAAGTGAACATCCCAAATGAAATAAGTAATAACTTTTTTGTCAATTTTCCTTTCTATGTGGATTTTTCATGCCAAAATAAAGCTAGTAATATGAACTTATAAATTCGTTATCTTCAAGCCATCAGCATTGAAATTCAATAACTTCGATAATATTTCAGGAATTAGACTGGAATACAGATGCCTTTAAGCAATCATCAAAGTACTGGATGCAAATCATGCGGGTAAGTTAAGTTGCATATCTTAATTCAATTTGCTGGCTAATACGTCAGTTATAATCAGTGTCTTACCTGCTTACTTTTGTTACATATACATAACTAAGAGAGATGTAATCTTCCATTCATCTTTTTGTGTTATCTTTTCATTCAAATCGAAATAGCTAACAAGTTTCGTCACAATACTGTCCCCTTGGAAACCACACCACGTGGTATAATTTTAAGAAAATATGGAAACTTGATGATAAAATAAACATTCGAGATTCTTTTGCAATTTAAGTTTTTTACAATTAAATTCAATTCTTCAATCAGATTTTTTCATTCTTCCAACAGCCACTTTTGACAGACAACACAATTCTCATGCCATTGGACAGATCTTTTCTTAACACATCATCAACCGTCTGCTTTAAAAGAATTTACTTTGGGGTAAGTGTAGTTTTCTAAACAAAACAGATCAGTTGTACAGAGCAAGTCTATAAAATGAGTCTTATGCTTCAAGAAAATTGTATTTTCCATGTGACAAAAATAATCATAATCGCCTTATTATACAGAAAGAGCCTTACTTTCAAAGATTCATATGATTTACTCTTTTGGTAGTATATTTTTATTGTAGCCAAGAGGTAAAAAATTACCACCGTGAACCAGGCATTAACAGATTATTATTATACCTCATTTCTGTAATTGAAAGACATACATGTTAATGTTCTGAGTTTCATCTTTAGTCTACATTTGTGTAACCCTAAAAAATGAATTAAAAGGAATTAACAAAATATGCTTTTCATATTATTTTCAGACGCCAAAATATAGACATTACGACGGTGTAAATCCCGACCTTATACAGAGTTATGTGAAGTATATGAAGTCTCAACTCTACGTTCTAGAGCGACCTCTCACAATTGATGATCTCAGAGTGGGACTTATATCAAGGTAAATGGACCAAAACAGGCACTTAGAGGCCTATACTGTCTAACATTATTTCATATGTACACATTTATAAGGTCGAAAGACTAAAAGGGACTGCTGTGAATATACATTTTCTCTGATGGAAATCTCTTACAATGCCAAAGAAAGTCCAATCATTGAAGAGCTTGAAGTATATTTACATTTATAGAATTACAAAATGTTTATGATCCAAAGCCTAACAAAAAAGCCCATGGTTGGGCCCTTTTTCCAACATAGGGATATCATACAAACTGTTAAATAACTACTCATATAATATAAATCTGTCTAAATACAAACTCAGCCCACAACAAACAGGTGGGCCGGGAATGATAGGGACAGTTTATTTAAAAAAAAAAAAAAGGAACTTCACCTAAAATGTTATACAAATTTGTGTTCAGGAGTTCCAGGAGGCGGATCCTGAACGAAGAGGACCTCGTAGAGGCCGTACGCCCTTTTGCCAACATCGATATCATACGTTTTGAGTCACTGAGTGTGAGGGAACAGGTATGTTTGCGACTTTATTCTTTAACTTTTAGACCCCAGATATTCTTTCATGAGTTACTTGATTTCCCCAGACCGAGATTTCGTAAATTCATTGTAATTGACCAAATTCAAAGGCTGACCTACACCAAACAATATAAACTACATGTATAGAAATAGTGAGTGAGTGAGTAATGGATGCTTTACGCCGTTTCAACAACTAAGAGACGAAGGTGACAGGGTGGGCAAACAGCAGGGGATAAAAACTGGGAAATCATTTTTGCTGTACCTCATCCCTTAGTGAACCACAGCACCAACCAGGAATTGAACACAAAGAACCACTTGGTCAGTGCAGGGTCCACCCTATTGTCGCCTTATACGATGAGCAGGGGCTACTGGGGGCCTATTCTTCCCCGGAACCCCTACAGGGTACTATTGGACATTGAATTACATAAAACGTGGACATTTTAAACGATTCATTCGCTGTCTTTTAAGTTTTATACGTTGAATGCCCGCCAAAGTGTTTTCATGGAAAATTATGGGAAATTATGGGTGACCCTGCATAATCTAATAAATTAAGAGAATATAGGACAATTTACAAAGGAATTAATTTTTACGTTCATATCTTTTGCAGGTGGCCCTTACACAAAGATACGCCGTTATCATCGGTATGAACGGAGCTGGGCTAATGAACGCACTTTTTCGCCCAGAGCACGCAGTCGCCATCCAACTCGTTCCGTACGAAGCCGAACTCAACTATAAAGAGTTTAGCAGTCTTCTTGCCGCAGTTGGACCCGAGATGGTCTGGCACAACAAGCACAAAAGTCTTCACCGACCAGTCGGTCAAGGTGTCTCAGCAAATTCACAAGCCTCAACAATCGTGCACGTTGGAGAGTTTAAACAGCTGGTGGAAGAGGCACTTACTTTAGTCAAGAATGCCCTTCTTGGCATTAAGGACGAATTATAAAGATTAACACTTATTCTACAATTATTTTACATTTTGAAAATTGAGAATAATTATGGTGGAAATCGTACTGTATTCTAAGGAAGGATTCTGTGCATTCATTTTTGTTAGAAAGAAATAATTTGAGTGTAGAAAAAATATAATATTTCATATTGAAGATCAAAATTCATTGCCTAGATCTAATGTGGGCAATTCTTTTGTCGTAACGGAAGTTTTTGCCCAACTTCCAAATATACAGGGAAAGATAGTGTGATTTCACATTCAAGATGTATTTGTCTGTATTTGCGTTGTTCATATTACTGGACCATACATTATATACATTATCATTGTCTTCACAATAAGAAAGATATACAAATTTATTAATTTTAACTTTGATTTATGTGTGTCCTCACATATTTGAGTCTGCCTTCTGATCGATTTCAATGTGAAACTTGCCATCATTCCGAAAAGTGAAAGAATAAGTGATCTCGTGTTGTATCCCATACATAGTTTGTATTTATCCAAGTTATCTATATTTCTTTTTGAAATATATGGGCGTTATGGGGCCTTATCTAGCATTTGTTTATGTTTTAGATTTTTCACTTTTATATAACAAGCAATGTTATAGCAATATATCTGGTTATGCAATCAATTGTTTTGTATGATCGCTAACACATTCGGGGGGTGGTGCTTTCTGATTGATACAGTCTCTTATTTGGTAGGTGGTGTTAGTTTTTCTTTTGCAAATCAATAACTCAAAGGACCATTTTCGGTAGTGTGGAGAATATATAGAATTGATTTCGAGAGTATGTTTTAATCTACAGTAATTCCCAATATATAGGAAAAGGTATATCATAGGTAAATCCATTTTGAAAACTATTCGCATACGCCAAGGTCATTTCTAGTGCTTTTGATTCTTAGGAATGATAGAAGGAAATAGTTTTCAGTTTCTTCTATAATTCAAGTACCTACGGTTGGTAGGATCGACGCCTTTGATTCGTGATACAAATGAGTATATTCGTAATATATTGTGAAGCAATAATTATCATTTCACTGAAATGTGCCATTTGCTGATTTTATCTAATGTTATTTAGAAGAAGCTGTTTTACTTTCCAAGAAAGGTTGCTGGAACGGGCATTCTTTCCTTCATTTTCATTGTGAGTATTTCTAGAAATTAAACAAATTCTTCTTAGCATGAATTCATTTTGTCAAAAAATTGCCTTCATTTTTCTAGCTACAGGAGGACAGGCACATTGCAAGCCTTTTTGAAAGTTCACTTTCAGGTTTCTATAGCAATATTTTGATCGGTATTGTTTATTTGTTGTTAACGATTGACGTCATTTCTGGGTGAGGTTATGTACCAGTAGTATTTGCCAATTTATTGAGTTATGGTTTAGATTATAGAAGGGATATAGATCTTGATGTTATTTTTATTAGATATTTTCATTAGTATGGATGAAATAGGCTTACCGATACTTTTATTGTTTACATTCATTGGAATCAGAATTAAGTATAAAAGTAATGAACCTTGTAGCAGCTGATAGTACTGTGACTTGTAGCAGTTCTATGACAAGACGTAGATCTTTCTTATAGGAAAGAGTGGAGTGAGTTCACCTTGGTGCTTAGTGTAGCCAAATCATATCAATTTATTTTGATATTTGCTACTTTATAGATAAAAGACATTTACATCTACCACATCTAAAATATCTTTGCGGGTATTTACTAAATTTTCAATAAATGTATACTTTTTCAGATTCAGAAATGTTTTGCAGTCTCCAGAACTAGAAACGTATTTTAGATGTAACAAAAAATATATACATATTGCGATACATTAACGCATTCTATTGGGGCTGTCGTGTTCCTAAAATAATTATTTGTAAATCTTTAGAACCCACTATTATAATTGTTTTATGTAAAGTATATGATCAAACATCTGTATTCTCAAATGACACTGTGTTATCTGTGCAAAATTAATGACTAGGTAGTTTATCTAGACTTTAACGGAAATTAGCTCAATAAACATTTCACAATAACAGTGTTCTTAGTTCACATTGTGTATCCTTAATGATAATAAAAATACAGGTATGATATCCACATAAACTTTAGAAAGAAAGGTTCACCTGACCAAATTTCAGGGACTATCATTGCCTAATTCCACTGGGCAATTCTGACCAGTCATTTTCTAATTGTTACCTTTCTCCAACAATATGGCATAAGACTACACATCCTACCTATAAAATGAAAGAATTGTCAATTTGAAAGAGATTTAAAAGCTCTTTCTTATGACATAAAAATGGAGTAAAGTCAGCTAGTAGAATACAGCATTAAGTGGTAACAAACACCATATGGTCATTAGCTAAAAAGAGGCAGATTAAGGATTATAAATCCATTTGAATAGGCCTAGGCCAAGGAAGAACATAGTTGCGTTCCGGTAACCCGACCTACCCTAATTTTAAGCCCCGACCCCAAAGTTTACAAAGGCTTTTTAGACAAAAAAATATTCATTTCTTAAAAAATATCACAGAAGTTGGGACATCTTTTCACTAGTAAAAGACACTAAAAAAAGATTTTAAAAATTAAATCCCGACGTACCTACCCTATATTTGTGGACTGATATGACCGGAACGCAACTATTTTTCCTCCCTCGGCCCTATGAATGATAAAATCAACGAGCCTACAAGAAGCTATAATATTTTTGATAACATGAAGATGCGGTACGTGGAAGTCTTGAAATAAATTACTTGAAAGTCTTTTACTTTTCCAATGTGCGGTGAAAACAACACTTTGATTTCATTAGATCTATGTTTTTCATAATATCCATCGTAGAAACGTGTCGACCACAGATACGCAGATTGGGTCCATTGACAGCAAACGCCGTCCAACCCACGTGGACTCTGTTTGTAAACAAAACCACGTGCTCGCCACATCCGGGACTTTTCAAGATGGATGCGCCCTTGGCCAGAGTAGTTTCATAAGTTGTTTGTGGGACAAGTTGTTATTGTGTTGGTGTTTACAAACAATCTACGCCGAGTAAGTATGTGTTTCAGGCATTTGATTAGTTTGTGGCAATGTAGGAACATGTTTTGGGGGAGAAAATGCTTCAAGGGCTTTATGATTTGACAATTTTACCTACAAGGTCTCCTTGAAAAGTTAGCATGCTAATGTAGCGCTCCCTGGGTCAGGTTAGGCCCGGGGAGTCAATTTAAACCAGGTTGATCACTAGGATTGGAAGTGTGACAAATGACCAAACAACAGTAACTTAAGTTGAACAAAGTTTATTAAAACAATCTCTCTAGATATAAAGTACAAAGCCAGAATGTACAAACAGTAACACAAAGTTACTACCCCGGTAATAAGATTTCCAAAAATAAGTTACACAAATAAAGGTTCCACAAATAAAGGTTACACAAATACCCTTTTCACAAAAAGGTAAACAAAGTCTGTACTTAGAAAAATACAAAATATAAACAAAATCTGTAATTTGGAAAACAGGCCCAAATAAGCAAAGTCTTAATCTAGAACAGGCCAAACTAAGCAAGTCTGAAACTTTAGGGGAAAACTGTTAAGTCAAAATATACTTGTGGGGCAAAACCATTAACTAAAAGTTAATAAAACAACCTAGTCTAACAGACATTGGCAAAACAACCACCACAAAGTATATCAAAAACCAGCCTAAAACTAGGCTATGCCAGTAACAGTCCCCTATAGCCAAACAGGCCTTCTAAGTCTCACAAGTCAGGGTTACCTACCAAGGTCTGAACCCTACAGCAACAAAACACAGAGTCCACAGAGCCCCAGGAGAGCCCCCCTTATCTAGCCTGGGCACTGAAAGCACAGACCTCTGAGAGAGCACCCTACTCCAGACTCTCCAGTGCCCCAAACCCTCTCCCCTGGAGCTCCCCTGGAGTAAACAATGCTGTGCCCTGATTGGTCAGTCAAGGAGGGAGAGCAGGCCTCCCATTGGTCAGAAAGGGAGCCCTCTGATTGGCTTGTTCAGACCGTCCGTTCCGGGGCACGGGCCGCGGAGTAGGAAGACCGGGCCGCGCGGTAAATGTGTTGACGGGCCGGGCTGCAGCGAGCCCCGGCCGCCGCGGAACTCCACTCGCCGTGGGCCGTCGAGGATCGCCACACGCCCCCCTCCTTGGACCAATGCGCCCTCGCATTGTTACCAAAAAAAACAGTACAAAACAGTGCAAAATACATGGAACATGGAACAGTACAGTATAAAATACATAGAACATGGAACAGTACAGTACAAAATACATAGAACATGGAACAGTACAGTACAAAATACATAGAACATGGAACAGTACAGTACATGAACAGTAAAAAATACATGAACAGTAAAAATACATGAACAGTAAAAAATACATGAACAGTATAAAATACATGAACAGTATTAAATACATGAACTCTACACTGTTTCCACAAGTTCGGTACAGAACTAGGATTTGATACACATAAAATTCTCCTCGCAAAATAAAAGTCTCTTTGGTGAAATTCTATATCCTTATGTCCTCAAGTTGATCAGACTGTCCCTAGTCTTCCTCTGTTGAGCTCCTGTCAAAGTCCTGGTGAGTGCCGGCCACAATGCCAGCTTCGCCATTGGTCACGGTGTTCTTCCAGACAGCACATCTCTCCCAAACCAAAATCTCAAAAAGCAAAATTCAGCACTTCCAGGATCAATATCCAAGGTAGATAATGCACACAGGGACTTCAAGGTTATCAGCCTGCCAGAGGGATCCCAAAACCTGCTCTAGGCAAGGTTGGTCACCCATCATGCTGACCTTACATCCTCCCATCTCTCACTACTCAGTGAACTTCAAATGTAACAATGAGCTACGCGAACCTCTGTATAACAGCAAATAAACTGCTTGTTCTGAACAAGTAAGCTTCTCAGATGACAGTCCGCCTGCCAATTCCTCCTGATCAGACTTAAAGGGCAATTCCCCCTTCAGATCAAACAGCACATCATCAACCAGTCCATCAGAACATGCAAGCCTCCCAGCAACAATACCTCTATTGTAAATCTGGAATCCAGCTTAGAGGGCAAATCCCTCTCCATCCTGGGTAGTGAATAACCTCGCCAGAACCTCCAGAGAACATGCATATAAGCCTCCCAGCAACAGTACCCCTGTTGTAAATCTGGAATACAGCTTGAGGGTAACTGCCCTCTCCATCCTAGGTAGTGAATCACACATCAATCCCTCCAGAATATGCATGCAAGCCTCCCAGCAACAGTACCCCTGTTATCTGGAATCTGGCTTGAGGGTCACCCGGCCCCCCTCCATCCTGGGTAGTCAATCACCTCGCCAGAATCTCCAGGACATGTGAGCTTACCAGCGAACAGAACCCCTGTCAGTCCTGGTCCAGCTCAAGGGGTCACTCGATCCCCTTTCCAATCCAGTCATGAACAACTAACTGTCCCTACAGGTCACGTGAGCTACCTAGACAACAGACCCACTGTTTGAATTTCTAGGCAAATCTCTTTAAAGCAAACCATTTCACATCTGAGCACCTTTTGTAGGGGCACATCATTCCTTTGATAAGTCCTCTCAAACCAATCTCACAGTCCTCAAAACACATCTTATAAAAGCTTTGAAAACAATATTAAGGAACTCCACCTTAAATATCTGCCTTCCTCAATGCCAAATCTGATAGATTTCACCTTTCCCTAGGTTACTTTCCTATGATTTCACCTTCCCTAGGTTACTTTCCTATCAAAACAAAGTACTCTCAACAATACATAACCAGCAACCCACTGGCAATGTGCCTTCACTCACCCATACTTCATTCACAATCAGGAATCTACCTGAAACCATAGGACACAAGAGCTTTCACTTAGTTCAACTCAACCAAAATCAGGAGTCCCCCTGAAACAACAGCTCACATCTCAAAATAACCACAAATCCACTTGAAACTACAGAAACCGAGCTTTCACCTAGCTCATAACTAAAACTATCAGGAATCCACCTGAAACTATACAAATCAAGAGCTTTAACTCAGCTCACATCTAAAAACTATCAGGATTCCACCTGAAACTATACAAAGTGAGAGATTTCCCTCAGCTCATAACTCAAAAAATAATCAAAGCTCACCCTGTAACACAGGGAGCAACAACTTTTCACATAAAAAAAATCCCTCTTTCCACAGGAACCAGCTCTCTGATTCCACCTCTCAAACACACAGCAAAAGCATCATCATGCATCACAGGCCATGGGAGAATCCACATGCCTTATTCCATGGTCATCTGGGCCAGCTGTGCCATCCTGTGACCCAGCACCAGAAAAAATGGTTGTCAACACTGACAGAGGAGGTCGTGCCCCAGCCACCGTCAAAGCAGGAGGGTAAAACACCTTGTCCCTGCGTATCAATATCATTAGGCAAGCCACCAGCATGACTAATTAAATACAAAAGCACTAACAGCCAAATAAAACTCCTATTCAGGAAAGCCATCCTAATTCCTAGGATATAACCAGTCAATAACAACCAGACTTCTTAGCTCTAGGCCTCAATAAACAGCTTCACATAAAACAAGTCAGGAAATCAGTTCTGAACAAATACTGCCTTCTCGTTGTGTTTAACTTCAAAATCTAAATATCACAGGTCATGTCACAATGTTACCAATCCTGGTCACAGGCACCAAAAACTGTAGCGCTCCCTGGGTCAGGTTAGGCCCGGGGAGTCAATTTAAACCAGGTTGATCACTAGGATTGGAAGTGTGACAAATGACCAAACAACAGTAACTTAAGTTGAACAAAGTTTATTAAAACAATCTCTCTAGATATAAAGTACAAAGCCAGAATGTACAAACAGTAACACAAAGTTACTAATAAGATTTCCAAAAATAAGTTACACAAATAAAGGTTCCACAAATAAAGGTTACACAAATACCCTTTTCACAAAAAGGTAAACAAAGTCTGTACTTAGAAAAATACAAAATATAAACAAAATCTGTAATTTGGAAAACAGGCCCAAATAAGCAAAGTCTTAATCTAGAACAGGCCAAACTAAGCAAGTCTGAAACTTTAGGGGAAAACTGTTAAGTCAAAATATACTTGTGGGGCAAAACCATTAACTAAAAGTTAATAAAACAACCTAGTCTAACAGACATAGGCAAAACAACCACCACAAAGTATATCAAAAACCAGCCTAAAACTAGGCTATGCCAGTAACAGTCCCCTATAGCCAAACAGGCCTTCTAAGTCTCACAAGTCAGGGTTACCTACCAAGGTCTGAACCCTACAGCAACAAAACACAGAGTCCACAGAGCCCCAGGAGAGCCCCCCTTATCTAGCCTGGGCACTGAAAGCACAGACCTCTGAGAGAGCACCCTACTCCAGACTCTCCAGTGCCCCAAACCCTCTCCCCTGGAGCTCCCCTGGAGTAAACAATGCTGTGCCCTGATTGGTCAGTCAAGGAGGGAGAGCAGGCCTCCCATTGGTCAGAAAGGGAGCCCTCTGATTGGCTTGTTCAGACCGTCCGTTCCGGGGCACGGGCCGCGGAGTAGGAAGACCGGGCCGCGCGGTAAATGTGTTGACGGGCCGGGCTGCAGCGAGCCCCGGCCGCCGCGGAACTCCACTCGCCGTGGGCCGTCGAGGATCGCCACACGAAGGATACATAGGCTCACATTCACAGCGTTTATTTCTACGAGTTACCCGAGCATTCACAGCAGACTTGGATGGATAATTATCTTGTTACACGATTTTTCTTAAGTTAACATAAGATCTTAGTCTAGATCTATATTATTATAATCTCATCCCAGATTACACCAACATTAAAGTAGATCTAGATATCTTTACCATGAAATATTTTCAAAATTTCATCCATGCTTATTCCTTGAATACAGTTGCATAATACCATAAAATTATCCATTAAGACCATTTGGTTGGCAGATAGCTCTGTGGACCCTTCTATCACAGCAAGCTGTGTACGACCTGGGCCATATCTTCGTAACTAATTAGACTAATCAGGGAAATTTTGATTAGTGCCCAGGGCTTGACAAATCGGGTGTCCAGTGGCCCGGGACCACCAAAAAGTTGTAATGGGCCACTGAAATGAGTGCCTGAGTTGCCCAGTGGGCAACCAGAGTCAAGGTGTGAAATAAGGGTTTGAAAATTATGAATATTAACCTTTTACCCCTAAATCCATGGAATCAACTACATGTAAATCCTAAGTTATTTGTCATACATATATTTTATGTTATTCTCTTCAAATGGTACTGGGCAACCACATTTTGTAGCTGGGCAACCATTTTCTGGGCTCAAGTTGCCCAGTGGGCAACCAGGTTTTATTTTGATTTGTCAAGGCCTGAGTGCCACTACTAAGAAATCCTGTCTATCATAAATAAATTTTAAATCTAATAATTCCTCTTTGAGATTATTTTACCATAACTTTATTATTTTTTATAAAAGGCTAAGTTGCTGATCTTGAGATCCTAACCCAAATTTCCCTGATTAGCCTAATCAGTTACGAAGATATGACCCCTATAAAAAAATTTCCATAGGGAGTAGAGAGTTGATTATTTGGTAAGTTGACAGATTGCTTCTATTGACCTTTTTCCGATAGGAACCAATGTTATTTAAAGCCGGTCAGCCCATCTTAAAATGGCCAAACCTATTTTGCCTCGAAATACAGAAATTGATTGGCTTGCAAACCTTCAAATGATGACATTTTAAAAATCAGAATGTTTTAGTAGTACTTGCTGATATAGGAAAATACAATCCTTGCTTATTTCAGTAACCCCAACTCTAGGAGACAAGGATGGCTTATATTATTTTGTCCAACCTCGTGATATACACACAGTGTTGGATGGGCTTAGAAGTCTATGCCATTCTAAATGATATGTCATTCAGAATAATCGATGCATATATTTTAAATGACCAATATGTACAATCAAAAAAAACACTTCTCGATCCATATTAACTATATGCTACAGTAGCTGGTATTTGTTAGTCTAGATCTAATAATCATGCTTCTATCTAAAAGTCTTTTATAGTTTTACCAGATGTCGAGTAGATTCTGAAAAGCCTTATCATAATGATGTCGAGTTATTTAGGCCTATAATAATACATTTCTGAAGCAGTTAGATTGCATTGCTCATTCCTCAAAGACGGCCGCAAAAGATGAACATTGTCATTGTATGAATCAATAAATACTTGCAATTTTTCAAATATAGTCCCCTAATCTATCCTTTTCATCAAATAATCATAACTCAAGATATCTTTAAGAGTCTTATCTATATCACATTGTCTAAGATTGTTTTCAAAACTTTCCAATACTTTATGCACTATTCCAAATGAAAATGTCACCAAGTCAATAAAGTCATTTTTGCACCGTTTATTCATATATAAATTCTTAATATCATTTTCAGGTAAAACCAACATAACAAAGAAGTGTTCAACATGGCGGGGATGCGCCTTGCGTGGGCCTGCAGAAAGTGTATAGGCACAAGGTGGCTTCTCCCAACAGAACTCTGCTCCACTCTACCTCATAGACTTGCTTCTGCGTCGGCTGAGTATACTCCACCCAGGAGGCGGCCCCAAACCTCCAGGCTTCAAACGGAGGGCGTCGGAAGGCTTGGCGGGAATGAAGGCATACCTAGGAGGGCTTGGAACCTCCCCAAGGGGGTCCAGAACATTCTGCGTGCAGATGTTTTGAATGGGAACGGTTTCAATGAAACTATTTTTCGGAGTCCATACCCTGTGGTTCACGACGAGAAAGCTCAGGAACTTGTGGAACAGTTCTTTAAATTGGGAGATGAGGGAAAAGAACAAATTCTGCTGAAAATGAAATATGAGGAATGGGAGGATTTTCTGAGCGAACTGGCGATATCACGCACGTCTTTGAGTTTTGAAGAAAAAACCCTGATCTCAGATGTTTCGGTTTTGGCATTGAAAAGCACGAATTTTGTGCAAAGGTTGAAATTGACTGATCTGGTGTACGTTTGCGGGTGCTTGTCGGATAGTTTTATGGGTAAATTCTTGGATAGTGTCACTGTAGAATGGTCTAACCTAAAGATGGACCAAAGCAAACTTCTCCAGTTACTGTTCTACATATCTTTGTATAGAAATGCTCCACCAAGACTTATAGAACAGATTGAAACCTTTCTGGTTGCCACAATCGAACAAATGTCCCCAACCCAGATAGGTTTGGTCTGCAATGCATTCTTTGCCAGTAACCATGCCATAAAGGACTATGCAGTCCTCAGAGCCATAGCCGCTAAAGTCACAGGGAAAGACTTGGAAGAAACCCCACTGTATCTTGTATGCAACATCATGAAAGCCTTGCGCCATGCTGGCTACAGAAGGCCTGAATTCTACGACTCGCTCGCTAACCGACTTGTCGAAACCAACATGATCCAAAACGACAACCGCATATCCAACCTATCCAACATCAGTTCTGCCTTTGCTTCTGGTCGACACTCCCACCCATCACTCTTCGAGGCGATTTGTGAGGGCGCGACTGAAATGGTTATGCGGGATCACCAGAACCGGGCTCCGCGATTGAAGGATCTCGCTCGGATAATTTTCAGTTGTTGCAGCCTTCAGTTACCGGTGTCTGAGGTACTGGTGCAGGAGTTAGCGCGTCAAGTCGAGGAGGATGAAACTCTCAGGGAAAGGTTCCCCATGGCCTTTACTGAGGCCCTTCTGGCTCTGGCCATGGTGGATGTGTACATCTACCCTCAGCTGAGCCACGTCTTCAGTCGCCAGTATGCAGACAAAATCGCAGGTAATGAAACATATACACACAATCCTATTAAATTTTGATATTTATTTTGTCGTTGTTGTTGTTGTTGTTGCTTCTTCTAGTATACAGTTTTTCTTCCGTCAAGCAAAACAGTTTGAGTTAATATCGACTTTTAAATCTTTCCATCCAAGTAATGGGTATTTTATTTCCTGCACATGCAGTCTTTCCCTATTATATGATCCCTTCGCTCGCGAGCATAATGGTAAGCAATTATTAATGAAGGAAATCAAAAGGAGAATTAATTTTGACTCTTAATGCAGCCATTCCATATAGTTTTTTGTCTTTTCTTAGACGTGGCTAGATGTGTTCTTGACAGCATATAAAGCTTTTTGTTTTGGGAGTTTTTGTTTGTGTCTGATTCTCACAGTTCTTTTGAACAAATATTTTATTTTAAACGCCTTTCTCTTCTTTTCCAGAAAGGAACTTTGAGCAGCACTATCAGCGTTTGTTGTTGGATACAATGGTGGGCCTGGAGTGTCCTGACTATCAGGAAACGCGCCTATCGCCGGTAAGACTATGGTTCATTGAGTTGACTGGTGAAATTAACACAGGCATGTAACTCCATTCCTTTGCAACGAGAAGCATTGCTCCCTCATCATAGAAATAAGATATATCCTGCTCAGGTATTCATAAAACTAAACGATTGCCTAAAAATTTCACTAAATCTATCTCCCGATAAAAAAAACACACATTGAAATAATAGAACAGACTATAAAAGAAAAAATATTTCTGGTTCAGTATGGACAGCTAAGTATAATTATATGCATAAAAGGAAAAAAGATGTATGGGTAGACAGTTCAGGCCCTGTACGCGTATTTATATTCGCGTTGTACATATTTTCGCCATATATATGCATGCAAAGTATATGCTTTTAGAGTATGAATTAAAAAATGATACTACCAAGCCGATCCAACTTGCATGTTTCAGGCTCATGTCGCGACTCTCGTCAGCTCTCGGGACTCACTGCGAGGTCTGTCGTTACACACCCGGCTGGGGCTGGCGGCCTCCTGGCTCACCATGGAGGAGCTGTTCGGGGGGCCGGCCTACGTCAAGTGCCACTACATCACCAACTTCACCCGCCTCAATGGTAGGTTAAATCACTATATCTTTGATATGTAAAAAATAAAAATCGGGTCACTGGTGTCTGTACAGGGTACCAACCACACAGGGAAAACATGGAAAATGGCAAAAAAACAATCCCTGACAGGGAAAACACAGGGAATTTGTAAATTTTACCAAAACACAGGGAATTTCATTTGCCCAGGTTCTGAAATTCCTGGTTCTCAAGATATTAAAGATTCAATATTTTGTTGTTGGGTTGTCCAAATTGTTTCTGCACGCAGAGACTTTTAAATTTGACCAACTTGCTGGATATGACACAGGAAAAAATTGCTGTGGGACAGGGAAATCTCGGGGAATACACAGGGAATTTGAAAATGGAATTTCGGTTGGTACCCTGAATTTTAACATCTGGTCACTGGTATCGGTAACTGATAGAGTACTTTTCAGGAATAATCTCAATGCAGAGGCAGGTGAATGGACATTGACATAAGCTCTGAAAGGGGAGAGAAATTTTACTTTGTGTACCCCAAAACCCCTTATTTAAGCCCAAACCTATTTATTTAGGGTGACCCCCGCTTGGAGAAAATAGGAAATAACCGCCAAATCCTTGTCAGTGAAAAAAGTGATTTGTACCAAGACACAGAAAATTTAGTTTCGCCTGGTTCAGAAATCCCTGGTTTTTAAAATGTAAAAGATTGACTTTTTGTCTTAGAATCTGCGAGATTTTTTTGGTTTTTTTGGCGCCTGAATGTATGCAGAATATGAAAAATGACACAGTGTGTGAAAGGTGAATGGACATTGATACACACCTTGATGATCAACTCGGATAGAATAGAAATGTTTTATCTTTTGAAAAAATTCTGTGATACACAAGTCCATGAATGTAACCCTGAAATGCAAATGATAAACCAAGAACCCTATTCATGGTATCTCATAATATCTGCTTTAGAATATATGTGAAAAAAAGCTAGAATATGTTGGTATTGGCGGAAGATCGGCTATGCTCAGCCAAATCTTTGCCCAAATAAAACCAAATAAAAAAAGAAAAATAAAGTTCTCTTACAAATGTCTGCTCACAATACTTGCTTCGGAATATTTGAAAAGAAAATAGAAAAGAAAATCTCATACAAATCCCTTTGAACAAATATTTTCAGACCTTGAGTTTAGACTAGACGCTGAAGGGCGCCCACAAAAATGGTGCGAGTCTGCGTCTGATGAGGCGGACGAAGCGGAGCGGTCGCTGAGAGGGGCGCTGAGGGAGAAGATGGACCGGGTCGTACACGCGCAGGACGAGCATGATGAAGGGGTCCTGGCTGATCTACTCAGGGAACACAATAGGCACCTTAACAGGTAGGGTTTTAAAACTCAGTAGCACCCATATTTCCTACACTGATGGGGGAATGAGTGCATTTAGCTCATAATATTGAAGTTTGACGAAATAGAATAACACTTATATCTGATTCGGAATCCATGTAACTAATTGGACTAGAATAGCAGAAATTGATACTTTTCTTTCATTTTGAATGCTGTTTAAACCTTTACCTATTAAGATTAAATCAGTTGAATAATATTTTGGTTGGAGAGTCAATGAAGAAATAGATTTGGAAGTAACTCTTAAATCTTTTTTTTTTCTTTATAGGAAACAAGCGCCAAACCTTCATCTTCGTCCAGACAATACAACTGAACCAGTGCGGAAGTAAGTACCCATTGTTTTCGGTCCAAATAAATATAGTTGCCATAATTGAACCAAAATATTGATTTCAGGAATGTCACCAACGATAAATCTGTAATTCCTAGTATAGAATAGAAACAATGTTAATCCCAAATGCCAACAGTCAGATTATGGCTTCGAATTGTAATACATAATACAGAATCGATGAAAAGCATATTTCAGTATTCATAATAACATACAATTTTATCAAAGAAAAGGAAGAATATCTTTGAAAACTTTTTTTCTATTTGGTGAATACTATACAAGGCTTATCCAATTCTGTCTGTCTAAGATTCTTTTGATAAGAAAGTTGAAAAAAAAAACATTAAATAATATCATTTTTCTAAGAATTGAAAAAAAAATGTTAGAATTAAAAAAAAAAATTATAAAAAAATTTTTAAAATCTGTTTCTGTTGTCAGGGTGACAGTGAAGGTACTCAGTGAGAACCAGTATGTGACCAACAAACCTGTTTTACTGGGGCTCCACCAGATGGAGCTACAAGCACTAACCAAGATGGGTTACGAAGTACTCGTGGTAAGACATTTTTTATTTTACTTCTTTTTGTCAGAAAAACTAGTCTTTAATCAAAAAGTTACCTTGATAAAGTCCCACTTAGACACTTAAGTTTAAAATAGATGGACGAAGAGGAGTTCAATAATTCTAACTTATCACCTTTAAGGAGCCGCTTAGATATTGTCTAATGAAACCAAGTGCATTCAGCTGAATAAAAACAATAAAATAAAATGTTAATTTCCTTAGTCTCAGTTAAGGCCATATTCCACTATGCAGTAGGGAGCATTTGCGGTTGCTATTTTCAGGGACCTCAGGCAATTTGTTTTATTGGTACCAACATGTTGGTATCCCCGGCGGCAAAGTCCATAGGAAACCTCAAAAAGTAGGTGTCGCAAACATGTGCCACAAGTACCTATATTCCAACTTGCTGCACCCTACCCCAAACAAGTTTGCGGCAGTTTGCTTTTTTTTCATGGTACCACAAGCAAATACCATATAGTGGAATATAGCCTTAAGTTGCAGTTTATCCGTCTGTAATGAAGTTTTTCTGTGTAAGGTGTAAGGAAAGTACTACAACTATAGTATCGTTCATTTCCGTGCAGAATAAGAAGCATAATCCTCTTTTTATTCCCTTTCATCTATATTTGTAACCAAATACACAAATACCTCACATATTTTGTTTATTTATTGGCAGATTAACCCATATGACGCAGCTAAAATTGAGGAGGCAGCCCCCAAGGAAAGAGCAAGACTTATAAAGGCTCTGATTCTCAAGCCATTGCAAATCAAATTATGACGTACGTGATCGAACCAGTTCTTATTTTTCTTTTCTTCTTTAGCAATTACCAGATAAAGATTTGATAAATTTAATGTCCCTCAAACACGTTATTTCTGGGAGATGTTGTATTAGGAATTAGAATGGATTGATTGGATTGCGTCTTTGTGAAATTGATGGAAAGAAATTGTTCGATATGTTACATGTAATAGGTGTGGTTATACCACGAGAAATATCTTAAATTGTTGGATAATTAAATCTTTTTGTGAGTTACTATTAGTAACTCAGCCAATATTGATGAAATAAAAATGACAGGAAAGTGGAATGTTATCAGCTAAGTAAACTTAATAAGTTGTACATGGGAGTATGTTTCAATAAAACACATTTATTTGTTAAAAAAATAACACGAAGTCTCCAGTTATTTTTGGATAGCAAATGTGTTTATTTTCTATGCTAGATACAAAGTCACCCTTTAATAAAAAATATAGGGATATAAAAGTATTCTAAAAGGATAACAAAACAATGCTAAGTCTGGTTGTTGCAGAGCCTAATCAACTTGTATTTGGCAATAAAACATGTTTGTATTTAGTAATTAAAGTTTTATTCTTGCACCTTTAAACATGAGCAGATATTTGGCATACGCAAACTCTGATACTGAACATGGTAGCACCATTGTTAATTAATAATTATATCATTTTAACAGGATACAGTAAATACTGATGTAATGATCATATAGATATTACACTTTTATTTCACATATGAAAGCCTCTCTGTATACTTTCACCGTAATGCTGATTTAGTGTTATTAAAATATACTTTGGTTTAAGCCATTTAAATATATCATAGCGCGATATATATCAAGAAATTGATGTATCATAAAAAAGAGACATGCGAAAAGTTAACATTTATCTCTGAACAGCAACATTTACCTCGCAAACACATGTTATTTACAAGAATTACTTCCAAGATTGTTGAAAAATACATAGCATTTTGAAGTGGTTCCCTTTCCACAATTCAATGAGTAACCTCCATAGTTAAGAAAGGGGCAACATTATATCTTGAGCACCAATAACTGGCTTTGAAAACAGTGAACAAATAGGTATTTAACATTCTTCACTGATAAAACATTGAAAATTGCACATTTTGGTCATTATTCATAATACATCTATATAACAAATTCATGCAATACACATCAAAAGTTTTCAACAAAAATATAACAAAATACCTCGACCTACTTGGTATAAAATATACTATTTCTTACAAAACTTGAGCGCTTGACTTTTTACTGTAAATTCCCTTATAAATTGCATGACAAAAAAAACGTAAGAAATTTAATTTGGAACAAAGCTAGTTAACAGAAGAATCTTAACAGTACAAATTAAAAAAAAAAAAAAAATGCAACAACAGTTACAATGAAAGCAAAAGGTTTATCTGCTTTTATTGCAGTTTCCTAGACCTGGACTGAAATAGACTTTTAACATGGGTGTGCTCCATATATAAAGGAATTTACAGTGCTGTAATCTATATGAAATTCAACACACAACATGTAATCCACACGATTCAAACTTTCGACTGTATGCGTAATAAAGTACTACATAACATAAACTGTGTTTTATTTTTACAAAATCTAACAAAACTTGTTCTTTATTCACGATACAATGATAGCAGAGAATTCAACAACATCTCTATTAATACCCACGCGCGGAAACTTCTTCGAAAAAGGGTACCGCGATCTCCAACATCATCATATCTTCTGTAAATCAGTCACTTAAGGATAGACAACTGTTGACGACACCCTTTTCACACAATCTCGCTTCTCTCTGGAACTAAACATAGTACATTAACAAACTATATATCAAATGAGAGGTAATATTTTTCTCTGCCTAGTGATAATATTATCATCTTAATGTGATGTCAAAATATGAAAAGAGTAAATGAAAACTATTTTTTCCACTTTTATTTTTTGAACTTTGATATCTCTTTTAACCATGTGTCAATAACATTCATTCAGAGGGAACCGTGTCTCAGAATTTTGATTTGGGCCCTACTTTATGTTTTATGTCCAAAAACGGGTAACTTTTCAACATTTTTTGCGAATTAATTTTCTACATTTCATAAAATAAAAACTGAGACCTAAATAAAAATTCTGAGACACGGTTCCCTCTGAATGGCTTTAATCTGCATATATTCAAAATTCCAAGTTAGTACTTGGAATAACAGCTGAGATATGCTTGTTCAAAAAATAGTAGTAAAAAGTGAGTTTTTCAAATTCACAGCCATCTAAAACCGGCATCAATTATCATGTATTTAAATCTTTTATATCAACAGGTTGGATTTTTAATTCACTTTCTAATGATATATGAGGCATATTTAGAACTAGGGAGATCACAACAAAATAAACATACTAACGTGACCTTGGCAAAACACCCCTAATCAACAGTTGTCTATCCTTAAATGGTACAAATAATACTGTCTAGTTCGCTTTGAGTAATATATCAAAGTTATACTTCTTGCGAAAACAGAGAACTTGAGAGAGACTCAACTGATAACTCAAAAGTTAACCAACAAACATAATCTGAAGTTAATCAAGAATTAGTATATAAAAACAAAAGTAATACATTTCGACCTATTGCAGAAACCAAATACTTTGTGCGTTCCACATACAGGGAACATAAACTTGAACATACAAAATGTACATTTTCAACTTATCTTCCCGAGACAAAAAATACTTGAAAATAAGTATGGATGAGTTAATCATTCCTTAGCATGCCTCAGATGTCAATCTGACAAAATTATCAAACTAAATAATCACTGATAAAAAAGTACAATTTTGAAATATAGGCTTTAAATGTATTTTAATTTTTAAAAGAACATTTAAAATGACTCAGTCGAAACGAGACACTTGTACTCGGCAAGTTTGGCTTGTGCGGCCTGTAGTATGATCAGTGTCTGCTGGTCTCTGGCCAAAAAGCGTACGATGGGATGTCGCCCGCTCGTGATGCCCGGGTCTGCTGCGTCCACCCGCCTGCGTACGTAACCGCCCTCCACGTAGTCCTTCATCACTAAGAACAGAGAGGTGGAGATCTCCCGCTCTGACGTACTGCTCTGTGCTTGGTGCAGCATCACCTGGATTATGGAGAGAGTGTTAAGATAAGATACTGAGTCCTTCATCATTAAGAAGAGAGAGGTGGAGATCTCCCGCTCGAACGTACTACTCTGCGCCTGGTGTAGCATCACCTAGATTAAGGAGAGAGTGTTAAGATACTGAGTCCTTCATCACTGAGAACAGAGAGGTGGAGATCTCCCGCTCTGATGTACTGCTCTGTGCTTGGTGCAGCATCACCTGGAGTAAGGGGAGATTGGTATGATACACACTAGGTTTCAAAATTTGGGGATATTTGTCTTAACAGAGCAGTTCAAGACTAAATTCCTTAAATTCCTTAAACACACGCATGCACTAATAATAATATGAGTTAATGAAATTGAAAAATATAATGATACATTTATACATGTAATTACAAAATATAATCTTCAAAATACGTTTGCAATATTGAAATTGAAAAATGTAATGATACATTTATAAAATTATAACCTAGTACAATGTCATTGTCCTAAATTAGAGTTCTCAGGCATACAAATACTACCTTTTTTTAATGCGAGGAGAAGTAAGCCCCCCACCCCCATCCCAAGAAAAAAAAAGAACAACAACATGACCTTCATTTTCTTTGTTTTAAAAGCTCTGGATTTCTTGTACGGAAGGTTACATTACAGACATTACTATTCCAATTTTAAAACTTACCTTGAGCGAGGCGCCGGTGCCGTTGTGGGTCATCCTGTCATAGAGGGTTTGGGTGTTGAAGTCCTTGTAGGCGACCAACCAGTAGGCGACGGCAGGGAACGTGTCCACCGGGTTACCGGGCCGGCCGCGGTGGTTGGTGATGGTGCCTGAGATGGATGACACCACCAACTCTACACCTGCAATGAATACATAGTTAAACTTTATTATTTTCTGAAGAGTAACATAATAAACTGACTCACAAGACATATATATAAATTTGCAGTCAATAAAATAAAAACAATATACATAGGTATACACAACTTCCAAATCTGAGTGGGTTCCAAGCAAACCTGATATTTTTCTGAAAATGTTGATTACATTTTCGACATTTAATGTCTATTGGAAAGGTGGTTCGGTTACTCCCCCTTTGGTATGGCACTAATACATCTACTAGAAGATGTGGGGAATGTTAAAATATCGCTTTCCACATTTGAATAGGTTTTGTAATGAAATCTTTCATTACATTCATGCGACATATTTAAGATACAACGCAAATCTAACAGCATCTAATATGTGCAATACTTGCATCTATCTGATGCTTTGAAAAGATACATTCTCATTTTAAAAAAGTCCAATGCTTTGAAAAGATACATTCTCAGTTAAAAAACATTAAAAATCCAATGCTTTGAAAAGCTATTTACTAATTAAAAAAACATCAAAATCAAGTCCTCCAGTACCTGGTATGTCCTGGAGGAGGTTGTCCAGGTGGAGTCTGTGGGCGATGATCTGGTCCCAAACCCTCTCCAGGGGCTGACCGTTGGACGCTCTCCAGATCATTCGGAAGGCGCACACACTCCGGGCGGCGAAGACGACCGGTCGGATCAGGTACATGGACAGCACCGCCTTCAGTTGCTGGGAAGCCATTCGCCACTGGGGGCTGCTGCTGCTTTTGGTGGAAGTTGTCAGAGGGGTTGGGGTCTGTTGAGAGAAAATTAAATTTTTTTGAATTATGATTTATAATTAAAAAATTTTTTTAAAAAAAACCTGGGGTGCCTTCTGTCAATAGGGGCACTGTTGATGTTTTTTGTGGATGTCTGGAAGGGGTTGGGTTCTTTTGGGAGAAACAATTGTGGTTGTTATACACTATGTTGTTTGACGACTGGTCGGACCAAGTACATGGACGGCACCGCCTTCAGTTGCTGGGAAGCCATCCGCCACTGGGGACTGCTGCTGCTTTTGGTGGAAGTTGTCAGAGGGGTGGGGGTCTGTTGAGAGAAAATTGAATTGTCTTTAAATTATGATTTATAATTTAAAAAAAAAAAAAGGGTGCTTTCTGTCAATAGGGGCACTGCTGATGTTTCTTTTGATATGTGGAAGGGGTTGGGATCTTTTGAGAAAAAGAATTGTGGTTGTTATATGCTATGTTATTTGACAACCGTTCGGACCAGGTCCATGACGTTATACAGTTTTTTTTTTTTTTTTTTTTTTCCCAATTAAATAAAGCTGAGACGTAATCCATTGCTTGGGACTGCTGACGCTTTTCGTGGAGATTATTGGAGGGGTGGGCGTCTGTAAGGAGAAACAATTTTGATAAGTAGTATTATACTTTGATTTATCTCTTTTTTGAGATTTGATTCTGATCAGCACACTTTGAACCTATTTTCACTTGATATGGTTTATATCTTACATTCAATTGATTAATTTGAAATTAGCAATGCTGGGTGGATTTCTGAAAGAGAAATTTATTCCATTTGTATAGCATTTAAATTATATTTGATGACTTGGAATAAACAATGTTGGAATGCAATCGGCTATTATTGGAGCCGCTGCTTTTTTATGTCCGTTGTGGGAGGGGTGGCGGTCTAGCTATCAGACTTATTATGTATTGTTTATATTAGGAAACAGCATACTTATTATACATGATTTATTTCAAGACAAACCGTTGTTCAATAAAGAAATAACAAAAGACATGTTGCTGTTTGTAAATCACATACTTTAAGTTTAATGCATGAACACATACCTAATATGTATAGTTGACATAGCAGTCACATAACATTACGTGGCGCGCAATAAATATAGCAGGTACTCAAGTTTGCCTTGGAAACAAATTAAATATTACGTATGATATATACTAGGACAATTAATGACTGGGAAACAAAACATTCCTGTAAACAAACTCATACAGCCATAATCATGCATAGAAATTAATGAACACTCATTTGTAACCTGATTGACTATATATAAATATTCTTTGAACAGGCCACTGGTATAGCAGGCATCTATTTAGCTACAGTTATATAATTATTGTGATATTTTTTTCCATCAAAACAGTGAGAACTGGGTTTTTAAATGGTTCTTAACTGTTTCCAAACTAGAATAATCCTCCCGACATAATGCTCGCCTAAAAAAACTAAGAATTAATTCTCTCAGATACAGATAACCGTTTCTCTCTAATTTTGAGTACCTGGAGTCTGAATTGTGGAGATAAACCATTTTTTCCTTAATGTTCAAGCAAAGGAGTTTTATTTTGTTTGATATCATTCGTTTCTCTACGACAAGAAGAGTATTCTATTCCAAATATCTATTACCAAGAACCGTCTTTGCAAATTAGGTTCTAGAAAAAAACCTCGAAGGAATACACCCAAAATAGAGAAAAACTAAATGTATGGTAAAAAAAAGTAACAAAAAAGCTTTGGGGTGTTCCTTTTCCTACAAAACACAAACAAAAAACTTATTCAAGGGGCCTGATTAAATATAAATACATTTTCAAGTCCCTAGTTAACTAGTTCTAAAGCCGATATTCCACAGGCCGATTTTTACTCTGGCCATTTTGTATTTGTTGTATTTTCTCAAAGAATATGACATGAAATCATACATCCTAGACATTATTCGAAATGGAATTATAAATCCTTTCTAGTGATATATATCAGGTGTATGCTTAACTTTTATTACCCTGTCGATTTTCAAAATCTGCAGCAAAATCGGCCTGTGGAATAGAGGCTTAAGAGTTGCCTTAGTGTAACCTACAAGACAATGACATATACAATATATACATTATATATACGGTACGTGTAGATACGAAATTCCTGGACGTCACTCAGTTGCCAAACGCATAGTTACACTATGTCGTACAAAGAAGCATCCTCAGTTAGGATCCTGATATGACGATTTACCTATAAAGGGACGTGGACATAGGCGGAGGAAAAATAGTGTTTTTTTTTGTCTTAAAAGACTACAAGGGACAGGAATACTAGTTACGTGTGACATCAGTGTAGGGTTCTACTCATAAGATTCGTTGATACGTTGCATCGTTACTGACGTTTCCCCCCATTTTTCTAGTATATGACCACAAGATACCCCATCTATATGTGCACTATATCAATAGCTATATTATACTATATTCATAGCGCTATTTTTCGTGATATAAGAGTAGCTGTGGTTCACAGAACAACAACCTGTTTTTTTTGTCCTACACAAAATGTGTTGTCGGGTGTTCTATTATTACTTACATCTAGACTCCAGAAAACTTCTAGGCTTATAATGTACAACCTTTTGTGACATTTATATTTTCAAAAAAAACCTGTTTTCAACCTTGAAAAACTTTGAATAATTTTCCTATGTATGATGATTACGTGCATAATTTAAATAAGAAAAAACTTCTATGGCCCTGTGACGAATATATATGTATATGTATACACCATATCAAACATACCACATAAATTTGGGTTTCTAAATGCTACTGATATGACTCGTGACTGTTTCACATATTCAATAAAAATCTATATGACTCTTCACAACAACTTTGTATGACTCCAATAAGAATCTACGTACGATTCTGATTCGCTATCTTTAATCATTTATATTTCTTATTCCTTCAACTTTTGTGAACTGTGACTGGAAACATATCGTGAATTGCCTGCCGTATATAATTTTACAATGATAATTTACTTTTCTTATATTTTTCTAATGCAGTGCGATTGTCAACAGAAGTTGTAGTTTGTGCATATATCTCACAATAGTTTGCATTAGTTCGGTTTGCGTATACATGTGCAGGTTTTGTTCTTCGTGAGATCAGACTTTTGCTGTGTTTTGGAAGCTGTAGATATTTACTGCGTCGGTCCTTCTTCTTCTCTCCTCACCTTATTTGTCCATACGATTCAGGATCCCCATAAATAAATCGGAAGGGATATGCAATGAAAATGTTCATAATACCTTCTGGGTAGATACAGTTTTCTACTTCATTTTCCTTCTGTCTAAGTCCAACCAAGAACACATGCTTAAACTCTGTGACCCTTTCCTTTTTGTTTTCCATCTTTCAAAATTCCTCTACATTTTTGTACCATATGGATAACTGACAAAAGAATCAAGTTGTCTCTTTAATTGTGACCTCCAGTTTTTTGTCATTTTTCCTGCTCTTCCCTCTCTTGTTGTTTCAGTTTTGATCAAATGGAATCAAAAGTGTCTCTTTATTTGTGACCTCTACTTTTTTTTGGTCATTTTTCCTCCTCTTTCCTCTCTTGTTGTTTTACATTCTGTTCAAATGGATCTATTTTAATTTCCTCTTTCCCCAGCTGTCAATATTTCTTTCCATACTTTCTCAAAACTCTCAATTAAATCTCCTCCTCATCTGTGTCATATCCATTTCTCTTTCAGTTATACTCCAGAGTGAGTTTAAACCCTGAAAGGTTCAGCCTGGACTGGGCATTCTGCAGGGCTGCCGTATACATAGCGTCATTGACGACAAACTTGACGGCAGGGGGCGCATTGATATCCACCACGCCTGCGCTCAACGACATCGTCTCCAACTTCTCGCGTACGTATCCCTTCCCATAATCCTTCACCACCATGAACAGTGTTGCCGCCTTGTGGTCGCTCAGCGAGAAGGGATCGTGATTCGCGCTCGCGGAGTCCGACTGCCGCCTTCGCTGGGAGATCTGGCGCACGGTGGCTCCAAGTCCATTCTTCATCATCATCCCCATTAGGTGGGACTCATTGAACACAGGAGCCTTACCAACTACCCAGTATGCCAGAGCGGGGTATATGTCGGTCGGTTGGTCCTTGCGCGAGTGGATCGACACTGTCCCACTGATGGCTGAGACAAAGAACGAAATGCCCGGAAGAGCTTTGACCACTGCGTCCACGGTTTCGCGAAAGGTCGCGATGTTCCTCCAGGTTCGCTCCAGTTCCTCCTCCTGGCCCCTCCACACCAGTCGGAAGGCCACCACCTGGCCACCCTGCGCGGTCACCGGGGCCACTACTTGGTCCGTCAGGATGTTACGGATGTTGGCCGAGCTCAAGTTTATGTTCGGGTACTTGGGCTTAGCTCGGCCGTAGTAGACCACAGGCAACTGGAAAAAAGGCAAAAAGGGTGAACAGTGTTACTGATTATTCTTTTTTATATCCTTTTTTCTTTTTGAGGTGTTTTTTTTTCATAGTTCCTCAATTTTTGGATCCACAATTTTTGGGTGTATGTGGGAGGTATCAAGTGTGTATTCAATTCTTGGTTTTACACATGGTACATCTTATAATCTTCAAGGGGTAGAGGGATAGGAGGGAGATGGGGTGACGAGGTGGCAAAATTATGAAAAGACTAAGTGGTAGAGGATCTGCAATCTAAGTTTCAATGTTGGTTGTAAAAAATCTTTTAATCTTTCTAAAAAAACGAAAAGATGAATTCCTAGATATTATCAGATGTAGGCCATATGGCTCTCAATGAACATTATCTAGAAATATTGAGACTGATGTAACAAAACTTTCGAGGACATATCCTTTTTATTTCTGTAAAGTACATCCTCAATATAACATTCCTCATTTCCCTTGTGTGTTTTCATATAGATCTTTTACAAACGCCTATGTTTATAGGTAACAACACAATGGTACAGAAAAAAATACACTCTTATTTGTCTATCCCCCTTTTGATTTAGATAACAAGTAAATCTTTGTGCAAATCTCACGACAAAGAAAATTTCATCTAACTAAAGCATAAGTACTTCGAAGTAAATAAAGTGATCTTATATATACATATATTTCATAAAACACTATCTCTTCTCAAAATGACAAAGAGGCTATAAAATCATTTCTTAAAAAAAAGACATCTTATCAAATTATTGTCAATTCAAGTTTCAAAGTAAAGAGGGCCAGACAGGTGCTCTGTAATTTATATCCAAGTAGCCCTTAAACGGTTGCACACAAACAATGACTCTCCTTCGTCAGAATAATTGTTCAATTATCAGGGGTCTTCGGGAGATATCCCCTTAAATATCAAGATATTGCATAAAAGTGCATGTTTTATCTTATGAATGAGCATTTTCCTTAAAAAAAGTAAATCCCATGGCATTGTTTTTAAATTTGAATTTCAAATTCATTGTTACCATGACTGTAGTTGGCCCAACTATATGAGACCATGTATGTATCAAAACGTATGATGTAGATCCATAGTATTTACATAAGATATAATTAAATCATGGAACGAAATATCAAACTTCTGCACAATCTCTATCTTAGGTAGAAAATCTCACTTATTTAGTCTTACACAACTCTCAACATTCTATACCCTCATGAGAATAAACCATCTCAAAATATAAAGTGTCTTTGATGGGAGGTAGTGACTGAGTGTCCTTTGTGTATTTCTTGTTTCTTTTTCCCTTTGAGCATATAGATCTAGGACTTAGATTTCATTTTGACTAAGATATTTCAGCCATTTTCTGGAAGACCACTTTACACTTATCTCTGAAATAGAGCATACATCATCTTCCCCAATCACAAAGAAAAGTAAAAGAAAACCATATAACGTGTTAACAAGACCGTACATCGCCTATTTATGAAAAAAAATCTCAGCAAGTAAATGGCAAAGTTTTCAGTCCGATGCTTTTCAAGTCTATCTTTGGTTTTACATTTCCAACAATTCCTTCACTATTCCAGTCAGTAGTCACTTGTGTTTGAGTCCTTTGCTGTTTCCCATGAACTCCCTGGATACTGTGCTTTGCAGGTTTTCTCGTGCAACTTAACATTATAGGACTGGGTGGCCCCTTTGCCACAATATCGGCACTTGAATGGACGTTCGCCTGTATGTGTTCGGACATGGCGCTTTAGGTCGCCTCGGGAAGCGAAGCCTTTCCCGCAAAACGAGCAGAAGTTTGCCTTTTCTCTGTGGCTCCCAGTTTCTGTTTCCATTCCTCTGAAGGGTACTGGAGGTAGTGCCCTTGGGTGGGTTGCTCCGGGCGAGGCCATCATTGCACTACCCCGACCCGCTGGGCCAAATGCTAGTACGGTCTGCGGCGATATGGGGCCTGCCTGCAAATAGTCAAAATCCATGCAGGACTGTTACTTTGATATTCTGTCCATTGTTTAATGGTAATACCCACTTAAATCTAAACCTTTCTCGTGTGTAAAATGCATCCTCATTGGATCCTTTTCCCTCCATGTAAGAACAATTTAAGGTTTAACGTAAAATTATCAGCCTAGCCTGAACTGAAGTCAGATTTCCAATCCACCTTGTTCTGGACTGGTAAAATCTGCAGGACCTGAGGTATACACTATCAATATATTTCAAGAAAAGACAAAATGTCTATCAATAATATCCATAATGCTATTAAGGAATCAACAGATATATACCAGGTATATAATATTCATATGAATATTGTGACGCTAAGCCTTACTCATATCTTCTACAGATCCCATCTTTCATAGAAGTCAAAGTACATATAAAGAAAACGAATTCAATATCTAAAGGTCTTACAAACATCCTTTATTCATATTTTACAATCTCTTCTGTCTGGCTTTCTGTTTTGATTTACCTTTATTCCAACAACAAAACAACAATATCCTGAGAATCTTGGCAGTAATTTAACATACTAAAGGATTTATCATGTTCAGCTACCAAATTGTCAAATTAATCAAAAGATTTATCTTGTTCAGCTACCAGATTGTCAAAACAATCAAAAGATTTATCTTGTTCAGCTACCAGATTGTCAAAACAATCAAAAGATTTATCTTGTTCAGCTACCAGATTGTCAAAACAATCACAAGATTTATCTTGTTCAGCTACTAGGTCTGGCGAAGGTTATGGAAATGCAAATTGAGGTATCTTCTGTCTACCGAAATAGCGTTATTCTACTGACTTTTTTGACAGATTCTAGTTGGCCCATCCAAGTTCACAGCTCCTTTTTCCTCCTGATAGATTCAATGGTTTAAGCAATCCATCTTTGAATTGTCAAAGTCCAGCCCTCAATTTTCTTGAAAAACCAAACGGAAACAAAACAAAACCCATAGGGAACTGTCTGACAGCAAACAAAACAAAACCCATTTGAAACTTTCTGACAGCCCCTAACCATAGTCAACTTCCTTCTCACTTTTGGCACGACCTTTCCATTCGAAATTTAAGGTCTTTAATTCTCCCTACTACAGATTGGTGATTCATAGTATTTTAGGCACCTGCAGGCTAATTTAGACCGATTTTTGTCGACACAATGACTGGAAAAGCTGTAGGAAACAGACAATTTAATGCAATATATCCATCTGTAATGAAACACTTTTCTAACAACTAAGAGATGTTAAATGTATTCGCAAACAAGTTGAGAAAATACTGATTGCTAGTTTTCCATCATGTTATACTATAATTGATGATGTAATTTATGAAAATTCTCATGCTAAAGCCTTGATAATAGTCGACGTATTACCCAGTATGCACCTTGATCTAAGCTAACCTGCAGGTACAATTGAATAAATGGCTATCCGTGGTTTGGTGACTTGTACTCCAGACCTACTTGGGTCCTTGGAAAGCCCTTCAAAAGTTTCCACATAAATTAATTCACATCAGTCTCAGGAATAAAAATAATCGGTTGTTCACTATCCAGTCCCTCAACAGCGGCACTAGCCACCACCCGTTGGGCGCACCCCCTCTGGTGGCTATATAAGTTACTAGACTGGGTGAACGTAGCGCTACAAAATGAGCAAGAGAACGGACGCTCCCCAGTATGAATCCGCACATGTCTTCTAAGCTCAGAGGGTCGACAAAAGGCTGCACCACAGGTCTCGCAGGAATAGTTCCGTTTTGGCGACGGTGGTGGTGGGTGGTGGTTGTGGGGCCGGACTGGAGACGGGACGGGAGGTGGAATAAGGTTGGGGTCGGCTAGCGGCAGTGTTGGCTTGCGGACCAGGCTCACAGTCTGCAAGTAGAGCCAACAGGGGTGGACGTTACTTATACTATTGAGTAAGAAGTTTTAGTACAAACTATTGATGGTGGGTATGACCAGGGAAGGAGGGGGTATAGTTTTTGACTTCATAGTTCGACTTTTGGGAAGAGGAGAGGGCATTTCTAAGGACTAAATCTGTCATTTAAATACCTAGTCGATATCGTTTTTTCCGCATAGTTCTAATTGTACACGTTCTGTGGCTACAACAAAGTATTTGAACATTACGAGCCATTGCTTGTTCTACCCACGTTTTCTTCTTCCCTATATCCCCCAAATGCTACACCCATTTCATGTGAAAAACTGGGAAGAAATTCAATCTGATAATTTCTTAATAGTTGGTTGGTTGGTTATTGGTGTTTAATGCTGTATCAAAATCTATGGTTACACCACGGCGAGGTTTAGACAATTCTATCTTTTTCATGATCATATCTATGAGGAGGTTGAGACCATCCCCCTAGACTTTTACCGAGGCAGGTGTTCTTTAATGTGCAGGGTCTCATAGGCAGGGCCTCACACACAACAGCCGTTGATCCTCTATGAACCTTTGATAACCCAACTGTTGCCACTGGGGGAACGCAAAGACCACCCTTGCCCCCTAATTTTTTAATATTCCTTATGTCCTACAAGCATCATGGAATAAATATTATCTTTTTTTAATCAAATGGCAAGAAAAAAAAAGTCATCTGAACGCAAAGATCCATGTATTTGTATATACATTGACTACGAAAACGACAAGTTTATGAATATAACGCTTTTATTTTGGCTAAGCAAAGGTATAAGGTTGGCAGCAGGTAAAAGGTATGAACTGGCGCTACAAAGCGTACGTAATAACATCACCGGTCATTGACATGCTGGGTGAGACCCAACACTCAACTTTTAAACACACAGTCATAAGACACTGGCACTTATCTTAATAAGGGCGCCCACATTTGTCATATATTTCAATAAAGAAGAGTTTACAACTGCTTTGCGTAGTTAAATTAAATAGAAATAAAATGTGATGTGAACTCATTTGTGCAATGATTGCGTAGTGGAATAACACTTAAAAATGTAATATAATTCTGTGGTTTCTTATTCACCAAGATATTACGTACAAAACCCTGTTAACATCTTTTTCCTCTTTGTAACAAATAAATCTCATACGCATTCGGAGAAATAGCTTCAGTCAAAGAAGAATAAAACATGGAAGCTCGACGTAATGAGAATATTTTCAGCTCTTAAACATTACTTTAAAAAAAGTATATGAAAAAAGTCCGTCAATGAGTATTCCTTATCTCTGGATAAAAACAGGATTTGTCAATGACGTTAAAACTTAAAAAAAAAAAAAAAAGCATATGGGACTTTTAAAGACTTGAATGGGCACCCTGCTTTTGTACACTACACCGGTTCGATTCACCACCCGGGCCATGGCCTGCCGGAACTGGAAACCATTACTAAAGTATTGAACCGTAATACATGACTGTAGTTGCTGCTCATAGCCCGTGGGGTAAAATCGAACTCGGCTTTTGAGCTTATATATATGAATCAAGCACACGTTAGGTAGGGCTAGGGTCACTCAGTACGACGGAATAGGACCTATATCTACATCACTGAGATTCCGTATTAACATGCTAGTATCCTGGAATGGTAGAAAAATTGACTAGCGTCAATGCTATTGGTAAACCCGATCGAGGAAATGTTTTCTTATTCTATTGACGACTTGAGTATACTATTATATCAGTACTATGCCGGGTGATGTCGTATGGATCTCACACTTAAATGAAGTCTTTTATAAAATCACATTCTTTCTTATTCTTTGAAAAATAGTTTCTTATCTTTACAAATGATATACTCATATCATTTTATGTTACACATCAATGCAAAACATTTGTTAAAATAACATTTTGTCTTGTTATGAAAAGAAAAAAGGTGAAAATAGGGTTCCCACACATTTTTGTAAATCAATTTAAATCCTTTTGGATAGCAATTTAAGACCGAAGTTCGGAATAATTAAGATCTGTTGAACATGTGAAAAGAAAACATTCTCAACTTATTCTTTGATGAAAGTTTCAACAAGTGTACCTCCTTGAAAGGGGCATTTAGAATCTCATGATAACTACATTTTAATTTCTGAAAATATTCAATTTAAGACCCTTCAAAACATGCGTGGGAACCATGGAAAAAAAGTCACATTTAACCATTCACCTGAACCTCTTTTAAGCCTTACATACTGACTTGATGATTTGTAATTGTAAAATTAAGTATGAGTTTGAACTAAAAATGGAGTCAGCTAACTTGGCTGGACTTACATGCGTGTACAATAAAAGTTTAAAAAGAATACCCCGGGCTAGCCCAGGTATATATGCACTGATCAGCATTCATTTCAAATGAACTCATGCACCAACTTTTCATAAAAGTAAAAAATAGCAATAACTGTAAATGATATAACTGAGTATTTGCTTAGAGTCATACAACAGACTATATATGTTTAAACAAGAAGCAGAAAGAAATTCTAACTTGGGACAGTTTCCCTCGTAAATGAAAGTATGAAAAGAGGGCATTAGTGACCCTAACCATAAACAACTACGTTTGTAACATGAA
Organism: Lepidonotus clava; assembly: GCA_936440205.1. Taxonomy (NCBI): domain Eukaryota; kingdom Metazoa; phylum Annelida; class Polychaeta; order Phyllodocida; family Polynoidae; genus Lepidonotus; species Lepidonotus clava. The sequence goes on from OW387139.1 coordinate 45,507,756, forward strand.
CTACATAATAATAATACAGATATTTCATAGCTGTAGCCAGCCTAAAATAAAATGACAAATTCCTCGGTAGCAAGCCTAGATGTGAACAAGTATGTAAAATAATAATAATATGCACCTTTTTTCCTTACAAAATCTTAACAACTGTATCAAGACATTAAATCTCAAGAAGTTGGAGCTCCTTAAAAACTGGCTCCTAAACTGGGAGAAATAACGACCAACAAGACAACTGAGTATTGAACATGAACTGTTGAACAAGATAACGGCTAAAACTACATCATCAGAGATGAAAACGGAAACGAACTTTTGTTGGACATTGTTATATTACATGCACGCAATATCTTATACTGCACTAGCACTGCCCAACTACTACCGCAACACTGTTAACTTTTAACGTCACTCTTTAACATTTTATGTTAATCCTGACTGAACCGTTCTATGGCGAGTAACAATGTCACCGCTTAACAATCGTTTAAGGAGGGAATAATAACACAAAAATAGTATCATAGACACTTCTCTAGCACTTGGCCAAACATCAGGCCGTCCACTGCTAAAACTCAAGTTCTCAGAACAAAATAATTCTGTTTTTAATGCCCAAAAAATTAATCTTCTAGGTATTCTCAAATGATTGTCATTCAACGACAATAGATAATGGCTATACGACATGGGATCATGTCTTTTTCTTTAAGCACAGCGACATGGAGTCACGTCTTTAGTATTTAAGCACAGCGACATGGGGTCATGTCTATAAGCATAACATGTTAATTACCTATAATATGGCACCTCTTATCAGGGAAACGGGCGTATCCCTTTCCTAACTCAAGTAAATATGCTTTATTCAAGCTTTAAGCACCTATCTCATCTTGATGGCCTTAACTCAATGACCTTACAGCAAAAGATCAATATAAATAAACTTTATGTGACCTTGGTTCCTCTACACCTGACCTCAATATATTTTACCTTACGCTTTACAGTAAAATCATCAGGTTCAATTTTGTTCATAAACTCTTTGTGCGGTAAACCTAAATCTTGACTATCCTTGCTACACGTACATACTTATTGAGTAATTATTAGTAACAAGGAGGGTGTACAAGCTTTCTACTTTTTTTCATCCAGACACTATCAATCTGTTTTTCACAATACGAGGAAAGTCCAAAAAGCATCTTTGTGCGACAAGAATAATACAATTTGATCCTGAATTACACAATTTGATCCTAAATTGTAAGGAACGATGGGAAGCATTTTCTTGGTTTCTGTGACTATAGATTATGAGTTTCAAGACCAAAAAAACTATTTCAGGTACACTGTTTTCCTTGCTGCTTTTTTTCCTTACTCACAATTCAGCATTTGAAAGAGGGAAGGAGCGTATTTTCGGAGCTGCACAAAACATATTCAGGGCTTAGTTCCTGGAATCCACATTCACCTATTTATAGGATACTTTTTTCAATAATGGGTTCATCCTAAGAGGAATTCCTACTCTCGTACCTGTGTATAGAAACTTAGGGACTTGTATCTATTTCTGCTTCTAGTAAAAAAGACCAGCTCATAGCTATTTATAGTAGCCAATTGCAATGAGTTGTTCAGATCTATTTTTAGTAACAAACACATAATTCAGATATTCTTTCAGTAACAAAAGAGCCATATATAGCTACTTTTCTTAACCAATGAGCAGCTCAGATCTATTTTTAGTAACAGAGTGGCTGCCATCTCTTTCTATTGGTTGATGAGTAGTTTGTGTCTATTCATAGTAACAGTGGAGCAGTTCAGAGGGCAAGCGTCAGCGTCATATTCATGCGGAGCGCATCAAGGGCGGACACCGCAGCGAGCAGATCATCTTCGAATGAGTCTCGGTCCTTGAGCACGAGTCGAACAAGCGGGTGCTCTCCGCCATGTTGGCGGTGTGCCTGAAGGCAAGTTGCAGCACTCGCGTCAACTCGGTTCCTCACATACCCCGAACTATGATCCTTGAGCACGATGTACAGGGCGGAGGAGATGGCCTCGATGGTGTCCAGATCTGCATGCGAGCCGATCGCTTTAATCTGAGCCGACGGATAAGCCGCCTGCAAATCCTTCCACAGCCCTAGGTGGTTGTACATACCCCTCCGGGCAACCACCCAATAGCTCACCGCAGGGTAGATGTTACGCGGAACCTCCCCTTTTCTGTTCGGCTTGTTGAAGATGCCGGTTAGCGCCGAAACAAAGTAGGCCACCCCTCTCACCTGGGCGACAACCTGGTCCGAGACGAGGTGGTTCTGCACCAGTTGCAGCCAGGCGTAATCCAGAAGCGGTTCGTCGAAGCGCCAGACAAGGCGAAAAGAGTGCACCTCAAAGCGGCCCAGGTCCACCGGCGAGGCGAGGTACTTCAACAGGCCCTCCCGGATGGACCGCGAGGCCAGGTTGTTGCTAGGATACTTGTTCTGGTGGCACGACGTATAAACCGTCTGGAATGGGAGAAAGGCCAGAATGTACTAGAGGCTAAGAAAGAGAGAGAGAGGTAGTGGCGGTAGTACCCAGCATATGGCTTGTCCTCCACGCCAGAACTTATATTAATTTTTCTCTCTTTTTCACAATTTTTCTTTTTTCAAATTTTTCTCTTATTGATTATATTATATATTTTTTGGACTTAGCTTCAAGTTATTGAAAGGAGAAAGGAAGCGGAGTAAAGGAAAAGCATACCATGACCAATAAGAACTGGCTTTCATGTTACAATTTATAAGTCGTTAACAAGAACAAGTACCTGGCACTGGAAACTTTAAATGCGTCAACAGTCAACTGAACAAAACATACATCATGAGACAAGAGTTTAAAATGGCAAAATATCATTCTATAATATACTGCAATAAATCACTTTAAACATTTACATTTCATTTTTAATTTCCCCGCATGCTTGTAAAACAAATTAGGAGGAATACTTTTCTAAGCACCTGGATACCTGCCATAGTTTATCAGTGTACTACACCGGGAACCAGTGGCAGAGAAAGTTCCAAGCATAACTTTTAGCTGGTACAAAACATTTACCAAGAAAGTTATTTCTCCTCTTGTTATAGTATAGCATGATTATGTACAGGAATAATTATGCATAAAAAGTTGTTTTTCTGTCCTTTTTCTCCATCCCCGAGTTATTTAATCTCTAATAGGGCCTTGACTGCTAAATGACCGAAAACTTCAAACTGTCACTTATATCCATCCCAACAATATAAACAATTTAAAGCCATCTTTGTCTGAAAACTTTTATTTCTTTCTGCTACCATGCTCATACACTGATTCCAATATCGATCCTCCAATGAACTGTTTTTATTCTTGGCTACATTTCCTGAAAAAATATTCTGGAAATCTGTGGCTGTAGTCACATTTAACCGTCTTTGCAAACATTAACATAATTTCAGTAATTTCAACTTTTGTACATTCGTGGAATGCTAGAGCGACGCATCTTAACTTCTCCTGAACATGCCAAATAATAGTAGCATACCAGTAAACCTGTTATAAGACCCCAACACATCTGATAAACCGATTAAGTAGCTCTTTAACTATCTGATTCCCATCAAATATTGGACTAACATCAATTCTATACCACTACGCATAATGGTATTATCCTTATTTCCTGTCCCAAATCAAATACCACTCATCAATCAGGCGCTATGGTTAGCTCGTCTCCTCAAGTCATCTTCAGTTCACCACTCCTCTGGGTCGCGACCTGTAGTTTGAGTGCATTGTGCATTGGTGGCAGTGCATACGCTTTTGAAAAACAGGTTTCTACGACACAAACCTGACTCTTATCATCCAGAGTCCAGGCTATCTGATTACATCTACACTGTGCCTTCTTAGCCTCTTAAAGGGATAGTCATAGCAACTGGAACTCGTAGAAACTCAGCACTCTAGTCTTCCACAGGTTGCAACTTGTAGTAATTCCATGTCTTTAGTTGCAAGCTGATTAGGTCACTGTTTGACCTAATCTTGTTGCAACCTGCACTTACTATGCACTATGTGACTTAACGAGGTCAGCAATGTGACCTAAACAGTCCACGATCTCTCTGAAGCTGGAACCTATATTTTTGTCCCTGCACTTTGTAATCTAAAAACCTCCGAACTGTTTAAATTGTATCACTGCTTGACTTGGGAATCGCAACCTGTAGTAATTGTGCACTGTGCATTCATGGCACTGGGCCCAACACTTGTTTATTGTTGCACTGTATGACTCAAATAGTCTCCGAACTGTTTCAATTGTAGCACTGCTTGGCCTGGAACTCGCGACCTGTAGTAATTGTGCACTGTGCATTCATGTTTATTGTTGCACTGTGTGACCTAAATAGTCTCCAATCTGTTTTAATTGTAGCACTGCTTGGCTCGGAACTCGCGACCTGTAGTAATTGTGCACTGTGCGTTCATGGCGCCGGGCGCTGGTCTCAAAGGAGAAGTCCCTTCCGCAGCCCAGCACCTGGCACATAAACCGCTCGCCCGACTCTGTTCCGTGATGGTCACTTTTTCTGGCTGCGGCTCGCTCCACCAGCAGAGGCTACAAAAGGAGAAAGGAGCTAGGGATATAGTTTTCTTCTGAGGATCTAACATCTATTTCATTATAATTTGGAGTTACAGTGCTGGGCTTCGGGAATTGCTTAGGTGTATTTGAATATGGCGATTTATGGTATTTCATCAATTTGGAGGGAAGAGCTAACAGGTTTGGCTCCATCCAAGACTGCCGAGATCATAATATACAACTGAATGCATTTCACAGATATCTACTGGTAATGGAACATAGTTAAGGTATTATGTTTGTATTATTTGCGTATATTTTCAATATTTCATAAACTCGAATGCCAGAGTGTTCTTCCTGTCGCATACTGACGTTGAATTCGTTGAAATTGAATCAGTTGATTTTATCTGACGATAGATGTGATCTTTAAAAAATCTAATTTTTTTTCCAAAATATTCTCTTTGCTATACAATTCTTCCTTAAATCCTTGCTATTCTAAAGCGATTACGTTCATACAAACATCGATGTAAATAACCAAAGATAGTAAAGCCTTTCCTATCGTGAATATATTTCAACCACCACGACCCAAAACATTTCCCAGTACTTTGTACAGTAATATGAATAAAATGTAATACATGATAATCTTTCATTTAAGAAACTTCTTTTAAGAAACTATGAAATTATTGTTTCTCAACTGCCATCGATTAAAGTTGACTTCGTGGAAGAAATAAAGATGAAAACCAACTACGTATACAAATAATTTATTCAATATCTGTCATATCTATAACGACGCTCAGAATAATCATTCAAGTTAAATCTACGCGTCCCATCAACGAGCGTAAATAACACATCTTGGCTACGTATAGTCTAACATTCTTCGTCAAACTGAGATTTTGAATTCTAGCTACATGTACATAAAATGAATATAAACATTTTTTTATTTGTATATCAATCTCAATTGGTGGACTTACAGCACAAAATATCTGTGGATACATGCATTTCTGGTTTCAGTGATCATCACTTGAGTCACTCACGATTCGGACTATAGATAAGAAAACGCATTATCCACTCTTTTTTCTTATATCTTACAAAATGTCTTACGTCTAAGTAATCAGTAGTCCCTTGGTATTTGGTTAGAATCTAGTCTTCTCTATTCATGTATAGCAGTTTAATTTCCATGTAATAATAGTGTCTCTTTCACATAGGCCAACAACTCCAATTCTAACTCCGCCTCAATTCTTAATCTCTATCTCAAACTTAAATTCACATCCATCTAAAACCAGAGGAAAATTCAAGTCTTGCGATCTCCGCGCTGTTCTAATTTCTTTTCCGGTATCATCTTTTTTCCGAGAACACAAAAAATATATGCCTGATAGCCTGGATGGTCTGTTCCATGTATATTGGTTGTCATGTTTTAGGTCCAAGTATATGTATATGGTCAGTCCTTTTCTTATAAGCTGGCTCCCTCTGTGGCCTTTTTAAGTAAGTCTCGTAACTTGGTTTTCTCCATGTTTCGATACTCAAGACAACAGCTACTATATATCATAAAATGACCCACTTTGGTCCACATGACCCTTTAAGTAATATCTGACCCATTCAATAATCACACATGACCCATTAAAAATCCAACCAAAATCTCCAATTACAGACCCTCATGAAGTCTACCGAGCCCGGCGGTGCCTGGCCTTACGCCCATGTTTCATCCCTTCGTGGCGGCGAAGGTTCCGCTTCTGGAAAAAGCTCGCGCCACAGCCAAGAAAGGCGCATGGGAAGGGCTTTTCAGTACTGCTGTTAGATCGCCGCCTCACTATACGACTGATGGCAGAGGCTGAGGGCACAGCGAAGGGCGAAGGAGGAGGAGGAGGAAGCGGGCAGCCCCCACCATGCGAGGAGTCAAAGGCTGCCACCAGGTAGCGCTACAAACACAAAAACAGCAGCGGTTAGCCTCCTCTTTTTGGGAACTACCGCCACAAATCCCCCACTCCCTTATGTTTCCGGGTGTCAGAAAGTACTATCAAAATTGGACTAGCATGATCGTTCTCCAAATAAAAAAAATATCTCATGTTCCAATATATTCATTCCTTGGAATACACTTTTCTGAGTCAGGAAATGCACTCTGTCTGCATGGATATGAACGTATTTTCCTGTCTGTCTAAATGTCTCGTGTGATATGGGTTATTCAACAATAAGCTATAGGTTATATTAACTTATAATTGTGTGCCTTTTTGATTAGTCTTGACATCTTTAAAGGTCATAGCTCCATGGTGGCATACACGTTCATCAGGTTGATTAAATGTAATGTCAAATCAAGAAACGGATCCTTATACATTGTGAAATGTTTTTTAACAATCTTATGGAAACTATCATGTTTATCGTTACCTTAGAGGTGGGCACCCATAATGATAGCATAATTCTGGTAAACCTAATATAGCAGGTAAGGTAAACAGAACTGATAATTGTCGGTTCAAGGTAGTTCGGCCTATATACTGGCATAATCTTAAACAAATTGATATTACCTCGGCCATTTTTAAAGCTGTTTTGCATTCCAGGTGGTGAATTAGACCCTTAACTGACCTACTGAATGGCCCGCAACCTTCATTTGGCATAAATGCCGTTTCACTTTCAGTGAGCTTCACAGACTACCCTAGCTTAGATGGACGGGTCAAAATCCTTTTAGATCCTTCTTATCATGATAGCTCATGCTGAAAGGTCTGTTTTGGGATGCTGCACCGGCGCTGCCTTCTGTCAGATATTGTGAGCAGTTCAGACATTGTGAATATTACGAAGAACCCCAGACCTGAGCCGTTCTATGCACAAGAAGTTTAGGAGACTCCAAGCCAGCTCTTCGGCTGTAACATTTTCAGAAACGAGCTGTACAGGCTCAAGACATTGTCTAGGTAATACTAGGGAATCCAAACTAGCTCTTTGGTTATAAAACTTCACATATGAGCTGCTCATCTCAAATGCATTGTAGAAGGATTAGATCCAGACTTGTACAGCTCGGTTGGGTAGGCATCTTCCAGTTGGGAGCAGATCCGAGCAAATTGGGAGCTGCTCCGAGCACTTTGGGAGCAGCTCAGGGTTTTGAGGCAGAGCCCGAGTGACCAGTGTCCTTCCAGTGTCGTCTCAGACAGTGCCTGTAGTAGTACGCCTTGCCACAGCCCGGCTCGCCACACACAAATTTCTTGTCGGTCGAGTTGCGTGAGCGGTACGTGTGGTAACCGACAGGCTGCAACCACTCACTATCGGGCGGGGCAGTTCTTCCTTCCTGCAGCCGGTACTAAATTAAAATAAAAGTATAAAGTCTTCTCTGAGCATGTGCTGCGTCTTCTTTTTCTTCACTGGGATTCATATAAAAGTACAAATGCAAGGTATTTCTTGGGACTTGTTGTCTCCACTCAAACAAAAGCATATCTTCATGATATTTGTTGAAGAGTAAAAAATACTCTAATCTTGTTGATTCACCTATTACAATCTGATCTCTAATAAAAAACAAGTCTGAGAAGTGTTGGCGGGTTTGATGTGAACGAACACCTTTATATCTGATGAGTATTTCAACCTTTAAGGTCTTTCGACTAACAATCAAAGTTTGATATCTATATGAGGTAGTCACATATGGAAACATAAAGATTGTATCTTAATCCTATCACATATATTTCCACTACAATATTATAAAACCAAGTAATTTCAGTCTTAAAACTTCAGAGCCCTGACCGATAGTAACCTATTATTCAAAGGGGAATATTGCCTCCTACCTCCTCCTAGGACATAACGGTCAACTTGATACCCCCTAAAAATGAACGGCACAATGTAACATCAACTTCTTACGGAACCTTCCAGAATCCACACCCTCATAAAAAAAATCAAACATAATAATTTAAAGAAGGTACTTTTCTAACCACGTAGGGTACAATACGGAATTCGTTCAAGAACTTTGCAAATACTTTTTTGTCCATATTTATTACCAAATAGTATGTCCTTTGTTGATTAAAACTGCTATTCTTTCTCTCAATGTTTGATTTGCATTGATAAACTCTTGCCAGTCTTGCAATCCTTCCCGTGCCGACCACCACTTGGCCACCGCGTCCACTATAACTGAGGTTTCTCTGTATTTAGCAGTGCTGTCTCTCCCCCACTGACCACCACTTGACTGCTATGTCCACTATAACTGAGGTGTTTCTGTATTTAGTCGTGCTTTCTCTCCCCCACCGACCACCACTTGACTGCTACGTCCACTATAACTGAGGTGTCTCCATATTTAGCAGTGCTTTCTCTCCCCCACTGACCACCACTTGACCAACGCGTCCACTATAACGGGGGCGTCTCTGAATTTAGCGGTGCTTTCTCTCCCCCACTGACCACCACTTGACCACTGTGTCCACTATAACTGAGGTGTGTCTGTATCTAGCGTTGCTTTCTCTCCCCCACTGACCACCACTTGACCACTGTGTCCACTATAACGGAGTGTCTATGTATTTTGCGGTGCTTTCTCTCCCCCACTGACCACCACTTGACCACTGTGTCCACTATAACTGAGGTGTTTCGGTATTTAGCGGTGCTTTCTCTCCCCCACTGACCACCACTTGACCACCGCGTCCACTATAATTGAGGTGTCTCTATATTTAACGGTGCTTTCTATCCCCCGCTGACCACCGCTTGACCACTGCATCCACTATAACTGAGGTGTCTCCGTATTTAGCGGTGCTTTCTCTCCCCCACTGACCACCACTTGACCACTGTGTCCACTATAACTGAGGTGTGTCTGTATCTAGCGGTGCTTTCTCTCCCCCACTGACCACCACTTGACCACTGTGTCCACTATAACGGAGTGTCTATGTATTTTGCGGTGCTTTCTCTCCCCCACTGACCACCACTTGACCACTGTGTCCACTATAACTGAGGTGTTTCGGTATTTAGCGGTGCTTTCTCTCCCCCACTGACCACCACTTGACCACCGCGTCCACTATAATTGAGGTGTCTCTATATTCAACGGTGCTTTCTATCCCCCGCTGACCACCGCTTGACCACTGCATCCACTATAACTGAGGTGTCTCCGTATTTAGCGGTGCTTTCTCTCTCCCACTGACCACCACTTGACCTCTGTGTCCACTATAACGGAGGTGTCTCTGTATTTAGCGGTGCTTTCTCTCCCCCACTGACCACCACTTGACTGCTGTGTCCACTATAATTAAGGTGTCTTTGCAAGTGGTGCTTGTAATAGTAGCTCCGGCCGCACTGACCACAGGCGAAGTCCTTGGCGGCGGAGTGGCGGGGTCGGTAGGCAAGTCGGGGGTGAGAGGCGAACAGCCCCGTGTCCACTAAATCCAGGGGTCCCAAGAACTAGAAGAAAGCAAAAAGTATAATATCTCTAAGCTGGGTATGTCTCATCTGCTAACGTCTATTGCTAATCTTACTTTTAGTATGATTATGATAAGTAGGAATGTCACCTAATTTCGTCTGGTTTTATTGAATAACTAACCTTTTCAAGACAAATTTTTGTGGTTTTATTGAATAACTAACCTTTTCAAGACAAACTTTTGACCCACACCTTAACTGTACTACAGGCGACATTCTATACACTTTCTTGTTTTTCATTAAATTATTTTAAAAACAGATACAGATGGACGAAATTAAAGTCCAGGGCTGTCAACGATATTCAACCAACTATCAAACAAGTCATTATAGATATTGGCATCAGAAATGTCAGTTTTAGATGTTTCCTTCGGATTTCTAGCACCTTTCCATTCTCCGTATATCTAAGAAAGAAAATATGTCGACGTGCAATGTGATAACAAGTGTCTTTTAAGATGATATCCATCTCCTTGGTTATCATGAAATAAAGGATGGGCCGAATAACCAATCATTCTTTGTGGATAAAAAATAACTAAAGCTCCATTCACTCCTTCCCAAAGCTACTATTCTTAAAGACGGTCTTTAATTTTTCTTCACTCCTTACAGGTTATATTTCTCTGAGGTAGTTTAAAAGTGTTCAACTTGAAGTTTCATCCACTCTTTTCCAAAGTCATAATCCGTAAGATGGCCTTCAGGATACAATTACTCCTTCCCAAAGAGTCATGATTCTTAGAGGTGGTTCCCCATCCTTGCCCGGGCCACAATTCTTTGAAAAAGTTTCATCCACTCCTTGCCCACGGTACATTTCTCTTGAGATGCACATATTTTCTAACTTCTCTTCTCTTTTTCCCGGCAAGCTCCTCTCTTATTACACACTACTTCTAAAACGGTCTCGTTTCGCATGTAGCACGTTACACACTGATCTTACTTCAGATCATGCCAAGAACCAGCGAGTAGGCTCTATCAGCCAGTCTATTTGGTTGCTGATTTGTTCAACTGCTTTTTAAAGGACCTCTGGGAACCAGCAAATTAGGTCATGACTCCACTTTTAGTTCCACTCTTATCCTCTACATAGCTACATGGTTTAGTGGTTAGCAGCCCTGCCTCCAAACCCCTATGCTGTGGGTTCCAATCCTGAAGGGATTTTGTCTCCGACAGTGTCTTTATTTTGCCTGGTTCCAATCCTGAAGGGATTTTGTCCCCGACAGTGTCTTTACTTTGCCTGGTTCCAAACCTGAAGGGATTTTGTCCCAAACAGTGTCTTTACTTTGCCTGGTTCCAATCCTGAAGGGATTTTGTCCCCGACAGTGTCTTTATTTTGCCTGGTTCCAATCCTGAAGGGATTTTGTCCCCGACAGTGTCTTTATTTTGCCTGGTTCCAATCCTGAAGGGATTTTGTCGCCGACAGTGTCTTTATTTTGCCTGGCGAAGCCGCTTGTTTCCCTATAAAGCCCCTCCCAGCCTCCGCTCCTTTTGGAAGGCGGCAGCAGGTGTTGTTTATGATAATCCCTTCTGTGTCGACTCAGGCTGGAGGCGTGGCAGAAGGACTTGCCACAGCCCGGGTAGCGACATGCATAGGTGGCCCTAGGCCTCTCCTCCAGGGCGTCGCGCTGCTCACCACTACTCCAGGGTGGGGGCTGGAGGAGGGAGGGGTCCTGGGGGTCCTCTACAGTAGTCCCTCCCCACCCGGCCAGCGGCGGCGGTGGTCCCGGCTAGAAGTGTAATGGAGAAAAAAAACGCGATCACTGACTGACTCACTTATTGCTCACTTCACTTGAGCTGCTCCTTAGGTATAGCTCTAGCTCTAGTTGTTTGGTTAGCTCTAGCTCTAGTTGTTTGGTTAAAGTACGAGTTCTCTGAGCAGTAGGTTATGATAGATTTGCTTATTGCACTTATTGGAGTATTTGGCCTAGTTGGGTTAGTACTTGATAGCTTCTCTTGATAGTAGATTATGAGGATGTCAACTTTACTAAGTTAGCGAGTTAATATACCCTTATTGCAATATGTAGGAATCTGATATTGGGTTGAAATGTCCGTGGAAATGGTGATGTTGCAGTGCAACCTTCTTAACTAATAGAGCGACCAAGTCTAAACTACAATGTATGAGGATTTGGTAAAAAAAAAATCAAATTGGCAGACTTTCTTAGTTCTTTTAGTTGACATGTACATGATCTACTCTTAATACTCTTTATTTTCTTCGTACCCTTTCCTTCTCGTGATTGTGCAAACACCAGTAACGCTGTAGAAGTTCCTATCACAACAATTAATACATGTTACTTGTACCAGGAACAGGTATCCCTAATTCAGTCGTTTTTAATCTATTTGGGACATCACTGTAATCCTTGAATCATCGAAAAAAAAACTTCTTCACAGCGGGATTACTCCAACATGAGAAAACACCCCAGGCATAGCCTCTAAACTTGGGTTAGTTGGTGTGTTTTTTGTTAGCACGGCAATTCCAGCATTGGAAAACACCCTGGATATGATTGTTTCAAAGTTGAAGTTTTTCAGCGGGGTGATTCAGGCATTGGAAAGCATCCTGGAAAGTATTCCTCTCGGCTTCACTTAGTTCAGCTTTTAGCATGGCGATTCTAGCTTTGGCAAAGTCCTTGGACATGATCTCACCAATGCAGCTGCTTCAGATTTCCAGCGGGACCATTCCAGCGTTGGAAACCACCATGGATGATGGACAGTCTGTCAATCTCAACCTGAACATTTCCCTAAAAAAAATTTGGACTGTATGCCTTAGAAGTTTGTTTGTTTGGGTAGTTTAACGTCCTAGTTCAGCTGTTCAGGGGGCAATTTTATTATCAGAAATCACCTTGCCATGGTCTTAATTTTTACTTGTTTAAGTTATCAACGAATCAATTCCAGCATTGGAAAAACCCTTGAGCCAAAATTTCTCTCGTATATATATCATTTGGAATGTACGCTGCAGAAGTAATCCGGTTCATTTTGCTGGGGAGGTCACATGGGATAAACCGGTTGGTATTCGTGCCATGAGAGAACCCCTTGCCACAACCATAAAATGTCTCCCATATTATTTGGAATGTATACTGTAGAAGGGGAGCCGGTTTGGCTGGGGCCGAGTAAATGGGACCCAGTGAAGGTGGAACTGGCTGGTTCTCGCTGCAGTGTCAGCTCAGACGCCAGCCACGAAATAATGCTTGCCACAACCCTATAACCTCCTATTTATTTGAACTGTATGCTGTAGAAGGGGTGGCCAGTCGGGGCCTGGGAGGTCACCCGGGGGAACTAGTCAGTGCTCGCGGCAGTGTCGACTCACACCCGAGCCATGACACCCGGCTTTGCCACGCCCCTTAAAATTTCTCCCATATTTTGAATGTACGCTGTAGAAGGGGTAGCTGGATGGGTCAGGGACAGGACCTGGTAGATCGCCCAGGGGAACCGGCCGGTGCTCGCGGCGGTGTCGACTCAAACCCGAGCCGTGACATCCGGCTTTGCGATGACCCTAAAATTTCTCCCATATTATTTGGACTGTATGCTGTAGAAGGGGTAGCCGGTTGGGTCGGGGGCAGGACCTGGGAGATCGCCCAGGGGAACCGGTCGGTGCTCGCGGTGGCGTGGGCTCAGACCCTAGCCATAACACCCAGCTTTGTCATGGCTCTAAAATTCCTCCCACATTATTTGGACTGTATGCTGTAGAAGGGGTAGCCAGTCGGGTCGGGGGCGGGGCCCGGGAGATCGCCCGGGGGAACTGGCCGGTGTTCTCGGCGGTGTCGGCTAAGACCTGAACCATGACAGAAGGACTTTCCACAGCCAGGGAAGGTGCACACGAACGGCTTGGGTTTGTCGGGGGTGCGGGTGGTGGAGGAGGGGTGGGCCATCCAGGGTGTTGAGGTGGTGGTAGCAGCGGCTGCCAAGCGTTCAGCGCTCCATTGGGGCCCCAGCTATAATGTAGAAAAAAGACGTAATCACTGCTTTATAGTAGACCTGCCCCGACTGAAATTAATTTATGGAGGAGGGAATTTCTATTCTTTAGTAGACAGTCCCAATTATAATTATTTTGAAAAGAGGTAATCATCAAGTTCCCTTCCAAACCACTACAGGGTTCATATCTATACCATAGCTTGAGATATACATGCTATGAAGTCCCATGATCTGCACTGGATCGTAGCAACAGCGGAGCGTTAGGTCAACCGCTGTTTAAAGAAATTTTAAAGCACAGTGGATTTATTGATCATATCAATTTCTGGCCCTTAAAATGTCAACGCGTAAGAACACTGTCACTTTCACATTATTTATTAGTCTTCAAAATCCATTTATGATTTATTATTGGAACCAATTAAATAAATAAAATTTATACTCAATTTTCTATGGTGTTCTTCAATTTATATAAAAGAACTGGTCTAGTTTTATCACACTTGAATCATTGGTTTTGTATGCTCATAATCTCGATGAATATTCTGCAGCTAGTTAATCTCTAACATTGATAAAAACATAGCTTTCATCAGCTAAATTACCAGGGACATTTAGAATCGACAATTAAAATACTGAACTTGTGCAATTTTTCAGCAAAATAATTTGCATAAACTTACATACCACAAATCGGATAATGTCCATAAAGACAGTACGAGTAAAATTAAAACATTTTACTATTAGCCAACACAAGAAAAGTACATTAGCCAATACAAATACAGTACTGACGTTCAATTAATTCATTTTCTCTGAGAAAATCATCTGTTCTACCATTTCACTGAATAGGAATGGACATTTCTTTTTTAAATTCTTTAAGTAGGAAATTTATAGTTCTCCTGCCTAGGACTCTGGATCTATTTCATAATATCTTGGAATTGCACAGAAACAGTCTGAAGACAGTGAAATGAAGAACCCACACTGCTAATATATCCCCTGTAAATCTATAATCAAAACAGATATATGTAGTACCAATTCAACGTTTCGTCACGTTAATTATCTATAAAAATCAAGAGTTAATTAATCAAATACTACAAGACCTTTCACGTTCTCTTGAAATAAATCAAGTAGGTTTGATCAGTCAGTGACTCCTCAAACATCAGTGAACATCCTTGGAATTTCTCAAAAAACGTGTCCAACAATTTTTCAAACTAGAAATGGTCCAGATACGCTGATCTCTTCCCTCCATCTTTTCTTTAAATCAAATTCTCCCTTGCCATACATTTTTTCCAATATGAATGTGATCAGTTTATGTTGCTGGATCTCCAATGCTCTGAGTGGGGGATATAGAACCCGAAGCGGATGTTGACTTTTCCTTCGCTGTTTCTACGGTTGTTTCGGTGGCGTTGGGAACCGGAGTCATGAATATCCCAAAGGTAGGCAGGTATCTGCCCGGTGGCAAACCTCCCATCGCCTGACCCCCAGCCGATGACCACTGGTCAGTGGCGAGTGACCGGTCCATTCGGTGGTCTTTGCGGTGGCGATACAGGTTGGGCCTGTGGTAAAATGCCTTCTTGCAGCCCGGGTGGGTGCACACGTAGGGCTTGTCCTGCGCGTGCACCGACCGGCGTACGCGGTACATACCGCATGCTTCAGCGGAGGCCACACCCGTCCCTCTTCCCATCCCCTCGGGTCGCTCGAACTACAAAGATACAAAAGAACCTGCTTAATGCTCGGCCTTGGGACTGATTTTTATGTTTATAGATTTTTCTCAATTTGGATGTAGATTTATAATGATATTTTCCCAACTAAAACTTGACTTTTTCTAAGAGGAGTTACCCAGTAACTTAGAGGAATAGCACCTATCTGAGGATTTTTTTTTATGTAGTGGGACTCCCTTCAAAAGGATATAGCAACCTATGGTAGACTAGATTCTACGTATCACAACTATCCTATCATTTATCTATTGGCGATCTGTACCAAACAGTAAACCCTTGTTGACATTAGAAGATAACTATCAGTTGCCCACCTGTCGATTTTCACACACATACTAGTCTCAGATTAAGAGTTTTTTTTGGGCCATAAGCCAATATTAGCCTGGGAAAAATCATCACTATAATCATTTGTTTACAGTTCCCCTGTGTATAATATATGTTGTCCTGTGTATATTTACAGCTGTCCCATTGTTTTCCAAAGTCTTGACTTTTGTTCTGGTAACGATATCTATTATACAACTACCGATACAAACAACTGAAGTATTCGTAATTCTGCAAAGAGGTAGTCTTGTGGTACGATATACCAGCCTCTCCTATAAAGTTCTAGCTGTTTGGGGGACAATACTGTGACTGTGAGTCTATTTGAGTTTGGGCCGAGTCTGCCAATAGTGATTGTGACCCTGCCAAAGTCGATTGAGGCAGCCCAGACCCTTGTGGGCTTCCCTGAGCCATACCACCACCACCACCACCCCTGCCTTTTTGGTTTTGCACCATTTTGAACAGCTGTTGCACCTCAGGCAGGGGGCTGTTTTTCTGCATTTCTGCATCTTTCGAAGCCATGTAGGCTTGGTAATATTGGGGCGGCTCGCGTTTTGTGAAACGGGGAGCCCGGTGGTCCTGAGTCCGGTGTCGGCTCAGATGACTCGAGTGAAAGAAGCGCTTGCCACAGCCGGGCTCGGTACACGCGTACGGCTTGTCCTCCGCGTACCGGGACCGCCGCTGGTTTCGGAGGGTTGTCGGGGAGCTCCAGCTCCACGGCTACAAGAGGAAAGAAGAGCTGCTCTCAAAATGTGGTGTCTTTTCTACGACTAGTTTCGAACATTTGGAGTCCATTCTACAACTAACTTTTTCTTTCCTCTACGAAAAAAGTCTGTACAGGAGCCAGTTTTCGGACTTGTTCACAAAGAATGTGGTATATGTCCAAGTGCATATTATTATATACTTGTTTTAGTTCTATTTTTCCCTAGTTATGATTTGTTAAGAAGTGAATCTCGTCTGGTGCTTGGGCATCAGTAGCCACAAATCTTTTTGTTAGTAACTAAAAGGTTATGGTCATTTGGTTATATTAGTATAGTTTTTTTTCCAGGAAATAGTTAAAGCAAAATGCTTCTGCTACCTAAACAAAGAAACCACCGCATTTTCTAGGACGGTTCGGCCTCACCTATACTTATCATAAGTTCTGAACTATACGTCTAAACTCTTGTTGATTCATCCCCAAAAGTACTAAACTATTTCGTATTTGTCGCTTCCCATGATCATACAATTGACTTTTTGTTTTAATCGTTGCAAGGAAAAAAAGTAAAGTACATCATAAAAACGCAATGGATTCAAATATTTAGACAAATATCTTTTATTGTTGATCGCAAACATCCCAACAATCAGCTTCGTTTAATATCACCAGATGCTTTGTAATATCAGTTCTGTCCCCGCGAAAATCTGTCAGGAATATGGCCTCCAATTAGCATGTCATCAGCATTTTTAAAGCAAAAATATAACAGTCGACTGGTAGAAAACAAGTCTTGCGATTGACATAAATTCTTAATTCGAAAACAAGCCAAAAACAAGTCGAGTTCCTGTCCTAAGTTCCAAACGTATTTCTCAGCTAAGAAACTCGAGTATTCTCTCAATCTTCGACGGTCATTTTTTATCAAAGCCTAGATTTAAAATCTCCATGGCATCAGTCTTTGAGCAGAAGACCTTGGTTTGCCTATCTCTATTAGTCTTGTTGTATAGGTGTCTGGTTTTGTTCAACCACCTCCTCCTCAAAATACTCCACCGGTTCGACCGTAACGGTGAACGTGGTCAGGTCCTCCTTCTCATCCTCCGTCTGGTCAGTGGGTGCCACCAGTACCACCCCCGCCTCCTCCTGGGGGTCAGTCTGGTCCAGCTTGACCACTCCAGCCTCCTGGGGGTCAAAGGGGTCAGTATCAGGGCCCCAAGTAAGGTCACTGACCACTCCATATTGAAGGCCCTTGGAGGAGTTGACCACTACCCCTGGAGGTTCCTGTTGGTCAGTCTGGTCCTCCTTGACCACTCCAGCTTCCTGGAGGTGGTCATCTGTGTAGGGAATGACCACTTCAGCCTGATGGTCACTATTAGAGCTGACCACTCCAGGCTTGATGTAAGAACTGTCCATCTTGTTAGTCTGCTGTAGGTCAGTTTGGGCCTTTTCACTACTACTACTAAAAAGACTGACCACTCCAGCCTGGTCCTCACTATAGGGACTGACCACTACTTCAGGACCCTGGAGGTCACTCTGCTGGATCTCTCCAGGGTAGGAGCCCACCACCTGAGCCTTGTAAGGACTAACTCCCCGCGTGTGCTTCAGATTGTGCACCTGTCGCTCGTGTCGGCGCGCATCCTGGCTGTGGAAGAACCTGCGCGTGCACCCGGCTACCATACACTGGTGTGGTTTGTTCAGCGCAGTGCGCGACTTACGGCGGCGTAAAGGTGGCAGCGCGTGAAGCGAAGGAGGTGCTCGTGGAGGTGGTGGTTTAGGCCGGGCAAACTGCTGCTGCCCCTATAAGGGAGCAAAACGAAAATGGCTCGCGTTAGATTTTCAGATTTTTTCCCCTTTAATTATTTTCTTAAATTTTGGTTCTGGAGGAGCCTGAGTGGTATGTTGCTGGTAGTGCTCTCTATCTTGAGTGACCTATCAAGAGGCACCTCTCTTTTTAAAACTTTCAAAACAGAAATTGAGGGGCTCAGCTCTGTAGAAAGTACGTTTCCTATATAAATCAAATGCATTTATTTCGTGAAATACAAAGCATGCCAGTGACTGACTATAAACTCCCTTTTTGTGGACCTTTTTGGAGAAAAATCATAAGTCTCCGCAGATTCTGATCAGTCTCAAATATGACCTGCGGAGTTGCACTTCCCCTGAAAACTGCTTAAATCAAATCTATCTGGATGGAAATAGATACCGCTGGATATTTTTTGTGAATCACCTGCCCAGTCAACATTCAAATTTTCGCAATTATTTCAAATATTTATTGCGGATTTAGAAAAGATTGCTGCTGATATCGGCTATGTAACATTATGTGCAGACCCATAGTGATACTTTAACTGAAGCAAAATCTGAAGTATAAGCTGTTAAACAGTCTATAATTATATCATCTATTCTGCAATCTCTCACTACCCACTATCTACAAAGTTGGTTATTCATAGTTAGAGTCCATATTATCTACTATCATAAGCCTCTTGTCTCTCCGATCATCTACCAGAATCAATGACTAGATTGCGATTGTGGACCACTACCAGAAGCCCAAGTCAGTCATGGGGTCTCAAGCCTCCAAGTTGTTTTTACCATAATGATGCTGCTAATATTCTATTGTTTCTTTCCATAATCAAAAGAGAAAAAATAGCCATCACTGCAAATAATTATGATTACGAAAACTCAATCTTAACCACTTTAGTAGTTTGAAAACTGCAAGTGTGAAGAGAAACCCCATCTTTAAACCCTATATGAGAATTTGTTGGTACAACATATTACTAGTATCTTAATCTACATCAAAAACATAGAATCATGTTTCAGATTATGATATCAATTATTGTACTATTGGATGCATATACATCAGATTTCCTTGAAACAAATTCTTTAAACAATGGATAAGTAGGCACATTTATACACATGTACCATATGTTAAGTGTTTGATAGTAGGAGATTCGGGGACATAACTGTACAACTCAAAAGTGTTTATATTTAATTCTTGTGACCCAGTTCAATCCATCCAGCAATCATGGAGAACTTTATCAGTAATTGCGCTACTCGATGTTACTTATAAAAGTGTCATAGATAAAACTAACCATCATGTACAACAAACCTATAAAATGTCTTCTAAGTTCTATGTATAAACCTCATTAACATCTCTTAAAAAGTCTCTTTTTTTTTAACAATAACATACTAGAAATAGTAAAATCCAGTGGAACCGATGTCTCTACGGTTATATAGCATCAGACTTTGCGAAATTATCTCTTTTGGGTTTCTCTGATATAAAAGTTAAACGCTAAGTATTTTCTCCCGACCTTTTACAAAATATGGTTAGAAATATAATGTCTGGTTCTTGTGATGACGTCAGAAAACATGCACTTACTTACCATAGATATCGATGCTAGAACACTCTTTAGAATACTACTGGACGTTGTAGTAATTAACTTATAATAAGAATTATCATGTTTTAACTGGCGCCAGGCCAAAAGTGACTATTTCTTCCGAAAAGGAAACACAAGCAAATTAAGAAATTTGGTTGATTTTGGCAAAATCTAGTTTTAAGCTTTTGTGATATCACTGCGGTACTTTGTCGCTAATTCTTTAAAAAAATATTCTGGTGTGTTCTACCATCGATTCAAAAGTCCAAGTAAAACCTAGAATATAGTATTAAACGTACCACATGCCTTCAAAAACCACCTCTCAATTACGACTTCAATAGAATGTTGAACCTCTAAAAAGGCAAATATTACAGGCTTTTCCCCAGGACAAAACTTTAGCACTATTTTTGAAGAGACTTTCATAATTGTTTTGAAATCATCTTTTACATAAACGTTATATTAATTAAAAGATTTTATATTTATGAAAAAAAGAGTTCACTATTTGCCTGGGGAAAAACACTGTATTACAAACATAATATCATACTGTAGTAATTGTATGATAGTTGATAATAGAGAAGCACAAGAAATGCATGCCGAGTCCAAAGTCAAGCTTATTATAGGACCGTCTTGGTTTATTATCCCTATTACATATCAACTGTAAATAAAAGTCTAATTAGGCTCCCTATCAGCACTTTCGAAAACATGTGATAAGCTTGGGTCAACAATCACATAACGACTCAAATTCAATTGTAGAAAAGTGATACGTAATCAGAACTAATACAATACTTCCAGTCTACTTGAATCAAAATAGAAAACAGGATCGTATCTATTATTCATTGAAGTTTGATCGATCAAATTTCAGGCCGTTTCAGAAAGTTAGGATGTGATTTTGTTTGCAGCATTTTGACTTATCAGTAGAGGCCTTATAACAATAGCTTTTTATCAATGGGTTAGAAATGTCTGAATTTACCATATTATGTCTAGGCTATTGTATTCGCGATCGTATCATTTTTCAACGTATACATTGTCATCGAAAAAACAAATAAAAGCTGATATCAGCATGGACAGATAAAGTGTCCATCAAACAAAGCAGATGTTTCTAGGGACACCCACCATTATTTTACAAACATACAGCGCCATGTTACAAGTAATACCACACCAATTATGCCTTGACACCTCCAATTCTTTTGTTTTATAATTTCAGGAAAGTTACTGAGGACAGTATATGGGCAATTTTTTTTTAGAGAACTTAAATGTAAAACCAATTTGTTCATGGCGCTATGTATTTGTAAAACTGCCCTTGTGGTGCTTAGAAAAGATTGCCTTTACTGCCAAGTGGCTATATTTTCTATGCATATAATATGTTTACGGATCATTACATATTTTTGTATAATTATTTTCATAGTTGCAATAGGGTACCCACCCAAATTTCATTTTCAAATTCCCTGTGTTTTCGTTTAAATTGGTATAATAACCAAAAATCCGTCGGAAAAATGTCCCATGTCTTACATTTTGAGAATCAGGAATTCTAGAACTGGGTGAAACAAAATCCTGACTGAGAAGAAAGTTATCAAAGATACTTTCAAAGTAGAAATACGTTATTATAAATTATCTACTGAAAATTAAAGGCAACCTTTGGACCTTGAAACTAGGGCCACCTCATGATTGTCAAGAACCATTTACAGATTTTTTGTGTGAATAATTTCGTTTACAATGAATCAATTATTGTTGAAGCTAAGATATTGTTTATTTCTCAAAATCATTTATGTTTCCATATTTTCCTGTCTGAGTTCTGAGAAAGGAAAACACTGAGTTTTTTTCACAAGTTTTTCTTTTCTTTTTCGCAAATTCTTGTAAATAGCTAACAACTCATGAAGTGATGGTGGCCATCCCTAATTTGAGTAGTTGGGAAAACCATAACAGAAAATTAAGGAGACAAAGAAGTGACTCTTACCATGTCAGCTCCTTGGGAGCCCTGGAGCATGGCGCGCTGTGACCCGGGTGGAAGGGGCCAGCTCGAACAGCCGGGCAGGGTACCGGTGCCTCCGCCGCCAGAGTCGGTGTCGTCTTGGAATGCTTGGTGGGCGGCTTGTTGAGCAGCGATGTCAGCCAGGTTAGGCCATTGCGAGCTGCCTGGCCCTCCTGCTCCTCCGCTGTGGTGGTGTTGCGTGTGTGGTGGATGGTGTTGCTGGTAGTACGTTGATGTAGAGTCTTGGGCGTGGCGGTCGTTCCCGCCCCCGCCTTGGTCCTCTTCGCCCCCATCTGCTGCCTGCTTTTTCACTTTGAGTGGTGGTTCGCTGGAGTCGGGGTCGTAGTCTGTGAACGAACCGTCACTACTGGCCAAGCTCTGTGAATATTGGCGCCGCATGGCCTGAGCGTCGTCCTGACTGGTGGAGGGGTGTTGTGAGTGATGGAGGGAGGAGGGGTGATGGTGTGACAGGATTCGCCGTTGTCCAGCAACCATGTGCGCTTGGCGTGCCACCGCCTGCGGCGACCGCCCCATGATCATGACACAGTCTTCCGGGTCGAGTCCGTCCTCTCCGGCCTCGACCGACTCTAGTTTTACCCGGCTCAAATCCACCTGTGGAGTGTGTGTGGAACTTGCACCTCCCCGCGCCCCCCATCCCGGGCTGGACACGGACCCACTGTCCGTGCTACCTGTCCGTTGCACCGGGTGGGAGGGCGATTGGTGCGGAGTGTCCCGGCTGCTAGCCGCACTGCTATTATTACTAATACTAATCCCACCTCCGCCATTATTCACCCTCTCCTCCTGGGCCGAGACCTCATTGGACGACCCGCGAGTCGTCTTGGTTTCGCCCCCAGGGCCAAAGCGTTCATTTATGTGGACGAGAAAGACATCGTTGCTGTCGACTGTCACCCCGATCAGGGCCTCCACACGTAGCTCGTCATTGTACGTGAGACCGTTTTTGCAGAGGAGGGTCACGGTGTCCCTCAGCAGGTTGTTGACGCGCTCTTGGTCTGGCTTCATTCTGCTGTTCAGAGATGCTCAGGCCGACCGAGTACATCCGGCATGGTCCCAGCGACACTGCTGGATGTGTATTGAAGGTGATGGGAGTTACTCAGGTTACTTCTCTAACGACTTTTTCTTGTTTCTTTCTTTATTCAGGCCGGTTGTTTCTTGGTATCTTCGGGTGGAAAAGGGAGAAGAATTCATACGAAATACAATGCCATGTTTATTTAACTAGGTTTGCCCCACCAGCAGTTTAACTATCATAGATGTTGACAAGATTTGTACAATTATAGCAACGTAAATTAACAGAGTTGTTGGCACTCTCATTTAACATACTACTTATTCTGCCATACTAAGTAGTATAGCAGATGGGGGTAACGCATATATTTCATTCAATCTATTTATTTCCCCCATCAAAGTAATTTTTCGAGACAGTAAGTGCTCTGGACATTCAACTATTGTCATTGGTGGAAAATAGTATAAAAAAAGCCTAAAAGGTAGAGCTTAAAATTAGATATATCTAGTACGTAGGCTTACTTAGGAATATTAAATTTTGTACCAATTTACCTAGTAAGTGAAATGTTTTAATGATATCAATTTTCAATAAATTCAATCAACATTTTGAAAAAGCCAGGAGGTGCAGAATTCAGATTCTTTGAGACACTAATGACTATAATACAGGTTGCAATTTAGGATTACATTAATGTAGATATTTACATCAAATTCTGCAAATTATAGACACTGGACTCATCTAAATAAGGTGCCATTCCCTCGGCCTTCCACACATTTCATATCGAGGGATGGGCCTTAGCCTTAGGCTTGACGCCAGGCGGTTATTATAAATGGTGGGTGATGCCACCTTGCGGTTAGGCCACACACCAGAAACCTCAAATACAAACCCCTCCCCCTATTAAATCTAGGCACCGTCTGGGCTCCACTAATCCCTACTTCGGCTAACCCAGGCCTAAAAACACCCAGATTCCTCACATATTTAAGCCTATACAATCTGTAAGTCAGCTATAACGAACTGTCAATGCATGTTAATGGATTAATGATGAGTAAATCCAGAAATTCAGACCAAAACCCAGCTTCCACCGACAAAGACCGACCATAATCGGGGCTCCCCCCGCCCCGTCCCCGCGAACCCAAACCCAAATTCTCCGCCGAAAAACCCCCTCCCACCGCCTGCAAAATCCTCCCGATTGTTCGTAAACCATACCTTGGTGTGCAGAAGAGTGTGTTAATGGCAGGGAGGCAGCGGTTTAATGTTACTGGGCTGGTTTATCGATCTGTTTTCGCTGCCCCTCTCTACCGAGATGCGCCCAGTCTCCCGCGGTCGTCGCCGCTCTGATGCCCGGATGTGGGGCGGCAGGTGCGCGGGGAGCGGTCGTTATTTGGATCACTTGGATCCTCCCGCTCCCGCCAAAACGAACCTGGCAGCGGCGGGAGGCCTCCAGCAAATTTTGGCCAATACTTGACCCTTTAAACGCCAGAGATTGCATTCATTTTTATTTATTTATTTATTTTTTTTTTTATTTAGCCAAAATCCTGTTTACACAAGTTCTTCCTTTCAGCTTTTACACCACCAAAATCAATATTCATATCAACTACATTTCACATGTCTTATCAACACAGTATTTAGTTATATACATTAATATCATTTGAGCAATCTATATAAGGCTGTACATCAACTTCTATTTTAGAATTCACACCAATTCACATTAGTCCATACCAACATGTTTCTCCTATATAGAAAGAAGGGTCGGCCTGCGAACACTCTCCAACACAACACTAATCCCACCTGGAGTCATTGAGTTTCAAGCTCTGTGGGGGGAGAGTGACCAGTGAGTGACCGGTGGTCCCTAAAAACTGTCTAAAACTGCCTCACATTAACAGATGCTAGAAGTCTACATTTGTGCATACCTTTCCCCCATTTTCACAAATTAAAATAGTACTATACACTTCTAATGGGCTATAGATTTTTCCTTTAATCAGGATTCCTTAGTGAGATTAAAAATGGCAAATTATTTCACGAGGTAAGGGAGACTAGATGGTGTCGGTGATTGGTGGTGGTGGGGGAGTGGGGGACGGCGTCTCTGTGACTCTCCTCCCGGGTTTTATAAATCCAAGAGAGCTGACGTCACAAAGACGCCGCTCGTGGCGGGTGGTTCCATACTCCAGGGCCGGCTCTCATTAACAGGACCGGCCTCTGACCCCCCTGCCGGGCGCTACCGTCTATGTACACAAGGTGAAATCGACCTCGTGCAAATCTGACACCCGAGGTCGATGTCTATCCTCGCGTACACTAGCTTCCCACATGACCGGGAGGGGAAGCAAAGGGGAGGGTGAGGGGGAGAGGCACCGGGGAGAGGCAGAGGGCCGGGAGGGGAAGACATCCTTATACAGGCGACCCTAAAGGGAACCCATTGAGCGATGCGATCTAAATTCTGGTCGAAACAGATCCCTAGCGACCAGTAACATTGTTAGATATTTCTGAAGCGATTTTCTTTTTTCAAGTAGATTTCTGGACGAATCGCTCAGTGGGAACACATTTTCTGGTCGAAAACGTCCAGGGGGGATGGGGCAGCGGGACAGGCCGGGGCGTATAGGGACCTATCCAGAATGCACCGCGCGGCACCTATATTATCAGCCTCCAACCGTGTGGCTCTCACTCCACATACAACTGGCCGCTGCCCTGTGTGTATCTCCAGGACCTCTCTGTGAACCACTATACATATACATTTTTTATGTCATGATGGTCAGATTGCCTATACATTCAGTTTCCCCATATCCCTGTATATATGATTATCAGGAGACTGTATTAAGTTTATTTATCCCTTATCTAATGAAACAACCTGTGCATATTTTGAAACCACTAGGACGGTTGCAACTGTGTGTCACAGGTGCCCCCTCCTCCCGGCAGCAACAAAGAGGATGCTGGGTAGGTCCCGATACCCCCACTGGGCCGGGACCGGAACACACACACAGGAACACATAGTGGAATACAGATTTAGGCCTGGGGAAGAGGTCGGGAATATGTTACATCAGGGCTGCCAACCCTGGACCACTGAAAATTGGGACACCCTAGCCTAGAATAGGGGCCGTAGAAGGGGGTGTCGCATGCCGGGTCTCCTTACCGGGCTGGCCTCTGACCCCCCTGCCGGACACACTGACCAGGCCTGGAGGTACCCCCAACAATAGACTGGAGGGGTGTAAATAAGCAAAACATATTTCACAAATTTACCCTGTTTCCATAATCAGTAATATTTTTTCAGTTCATGGGGTATTATGGTTGTCTAAAATGTTATCCCCAATGTGTAGATGGTTCTGTTTCTTAATGCAGTGCCCAAATTGTGCCCAAAATTTAAGGTCTGTGATATTTCGAAACACCTTACCTTAAAGAAAAGGTACTTTTTATAATTTATTTTCTACATCATTTTTATCGATTGTATTTTCATTCTAATTTCACTTTAAAATAAAAAGGCTAAATCATGAAATACAGAGGACATGCTGCTAGGGCCCGACCATGTGCACATGGTTGTATCTTCCAATAGAAGGGGAAGACGTGCTCTTTTTTCATTAACTGTTTGCATGTTCTCCAGGTGCCGAAGGCACTTGTTCAAATTAGAATAATTCCTTTACCTTTTGCGTAAACTTGACAATATCAGTTTCCTTTTGTAGGCTTTCATCAAGATCATCCCATAAACAAATCCCTCTATAATAGGGGGATTTTTGTACTTTTGATTGTACCGTAAATTTTCGTTCATGAATTGATGGATTTCCCCAAGATTTCCATGGATTTCCCGCCGAATTTCCCTAAATTTCATTTAATTAATGAGGTTCAAAGGCTCACTAATAAACAATATCAATTCACAAAATAGAAATAGGATTTATAGCATTGGAAATAAAATTAAATCGGCTTTTGAACGTAATTTGTCATTTTTGTGTTTGAATAGTCACAAAAATGTTATGCTTTGAACATTTTTGGAAAAATTATTGGAAAATTGTCGTTTTTTTCCGGGCGGCTATGGCCGGATTGGGGAAACTACCCTCGGGTGGCCACGGCCAGATTGGGGTCCAAAGGGTTAAATGAGGCTGGCCCCACAACAATAAAAATTTGTGTTCAGATAATATGGGTCGACAAAATTATGGTAGTTGGGTCGATTTAATTATTTTTCAGGGGCTAATCCTGGAATGTCGGGAAGAAAAACAATAACAATAAAAATAAAAATAAAACAGGGTGGACTGGGGGCATGCATTTGGCACGCCAAGGCCCCCAAATCCGTGCCTTGTATTTTTTATTCTATTTATTATTATTTTTTCAATTATTCAAATAGACCAAGTCATTCTTGAAAATTCAGAAATTACTTCAGCAGCGGGTTCCAGAGAGAATTCAGGATAATTATTTTCGATGCCGATAATTATTTTCCCGTCAGAGAGAAATCCCTGATAATTATGATCCATCCAGACAAAATTTGGCCACTATCGTCAAATAATTATCAGCAGTGTAAAAACTATCGGGAGAATTATCCGCAACCGATAGGAAAGTTTGCTATCTGTGCCCTTATAATTATCCGGAAATGTTTATTTCCATGTTGGGACATCATTTGATCCCAAATTTCACTCTTATGTGGATCCATGTTTTACATGTTACTTCACATTTGGCGGTAATATCAAATCTGCTCGGGGCAGTGGATCACGTCTTAGAGGTTTGTAAAGCTTATCTAGTGTTTTTTTTGCACTTCTTTATATCTTGTGACTTGTAGATGAAAGATATTTGCAAAGCGAGCAGCTCTTTATGATATTTATAGAGGAAGGAGTACTTTATGAATGCTGATTTTAACATTTATTCTCTTACATAGCATGGCGCCTTCCAAACAGACAGCAGAGGCTGCTCGCTGTGAGAAGTTGCAGACATGGCTATTACCCACAGCGCTCTTAAACAAGCCAACAAGCATCCGCTATTCCGGTCCAGGAAAGAAAATATGCCGTTCGACTAGAATCTACAAGGAGCGGATAGATCCAAGGGTGGAGTACCCTCGTTCAAGGGATTTCCATGCCCGCTTTCGTCTCCCCCCAGCAATGGTTGAGCAGTTAGCAAAAGAGTTTGGAGAGAGTCCTTTCTGTACCACGAAAAACTTATTCGTTGATTCTGAGAATGTAGGAAAAGGACGACCTATTCCTATATTCAACAAGGTAAAAAGATAATTATATGTATATTCTATATTAATCTATATATTTTATTTTCAATAAAATCATTCAATATTTTCAATAAAAGCTGATAGTAATTAAATTCAAAAACAAAATATATCATAGAAATCATACAAATATAAATATAAAATAGAAATTGGAAGTAACATTACTCTATCTAACTAGTAAAAATAAAAAGCACTCCCAATAGAACTATAAATATCTTAGTACTGCCAATATTTATACTAACATTATATCTTTTTCTTCCTAGGTGTGCTATGCCTTGCGCTTCCTTGCCTCTGGTGCATCTTTCACTGTTATTAAAGATACCCAAGGGGGTTGCAGTGAGTCAAGTGTGTCTCGTGCAGTCAATTCCTTTGTCAGGTTTCTCGTGTGGAAATCGAGAAGTGGCGTAATTTCATTCCCATTGGTAAGTTTGTCTTCTACTTATTATCTTCTATTTATTATTCATTATTTATTAGACCCCCCCCCTAAAAAAAAAAGATATTTTCATTAGAATAGCTATTCTAAACCATGGAAAATCATTGCCAATTATTATTGTACTAATAGCTTAGCACTTTTAATATATTCTCGTGTTATATAATCCATCAGGGATCAGGCTTAGCAAGTCTACTTCTAGTCTACTTCTAGGAGAAATATCTTACGCTCCTAGCGCCACCTGTTAACCAGTATAAAAGGCGCTGCAAGGTAGGGAGCGAGCAGTTAGTTGGTTAGTGGTTAGTAGTCACTAGAGTTTTGGTGAGAATGTCAGCTAAGTAAGTTTAACCAAGGAGTTATACCTGGAGTAAGTACATCGGCTCCGTGTAACAGACTGGAGTTTACCAATACCCACTACCTCGGACATAGGATTGTGATAGAGCTGAGTACTAGAATGGTCTAGAAGGTGTTGGAGCAACTCGTGTTCTAAATGTGGTTGATTGCTGATAGGAGATGGGAGGTGGACTGATGAAGACTTATACATGGTGGCTTTGACTCGGGATGAGATGTTTATTGAATAAAAACCCTTTCATATTAAGAAGCTCCCTCATCGTTCATTTCTTTTGAACTATTGGGAAGTGAACGGACAAACTTTAAACGCAGTCTGAATTACTCAGGCATTCTGGAAAAAACACTCATGAAGACTTGGATATACACGAACCTTACGCAGTCTTAAATCAAACATTAACAATAGTTCATTTGGTGGAGATTACCCGAAACATGACTTGTGCCGTTTTGCTCATCCTTGATGTCAGCCACCGGTGACTTTGAGGCTTCCTCTAACCCCAAGCCTCAATCTTTGCGGCCCGCAGGACACGATGTGTCAACATCATATACAGGGAATGTGGAAAACCGCCACCTGGTAGGTAATCCCTTAGACGGGGAGGCACAGAGACAGGAGGTCGCAGCCAGACCCAAGCAGCTCTGCCCCGAAGGTGCACAAAATTACCAAACCCGTGGCAAAGGTAAACCATTTCCCTGGCACCTAGGGTCCAAAGATAGGCCGGTTCTTGACGAAGGACTTGAAACCCTAACACACTCGGGACGAGTTGAAGGGAAGAACCGTCTCACGGAATATCAGCAATATTGGAACCCAGGGTACGTACCACCTACGGACCACGAAACTGGTACTAGCTCTCGCTCCACCTGTGAATCTGATGTGAACAATCCGTGGTGTAACCAAAGTGTTCCTTATCGTTTACTACCCGCAGCGGGAGGTGAAAGCGAACAGGAAGTTTCCAATGAAGATAACCTATTTTCTTCAGGAAACCTAAAACAACGACAAAACACCGCGGATAACTCCAGCCCATCAGGGGGAAAACGCCCCGAAAATCCGGTAATCCTACCTGATGGGAGCTCTCTCACCTATCCATTACCCCAACGACTTGAGTTTATCAGTCACCCACTGGTAACACCAACTCACCCCAACCCGGGGGCGTCCATTCCTTATTCCACTGTAGCTAAAGGAAAAACAGTGGGAGGGGATAGGGGAGTGGGAAGGGAAGCAGAGGGAAACAGCGAGAAAGTAGGCAATTTACAACCCTATCGATTAACTTACGGTGTAGAAACGAACTTAGACCAAGCTGGTAAAAGAGCGGAAGCTCGGGCCTTTGATCCAGCCGAAATATTAAAGCAGTGGGCAGACTCAAGCCCCGAAAAGCACATAGATTTAGAGAGGCTAAGCGATCAGGATAGTGAAGAAAATGTAACGCTTAAAGCACAAGATTTTAACACTCTAACTCATGAATTGTATGAAGAATACGAGGACGAGTACGAGGAAGAAAATAGCGAGACAGAACAAGCAGCCGCAGATGTCAGAGGGGGTAGTCCTGATAGAAAATTAGCTAGAGAAGATAAATCAACCTCGTCTTCATACGAACTTATTACCGAGGATGTTTTAGACACAGGTAAGAAAGCTAAACTAGAAAGTGAGGACGAAATTAGTGTAGAAGAAATACCTGTGAAAGAACAGTGGGACGATCACGATATACAAAACCTCCACGAAAATAATATGGCGGAAGGAGGCGTTCCTTTGATGGATCTAGTAGAAGAAAGAGAGGATAGAGATCAACGCCAGCAACCCGGTGAAGGGGGAGCTGGGGGTGTAGATCTGGGGGCATGGCATCCTAACCGTGGGATGGACCCTGGGGGACCTCAACAAAACAATGGGAATGGCCAGATCCTAATCCAGCAGCCGGGCCGAGGCGTGCAGGCAGGAGGCGGGATAGACCTTGGGCCCATACAACAACATATATTGTACCCTTTCATAAGGCAGGCAATGGCAGCCCCTATACAACAGGCCCAAGGAGGCCAAGGTAATCAGGCCAATCCTCCCCTTAATCAACAAGTTCAAGGGGGCCAGAACGATCAGGCCAACCCTCAAGGACTTATTCCTCCTCTTAATCAACAGGCCCAAGGAGGCCAAGGTAATCAGGCCAATCCTCCCCTTAATCAACAAGTTCAAGGGGGCCAGAACGATCAGGCCAACCCTCAAGGACTTATTCCTCCTCTTAATCAGCAGGTCCAGGGAGGCCAGGATAATCAGGCCAACCCACAAGGGCCTAACCCTCCTCAAAACCTTCTCAACAACCCTCCTCAAAACCTTCTCAACAACCCTCCTCAAAACCTTCTCAACAACCCTCCCCAAAACCTTATTAATAATCCCCCTCCGAATCAGCCCAATCTGGGGATAAACCCTGGGGGACTCCAGCAACCCGGTGAAGGGGGAAATGGTGGTGCGAATCCGGGAATACAGCAGCCTAATCCTGGGGTAAACCTTGGGGGACTGCAACAAGATGATGGGAATGGCCAACCAGGCCAACAGCCTGGCCGAGCCGTGCCAGCAGGGGGTGGGGTCGAGCAAAACATGTTCCCTTACTTAATGCAGGCGATGGCGATCGCAGCCAATCTTAACGCAGGCCGAGGTAGAGTGGGTGACCAACAGGGTCAGCAAGCTCCGGCAGGCCAGAATAACCAGGCGAACCCACCAGGACTTGGTAACGTTCCCCCAAACCAACCTAATCAACCCAACCCGCCAGGTCCGCCGGACCCGCCGGGTCAGAATAACCCCCCAAATCCACCGGGGCCTCCACCGCCCGGCCCGCCGGGACCGCCAGGTCCGCCGGGCCCACCAGGTCAGAACAATCCTCTGAACCCTCCGAACCAGCCAAATCTCTGGAGTATCTTCCCGCAACTAAACACGGCATGGGGCCAAGTACCCCCGCCAGTGCGGGAAACGTCCCACAATGGTCATCAAAGGGGACCAAATATTAGATTACCATGGTTTAGTGGGAAGGAGGATGAGCAGATAGAAAAGTATTTCAGGGAACTGAAGCGACTGAAAGCTATCTATGATTGGTCGGACGCCCATCTCCTGAATATGACGCTATTAGGCCTGAAGGGACGGGCAGATGACTGGGCAGGAGCCTTAGCTGAAAGCGAGAAAAATACATTTGAGAAATTAGAAACTCAAATGACAAAGATCTTCGGCGATCGAAGAGCTAAGTGGCAGAAACACGCAGAGTTCTGTGGCCTTAAACAAGGAAAAGACCAGAGCGTGATCGAATTTGCAGGTGTTCTGAAACAAAAGCAAGTTAAGGCAGAGGCGAGTGAAAGCATGATGTTAGCTGTGTTTTTAGAAGGATTAAAACAGGGCGTAGCCAGGCAAGTAGCTATACTGGACCCTAAGTCGTTCACCGAAGCGGTGGATTGTGCAACGAGACTAGAATCGTTGGACAAAGGCAAAGGGGGAACTAAAATATCTAATGCAGTGAGCGAACTGGCTGGAAGCCAAGAATCAGAGGAGACCGCGGCCCTAAACTCCATCTCCGAACGATTTGGAGTGGTGCTGGCCCGACTGGAGGCCGCTCCATGGTTCCAGAAACCAAAGCCAGGGCAAAGCGGGACTCCCCAGAGTGGTGGTAACTTTAAACAGCAAGGTTATGAGAGAAAAGATAGGTACGAAAACCAGAAAGGTGAAAGAAATTCAGATCAGAAGCCTAAATCCAATATCGCCCCGAACAGAGAGGCAGATAAGGGAAAGAATCTGCCAACTCAACAGAAAGTAGAGAGACCCAGGTTGCCTTTTGATGAAAGTAAGTTTTGTATCATTCACCAACAGCATGGTCACTCTACAGAAGCGTGCTTGTGGTTGAAGAATAGGTTGAGGGAAAAACCCCCGCGGATCTACAAAGATAGCAAAGCCAGTGGTACCGAACAAAAGAATCAGGGAAACTAGAGGAAGGGTCCGTTCATTCCACGATAGAATTAGGCGCAGTGGACGGACCGGCTAGGAGAGAGATAGGAGACGAAGCATTTTTCTTAACGTTAAGATTTGATGATCAGAAGGAGGTTAGATCTTTGGTAGACACTGGGGCGAGTGATTGCTTCATGTCTACCTTTTGCAAACAGCAGATTCCTAAACAATGTATACTAGATGAATGGAAAGTATCGAAGGGAAACATCAGTTTAGCAGACAATTCGTCTCAAGTAATACTAGAACAAATTAGATGTAAGTTTTCAATCCAGGGATCGGTGGTCTGCTATGATTTCAACATAGTGGACGATCTATGCCACCTAATAGTAATCGGTAGAAACTTATTAACAGTGCTTCGATCAGATTTATCTCTACCAGGCGCAAAGATAGAAGTGTTTTGTGGAAACCCTATAGTCAGCAAAGAAACAGTGAAAATTCCACCGGGAAATGAATGCATCATACCGGTTACCACCCGAGAGCCGCTGGGATTAGACTCACCAGTGGCTTACTGCGCACCAGCAGTCACTGCCCCGGTCCTAGTGGAGGGGTGCGTGAATACGGTGGGAAGTCAGTGGTGGATCAAAGTCATGAATCCGCTAGATGAAATGCAAGAAATCACTCCCCAGGAAGTATTAGCTTTTGCAGAAGAATGCGCAGTGCCTGAGGTAAACCAAAATCAGATAGAAGAGTTCCTAGACTTGTGTTATCTAACTAAAACAGAGACCCCAATGTCCATCTGTAGGATTTCTGTAGAAGTAATGAAAGACGCAGTGCAAATGGAAAGCCAAACCTCTGAGGAGAAATCCCGAGGTAAAATGGATGAAAATGTAAGTAAAATAGATCTAACCGAGTCGTGCTTAAACGAAGAACAACAGGTAAGGTTTAGACAAATGCTTAATAACAACAGAAATGCACTAGCGTTCTCAATGGAAGAGTTAGGTCACTGTGAAATAGCGCCGATGAGAATCATTGTGGATGAGTCGCAGGGAGTCATAAGTTCTAGACCATACCGATACTCTCCACAGAAAATGGATATCATCGATGAACAGGTTAGGCAACTCATAGATATAGGTGTCATAGAGCCCAGCGAATCGGCTTGGCGAAGCCCGCTGGTGGTAGTGCAGAAGAAAGATGGCAAACCTAGGCTCTGTACAGACTTTCGCATGCTTAATCAAGTCACTTTTAAAGATAAATTCCCCATGCCCACGGCTCGCTCGCTTTTCCTATATATGGCTTACAAGAAACCCACTATGTGGACAGCTTTAGATCTGTTGAGCGGCTATCATCAGTGTGTAATCGAAGAAGACAGTAGAAAATATACCGCTTTTGAAACCCCGATGGGTGTGTATCAGTATAAGCGTGTACCATTTGGCTTAGTTGGCGCGCCTTGGCAGTTTACCAAGGTAATGGCCATAGCGCTAAAGGGATTGATTCCTAGAACATGCTTAGCATATTTAGACGACGTAATCGTCTACGACACTACATTTGAAGAACACCTGGCAAGTGTTGAGGTGGTTCTCCAAGCTTTGGCGAGAGCTAATCTCAAACTGAAACCGTCAAAGTGTGAGTGGTGCCGCAGTGAAATCAATTTCCTCGGCCACGTAGTAAACGCGGAAGGAGTGGCTACACAAAGGGTAACCACAGAAAAGATTACAGCCTTTAACCGTCCACATAATGTGAAAACCATTAAATCATTTCTGGGACTGTGTAATTACTACCGATCGTTTGTCCCAAATTTTGCCGATCTAGCTAAACCATTAAATCGGCTGCTAAAGAAAGAAGTCTATTTTGAGTGGACGGAGGCTTGCGAGGAAGCGTTTCAACAGTTAAAGAAACTGCTCACCTCGCCACCCTTACTAATCCATCCGGATATAGGAGGGCATTTCTATCTGCTAACAGATGCATCGGACGCCGCGTGCGGTGCAGCGGTTTGTCACAAACTAGATGAAATCTACCGTCCGGTTGCTTTCTGGGGATGTACTCTCCGAGACGCCGAATTAAATTATTCGGTAACAGAAAAGGAGGCTCTGGCAGTAATTAAAGGCATTAAGAACTATGAGGACATGTTGCAGGGAGCTAAAATCACAATAGTGACTGATCACAAACCGTTGATTCCCCTGCTACAGAGTGCCTACAAAGCCCCGTCAGCCCGGCTGAGACGGTGGGCTTTAGCGTTATCAGATTTTGATTTTGAAATCATATATGAGCCAGGAGCGACTCATTTTCTACCGGACTATTTGTCTAGAGTCTATCATGAGCATGTCCCAGGTGAAGAATATGAGCCCGCTGTGGGATGTGAGTTATTTGAGGCCGAAGTTCAGGATGAAGAGCTTTCTGTAGCTACGGTAATAAACGCGCAACTCCAAGATGCAGAGTGCGCGCAATTGATAGACTACCTGCAGGACGGAGACCTACCGACAGATCCCATTGAAGCTAGGCGAATAATGGACCAAGCCGATTTTGTGGGAATGGTGGCACCGGGAGTACTCTGTAGGTTCAACGTCAAAAGGTATAACAAACACCAAGACCAATTGGTAAGGCTAAAACCACGAATGATAGTTCCGGGAAGGTTAATTCCCAAAGTCCTGAGACTGTTACATAATGACATATTAGCTGGGGGACATGTAGGGATCAGTAACCTCACTACCAAAATCTCTGATAAATTCTACTGGCGGAACATGAACGCCGATATAGTAGACTATGTGAAAGCTTGTGAGACCTGCTCTCTGAGGAGACGGGCTCCGCATTTCAAGGCCTTAGCTAAGTCTTGGGAGAGACCAACCCGACCCTTTGAGGTGGTACAGTGTGATTTCATCGGGCCACTAAAGAGGGCTAGGGATGGGTCAAAATATATCATGACCTTCATAGACCTACTAACAGGTTGGCCGGAGGCTTTCACCACGAAAGACTCCACTGCGCAAACCGCGGCCAACTGTTTCCTAACCGGGATAGTGTGTCGGTATGGGCGGGTAAACCGTCTGCACACAGACCGAGGGGCGGCCTTCCTCTCAGGGCTATTCAGGGAAATCACCACCCGACTAGCGTGCAAACAAACGTTCACTACCGGGCGAATGCCGACTGGCAACGCTCGAGTAGAAAGACTACATAAAACCATTGAAAACCTGATTGCTTATTATATCCCTGACGACCACTGTAACTGGATCGATCTACTTCCCATTGCATTATGGACAGTTAGATCCACAATCAGTGTACGGTCGGGATACAGCCCGCACACCCTGCTGTTTGGCAGAGATCCAATTAGCATGGGAATGCCTGAGCAGGGAACAATTCCTGAAACGCTGAACGACTGCGAGTTTTTCATGCAAACCAAGGATAATATTGCTATGTTTAAGAATATGGCTGAAAGGGTAGTTCAAAACTACGAAAAAGATCTGAGGCTGCGAATTGATGAGCGGGCGCGGCCCACTCAGATGTACGAAGGTGATATGGTATACATGTACGACCCTTTAGCTAGTGAAAATAAAGCGTCTAAGTTCTCAAACAGGTATACTGGGCCATTCAGGGTAATTGAAACAAAAGGAGACCACCTTGTTAGACTAGTGTCTTTAAAAACTGGAAAACAGGTCCCACATCTAGTAAACATTTCAAAACTCAAACCTGCACATGGGCCTTGGTCCCCCGCTGTCCCTCATAACATTCCCAAAATGGTGAGAGAAGCGAAAATCACTAACTCAAAAGGGGCAGATCCTGACCGAAACCCTGAATTGCATCACACTCCGACGGGTGAAATCGCTGAGGAAGATGGCGAAATAAGGGGTGCTGAGACTGAAAACTCAACGGGAACGACCGGTCCCCGTGAGCATGATGCAGTTCCTATGACCAGGAAGGTACCTACACAAAAACCCGGTCCAAGTCCCACTGATTTAGCAGAAACGGATGGGCAAATCACTGATGGTCAGGGCACCAGTGCGGACACCGCGCTGTCAACAAACTTATCCTTTGTTCCTAATAAAGCCGCCTGTGAACGGGGAACAGCTGGCGCTAATGAACAGAGGAAACGCAAACGAGCTAAACGAAGGGGCAAAAGCCAGCCGTTGGAGGGGAGATCCCCTCCAGGCAACAACAAGCCCATAAAACTACCCTGCGGTGATGTGCCGATCTTGGATACATCGGAACAGAGCCCAGAAAAAACAGTAAAGGACCATGTCCCGACGAAAGGTGGCTATAACCTACGTCGGAACCGCCGCCCTAACTACGTCGCTCTGTCCAACGGCGGGGAAAGCGACGACATGGATGATTAATGCAGGAAATCTAGCCGCCCTGTGAAAATAAAGGTTCGGCGGAGCGGCACCGTTAGCATCAACGCTAATGGAACAGGTGGTCTACCTCACGGCCACCCCGCCGCGCCCAGGGGCGTGGCAGAAAGGGAGGGTGCGCACACCAAGAGAGATGCCAGTGGTTTGGCGTCATCTCTTGGGACTGGATGCAAGCGTTCCCCCCCCCACCTGAAACAAAATACAGCTCCAAATATGGAGACGGCATGGACAAGCGGATCGGTTATAATTTCGTGGGATCCGCGCCGATCCACCAGTCGGTCCGCAACTCTGCTCCTAGACGGTCACCTCTGCTGCAGGTGATTGTACGCACAACCCAGCCCGGGAGGAAACGGAGATAGACATTGATTCTATCTCTGAACAGAAGTTGGAGATAGAAATTGTTCAACTTCCGACTTCTCCTGGAAGGAGCAGAAAGAGAACTTAGCTGGGACACTGATCCACCGACTCATGGGGAACTGTCTAGCCCTCCGGCCACATAGCAATCCAAAGGGAACCACTACTTTCCCTGCGGACACGGAGGGAAGGATCATCGTCCCCCTGAGAAGGAAACGGATTAGCCGCCCCCACCAGAGGGCGCTACCTACCAAGGGAAGGTTCGTTGGGCCATTCTTTTAGGATTTTACCAAATGAAAGAAAAGACAGTCGAAAAGGAGAGTGCTAGGAAACAACCGGCTCAGACCCTTAGGCGGTGGAGTTGGCCGGGCCGGGGGGGTGTCCGTCCGGACTCAACCGACGCCGGGATTGCCCGGAAGAAGCCAAGGACACCAGCCCGGCGGCCCACCAGAACGACCACAGGCGGAGCCAAGAGGTCCGCTAAATCGGCTCCCGCCAAAAAGAAGACAGCAGATAAAGACTTCTACAATTTATCTGAGGTGAGTGACTCGGAGCCCGAGCCAAGGCTAACGGCGTTGGCCAAGCCGGTTCAGAAGGAGGAAGCGGCCAACCAACCGGTGCAGATTCAGGCCGGCTGGTTCTGGGACCTTACGCAACCACTGTTCCAACTATTTGAGACTGTTGACGAAATTAGAAGGACAGTAGGACTGGATGTGCCAAAATCAAACAAACAGTTAGCTGAGATTAAAACTCAGGTAGCTCCTTTCATTCAAAGGACCACACAAAACTCTAAATGCGTCAAGGAAAGTACCAGCCTACAAACAACACGAGGCGGCCGACCTCTGCCCACTCTGGAAAGGCGATCGGGAGGGGAACAGCTAACCGTCGCCGCTCCAGGACTAAAAGTGGAGGTAGCACCCGTTCAACACGCGCCAACCCCACCGGTGGGGAACGGGCCAGCGGGAGCTCCCCTCCTCCACCACTTACAGCCTGCGGACCCCGCTTGTTTAGACTTGAGCAGCTTGACAACGAGCTGCAACGCCAATCCCTCACCACTGCTATGGAACCAGCAGCAGTGGACGCCAACCAGCCAGCCGGGGGGCCCACTGTGGCCGAGCCCACTCCCAACGACAAACTCACCGCAGGTACCGAACCCATACCCCTCGAGCCAACCGTCGTACGATCCAACGGGGGCCGTTTCGGACTGGAACCTACTAGGCCAAGACCCCTCAGAGCAATGCGCCCCTCGTCCTGCGAACGTATGAGAGGCTTGAGGATCACGGTCACCAGGGACGAGAGCGGGATCATCAGGCGAGTGGTAAATGACAACGGGCAAAACCTCTACGAGCATGTCCCAAACTAAACAGACCAGAGGACCCGGGAGGAGAGCATACTTCGGCGCATGGATGATAGTAGTGCGCAGGAAAATAAGGTAACTTTGCTGTGAACATGTTTTAGATAGACTGCAAAATTAACTTTCTCAAACTATCGCTAAGGCCAAAACAAAGACAATGAAGTGGCTAGTGCTGTTCGTATTAGCTATAATAGGGGGCATTAGGGGAGTGCATAACGACTCCAGCCCACCTGAAGGGCTAGCCCCTAACGCTGAAGTGATAGCTTTAGAACAATATGGAGTAGTGTTAAAACCAGGGAAGTTAATGTCCACCGCGGATATAACACACGTCCGACAAGGCTTCCTAATCACTATTCCAAGGAGGCGCTCCTTCAACAAAGCTACCTTTGGCCAAGTCTGTCACCGATATCTACAGGGAGGAGACGCCCTCGATCGGGCCTGCTACCATATCAGGTCGCTGGTCAATTGGATGGATCAGACGTCGCAAGCGCTTAAGGGTCGGTACCGGGAAGTTCTTAATGAAACCTTAAGTTCCCTAATAAAAAACACTCAACAAGACCTTCAAAATCAAGAGTCGGAATTAAATCCAGGTGGAAGGGTCAAGAGAATGAAGAAGTTGCCCACAATGCTGGACGATCCAGGGTGGCCGACCTTTCCTCTTCCAACCTCATGGAATCAAGGGCTGGCAGCTGATGTCAAATATAACAGGGAATTGATTAAAGTATTGCAAGAATCTTCGGACCAAATGATCGAAGACTTGGCTCTGATGAATGAAAAACATGACGAGGCTGTGGAAAGGGTTAACCATGTCGTGATAGGCCTACTGGACAATCTAAGATCACTAAATAAGGCACACAACACGACTCGCCGAAGGATGAAACTCGTGCAACATAAGGTGGATTGGATGGAACTGTACCTGAATATGATACCGGTCGCTCTAGAAGACAAGCTAGGAGAGATGGTGTATCTTCAACTGATGGTAGAGCAAACTCGCGTGTTCAGGAAAGGTGTACAGCGCCTGACGCGGGGCCAGCTGACTATGGACTTGGTTCCCCGCCAATATATGGTCGGAGCGGTCCAGGAAGTTAACAGATATCTAAAGGGGATCCACCCCAGGTTCCATGTCGCGTTCACAAATCCTTCCTTCTATTACGAGAACAGTCAACCCTCGTTCAAATTCGATGAAACCACTCAGGAATTAATAGTGTATGTAAGGGTGCCAGTGGTGGCTGACGAACATTTGTTCAGGGTCTACGAAGTACTAACTTTTCCTGTGCCAGTGACGGTTAAGGGGCGACTTAAGAAGGACGCTCTCCAAATTGTTAATCTACCCAAAAGTGTCGCCATGTCCATGTCCCGCCAGTATTACGTACCATTAGCTAGTGGCAGTTGGTCAGGTTGTTATGGACAGACCATCACGCTCTGTAAGGATCTACCCTATATGAAAAAGATTACAGACAACACCTGCACTGCTGCGCTACTGAGGCGCGACGACCTAGCGATCCAAGAAAAATGTGAGCTGGACTATCTACTGGAAGCAGATTTTGGAGAGATGGCAGTGTACCTAGACGACGGAGATATGCTAGTGGTCAGCGCCGACACCCGAGGCCAAATGATTTGCAGAAACCAGCCTGCGGTCGGAGTGAACATAGAAAATTACGCAAGGGTTCAGGTGGAATGCGACTGTGCATTCCAAACACAAGGAGCGTGGATACCGTATAGCTTGCGAAATTGTGACCGGCACACCAGGATCACCACGGTTGTGTACCCACATAATGACCTGTTGGAAGCAGCAAGTCGTGTGAAGGGGTGGGACATGAATTTCACAACGTCCAAAAACGAACCCACTATGTTGGAGTCAGACCCTATCCCTGAAACAATTAGGAAAGACCTGCTGGAAATCGAGGAAAGCCTGAAGGTCAAAATACCTGTAACCTCCTTGGCCAAACGAATACAAAAACACCGTAAAGACTTGGCCAAGGGTATCAAGAAAGCGACTGACCGTTACGAGGTAGAGAAACACGCCCCGTGGTTCTCTATAGGTAACTTCGGAGGCGGTTTTGGTCTCCTCACCATCTTCTGCATAGTGGTAGCTGTGACAATTATTGGATGTATCCTTTGGAAGTGCTGGCGGAACCATCAAGGCAAGGCTGCCCTAGCCGGACTAACCATGACTTTACCTCGGGCCATGGCCTTGGAGACGGCGGACCCGGAGAAACTGTTGCACCGTGAAAAGGCACAAACTGGGTGTCCAGACGCGACCGCCAACCCCACTGCAGTGGCAGTGCTTGCTATATTATTAGCAGTACTAGTCATCGCTATAGTGGTCCTCGTGTGGCGAAAGTGGAGAAATATTAGAAGAAAGACTGTAGATGGGTTGTACGTACAGTTTGCCAATCCACATATGATAGAAACAATCTTCCTAGGCGAACTGGCCATGCCTTCAGACCACACTTATACGGAGGGCTATGTGCTCATTAGGGATCTACTGGTGACCCAGCTGTGTCTGAAATATACTCTGACAGTTACCTGGGGGGCGCAGCTGATGGGAGCAGCGACTAGACCTGGACAACATCCATCCAAGGTGCCACTACCAGACACCCTGAGGGTATCTAAAAAACTAGCCCGGCTAATGATGAGCAATTTAAAATACAATACCAGGGCCAGGCTACTGAGATATTCC
The DNA here is from genome assembly GCA_936440205.1 of Lepidonotus clava. NCBI lineage: Eukaryota > Metazoa > Annelida > Polychaeta > Phyllodocida > Polynoidae > Lepidonotus > Lepidonotus clava. Next base: position 45,549,117 of record OW387139.1, read on the forward strand.
TCAGGGCTAGCCACTCCTGTACCAATGGGAGTACCGCGCCTCATCGACGCAGGCTGGTCCGATATCGGAGCGGACTGGCCTCAACCGGTGATGGGACATGGAACAATGCCTAACGCTCCTCCTAGATCGACCACGCCCACCTCAACAGCGACCGGAACAGGATCTGCCCGAAAGACAATAAGGCCAGGGACATCCGAAATAAATCCAGGAACGGTTTATGAAGTTATCATATGACAATGTAACGAGTGTTAAAAACTGACCTAGTGCTGTACAGGTAAAATTGGTGAATTAATAACACAAAGGTACGAATACTAAAACTAAAATGTTACAGGAAGTTCGCTGGGCAATACCTGTTTGGGTAGGTAGGGTTCTGTTGACTAACCTGATCAACAAGGATTCACCAGTCAGGGAAACCTGGGTCGGGTAGGCTGGTCCAACCGTCTCTCTATGGACCCATGGGTTATCTAAATTTCTCTCAAGTCGAGTGTCCCATGCCCGGTAGCCTAGCTCAACACTCTCATTGTTAACGATTTGGCAACGCTTTTAAAGTAGGGAACCATTTGGAACCGATCCTAGTGTCACGAAATTTTAGCATTTAAAAAAAAAAAAAAAAAAAAAAAAAAAATACTCAAAATTCTGTATAAAACCTAAGAGCGCTCAACGGGACCAATGCTCCCAACGAGCGAAGTGAACTTCCTCAAGCAAGTACCATCTACACCTGACCCCTGTGTTGTTGTTACCGCTAGGATCGGGCTGCAGTACAGGAGTCACTTGGGGAACGCCACTGTCTATTCTTTAGCATGCTTACATATATAATCTTCTCAAAGATGAGGGGGCTGCACAAGCAGCAGGAGCCTGCCCACAGGCCTGGTGTCAGTGGTGCCTGACAGGAGGCAGGACGTTGGGGTTACGCGTCACTGACGCTGCGAAGGGCACTGGGGTGGACGCCCGACCATGGCAGTCACTGTGCCCCGGGTGGATTGGCTCCTGACAAGCGGTCTCTTCATCACAAAAAAAACCGACGAATAGAAAGAAATTTACCTAAAAACTAATATATAAAGCAAACCAATATTTGTGTAACTAAGAGCTCTTCCTCAGGGAATTTTGGGCAAAATATAATAAGAAAACAGTATAATTAGTAACATTCTCAGGGGAGACGCTCTGTGACAGCACACGAGAGTACCTTATACGTGGCTCGTTTGCTCCTGGTATAGACACGCTGCAGCGGCAGGGATATGTGCAAATCCTGACAAGGCGTGCCATAGTTGGGAGCTATAGCGGAGGTCACAAGGAAATGTAGTTACGGGACAACGGCGAATTGGTGACATTCACAGGGTGCTCGGCTCTCTCTCACCATATTGCGACTCCATCAAACTGGACAAGCCATCCCTGGGGGGGGGGAGAAGCTGTAGCGAAAACTCACAAGGCGGTGGAGCGAGGTGCTGTCCTTATTAATAGCCCCGTCGTCTTGGTTATGTGTAAATGACCACCGGATCACCGTATGTCTTAGGTCAAGGGATCCTGACTTTAACATAAAAATCAGGATCCAACGACAACTAGTATCAAGAAGAAAGAAAATAATGAACAACTGCCCATAATTCAAGACTAAGTTATTTAGACCACTTTTAGACCAGTTTTAATCGGGACAGAGACAAAACGGCAAGAAGTCAAGTTTCGACCCGGGTAAAAATTAGAAATAATTAAAATTAATAAAGGAAATGAGCGGCTTCAGAGCTGACCGCCGTCGATAAAAAAAAAAAAAAAAAATAAATGAATGAAAATTAGTCTTGACCGCCGTCGTGGCGCTAAAAGTATCCAGGTCTCCGCTCAACAGTTGAGCTGAAGAGGGGGGACATGGACTACTGATTCCCTGATGAACAAGCTACAATAAACTTGGTTGACACCCAGAGCTAATAAGTTTACCCGATCTATTAGAAAGGAGCTAAAAGTTCTAACTCTGTCTTTAGCACTACCTATCCCTGCCCTGCATGCGCATAGTTAGGATAAGCTGGGGGCGGAGTCTTTTCAGGAGTAGTCTTGACTCTCCACAAGAAAAACGGGCATAGACCTGAACAAGAAAACGGGTTTAACCTTGTACTGTACTTCGGTAAAGGCCCGACTTACTAGGTGCTGTCTGGAAGTGAGTGATCTAAGGAGATGCATTTACACATCTCTATAATTTAAAGGGGGTGTAGGCTGCATATTAAAAAAAAAAATATATATGCAGTCTGCTCCCAATTATAACAATGGGAAACTCGGTGCTGCCCATTCTGGTCCTATGAGTGGGAAGGTACCGACAAACCACGTGTAACTAATGAGGACCGGGAATCAGATCAGAAATGAACCTGAATCTGAGACCCGATCCTCTGGTGATAACTAATGAGGAACGAATAATCTCAACCTCCTTTGTACAGTTAGTACTTAATGTCCTTTAATGACATTTATACCTCACGGAATGAAAACGCTACCCCCACCGCTTGTCATGTTGGTTTTTCCCATGTGATGTAGAGTATAGGGTAGACAGTGAGATGTTACTGTTAACATAGGTATAATATCTATTCAGTGAACCGTTTGGAGTTAGTGGCGCACCCGTTTGCATTGTCAGAAGGGCGCCACTACCCAATATAAAGTGGAACTCGGTCTTCAAACCCCAGGCTGAATGTAGGGGGTGAACGCCGAGCTACCACCTGTAACTAGCAAAGAGAGAAGGGATTTTGTCGTAACATAATCATTCAATAAGAACAAACTGTGGTTTTAAAGCGGATGCTTCACAAAATGGAGTCAAATATGTTAGAACAGTTGTCACCCTTGAAGGGGGTGTTAACTTGTTTACGAATAAATCCTTGGAGTGTATTGGGTAATTATTCTACCACACTGTACAGAAAGAGTGTTATCAAGAGTATTGACTCTTGTAAAAAAAAAAAAAATGATGACCTCTTAAGGTAAACCACCAGGGATCCAATTCCTATCATTATTCTTATCTCCCCATGAGGTCGGTTAGGGAATCTGGGCGGGACAGTTTTGCATCACATCTCGGGCACTCATGGAGCCTTTGCAGATGGATGTTCTTGTAACGGCTCAGCCCCGACCTGTGGGCATAGGCTTCCACACATTCATCGCAAGGATATCACTGTCTGAGATGTTTGGCAATCTCAGGCACTGATAAGCGTGGCTTCTGTGTTCAATGGAACGGCGCCTACTAAGGCCTGATCTATGAACGTACGAACTCCCGCAGTGTTCACACATGTATCTCTGCTTGGGACGCTTGGTAATCTTTGTGGTGCTGGTGCCTTTCTAGCTCTTAATAAGGATACCATTCCTTCTTTCACAGTGACACATACAGAATCTTCATCTGGGAATTCATTCAGTGTCTTAGAGACTTCATCTCGGTCTCCTCACAGTAGTATTTTTTCCTCTTCGAGACGACTCTGTACAATAATACTCACTCTAAAACTTATTCTAACACAATGACACTGACGCAGTCTTGATGTTGGACTAAAACATGGGATGGGTATCTGTGGCCTTCGCCACTACATCTCAAACTTACCATGGGAGTCGCCAACAACTCGTTGGACGGCTCCACCTATGGTGTCGCCTCAAGTGGCCGACACGTCAATATTTCCTGTACCCGGTAAGGGGAACTACTCATCAAAGAATTCTGTCACAGCCAATCTAATGCTGGGAAGTCTGGACCAAAACACTTGGTCACCTACTGTCACCTAAACTTACCAGGGTGAACACCCTAGGAAGCACTGGTTACTTAGGACACCCCATGTGAATTGTTTCCAATGTAGACATTTACACTAATGCCCTGTACGTATAACGACTAAACAAAGAATCCTGTTACAGCAAATCTAGTGTTGTACAACTCAGACCGGAATCTCTGGCCACCCGTACCTGATTCTCATGTGCAGTGTCAGTCCCCAAACAGTTAATAGTATCAAATAATAACAATACGATGCAAATTACCCACACTCCAAAAAGCCTACTTAGATCGGCAATGTCAACAAACCGCTAGTCAGAAAACCCCCTATTATCGCCCAACCACGCGCGAGGTAAAATGCTTGATCATATTAGCCTAAACAATCCGCCCACTAAAACTATATAGCCTGACGCTTTTCAGTGCCAACCGTGTCACATTGCTTCATTCACATCACCCTAACATACCGCAGGACCTGGAAAAGATAATAAGTTTAGTACGCAAGATCCTGACTCTCGGCCCGCGTCCACCATCTTGGAACCAAAAAGTAAACACTAGGTGGCCACCCACGCTACCCGTTACTAAAATCACCAGCAAAACACAGTTTCTGGTTCCGGGAGTGACATCAGCTTCCGGAATACAACCACGTGAAGGCGAGCCGAGAACCACCAAAAGGAATTTGGCCAACAATCTCCTTAAATCTACGATTAGTAGCCTACCTAACGTGCCAAGAACTGTAGAAGGGAGGCGGAACTTACCCGATCTCGGAGCGGTGGTTAGGAGGGCGGCTCCACGAGAAGGGCGAAGGCCCGGCAACGAGCGGCGTAGACAACGGGTCCCGTGGCAACAGTCTATGTTTCTGCGGCTCCTGGTGAACATCTGGCCAAAGGCCTCCGGAGAAAAGAAACACTGTCTGGGGTATCCTGGATAAATACATCTTAGTGGACTAGGTGCTGATCGGGAATTGAATCACTGGAATCACAGGGTAGAAATCACTTAAAAAAAAAATTATTATATACATGAATGCCGGTGGTTTACTGCGGGGCCAGCGGTAGGCGGGCGACAAAACGGCCAAGGGCCCGGGCCCAACGACGCACTATCCGTGGGGACGGCGAGTAGCCGTCCTCCAACTCTCCAAAATTGTTCACTGTTAGTGTCCCATCCGCCACAGTCTTTACTAAATGGAGTGCTCGTCCGGTGTTCACAGTGGGTACCCCAAACCAATCGTTGCACCTCTTCACCTCCCGGCTGACCTTGGTGATAAGACGATTGACCCATTTTTGCAGCGACTCGTCGCTGTCAGTTAACGGCCACCTTCCAGCGTCAAACCCTGAAGGGGTTGCGATGACGAGGGTGGCCGGTAACGGGTGGGAGTGTAGGTTGTAGAACGCCCTATTTAAAGTTTCAGCATAAAACTTTGCCGCTGCCTCCGACTTGGTAAAAAGAGGGAGATACAAACCGAGCTTCCGGTCCCAGGTGAGGACATCAAGGATGTTGCACACCACGATAAGAATGTCATCGGGGAAAATAACATGATGGGCAAAGGCGTGTCCGGATAGTTCCGCTGTTGTGGCGTTTTTCCAAGGAAAAATCACAACTGTGTGGTCCGAGTCCCCTAGCAACAGGTCCGGGTATCCCTCGACTCCCGCCTCTCTGTCCGAGCAGAAGATTGCAACTCTGACCATCGTGGTTGGGTGAAAAGATCAAAGATTAGATGTGACAAAAAGAATCTACGTCCGCCTCTTGTAAAATAACCACCGGCACTGATTAAAATGACGTCAAAACGAGGCTAATTTGGGAAACCCCTTTTTGATCCAAAAGATCCAAATTCTGAAATCGGCTAGCATGATCAATCCATCGTATAATTTCTTATAAAATCTGTGCTAAACTAAAGTTTAGGTCCCCAACCAACATAATCAAGCGACAGAATTAATTCATATCGGCCCAAAATATCAGGTCGAACCATCAAACTTGCAAATTTGTTCGAAACAGAAATTTGTCATCCGGGCGCTTCGCGCCTGGAGGATCCAAATCGAGGTCAAACCTTGGAAGGGAACTCTAGTCAAGCGTCCCGCTAAGTACACATGTACTAAGCATGACTGGTGGGCGCGCGACGCGGATGGTAATATTTACTAGACCTAACTGCATAATGTTGCTAGATCAGATGCAGGGACCTTGTAATTATTGTAAATAATGTTATTATGATTGAAGTTTGGTTGAAATTTGACACGCATTGTATCATGGAAGTCGTTCGTTCAAAATGTCCGAATTCTCTGTATTGACTTATGTTGTGTTAATTTGTTCTGAAATTGGATTTGATGTACACTTGTTACTCTTAGAAGTTTAAGACAACCCTACACTGTATATATGTTGAGTTCTGTCGACTTGTGTTACAAATTACAAATGTCAGAATCTGTACATGTATGTACTAAGGAAAAACCCAACTCTATCACTTTAAGCACGAGTGTCATAATACTTCATCCTCTAAAGTTGACTTTGTCATTTTGTAACCGTGATTATGTCATCATTTACGTTGTTATCCAAATAATCATGTTATCAATTTTTAACACTTACCTTGTCATTTTATGAACGGGTTCTGCTAACCGTGAGCTTCAAGATGTGGAAATCAACTCAATGAATAATTTCACTGTGAATTTGTGTTGAAACCGGATCTACAAATCTATTGATACTGTGTTGAATGTACCACGAGAGTCAAGCCCACCCACCATGGTATAACAAATATATCCAATCATCAAAATTGGGAGTTCATTATATTCATTTGGTTTGAGCTATGTCGTCCACCTCCTTAAACTCAAACACCTGACCGCCGTCGAATGTACTAATAGCTTAGCACTTTTAATATATTCTCGTGTTATATAATCCATCAGGGATCAGGCTTAGCAAGTCTACTTCTAGTCTACTTCTAGGAGAAATATCTTACGCTCCTAGCGCCACCTGTTAACCAGTATAAAAGGCGCTGCAAGGTAGGGAGCGAGCAGTTAGTTGGTTAGTGGTTAGTAGTCACTAGAGTTTTGGTGAGAATGTCAGCTAAGTAAGTTTAACCAAGGAGTTATACCTGGAGTAAGTACATCGGCTCCGTGTAACAGACTGGAGTTTACCAATACCCACTACCTCGGACATAGGATTGTGATAGAGCTGAGTACTAGAATGGTCTAGAAGGTGTTGGAGCAACTCGTGTTCTAAATGTGGTTGATTGCTGATAGGAGATGGGAGGTGGACTGATGAAGACTTATACATGGTGGCTTTGACTCGGGATGAGATGTTTATTGAATAAAAACCCTTTCATATTAAGAAGCTCCCTCATCGTTCATTTCTTTTGAACTATTGGGAAGTGAACGGACAAACTTTAAACGCAGTCTGAATTACTCAGGCATTCTGGAAAAAACACTCATGAAGACTTGGATATACACGAACCTTACGCAGTCTTAAATCAAACATTAACAATAGTTCATTATATTCCAAAAAAAACATTATTCCCTATATATCTATGTATGCCCAACAATCATAAGATTCCTTTACATATATAATAACTACATATATATTTTGTTTGCAGAAGAACGAGATGCATGAACATGCAGTGTGGTTTAGTAGACGCTATAAAATGGATCAGTGCATCGGGTGCCTAGATGGCACTTATATTCCGATCAAACGTCCAGTAAACAACGAAGCATCCTACGTCAACAGGCACGGCTATCATGCACTGAACTGCTTGGTGTGTTGAAATATAACATATATACTTTTACTAATTCATTGGTTACAGATAAAAAAAAAATTAAAAAATTACAGAATCAAGTAGGTCCCATAGTAGTTATACTTATATTACGGATACAAACATTGTTGGCATTATTCCCAACTATAAATATGAATAGAAATATTATATGCCATTTTTTGTTTTCCAGGTTGTAACCGACAGTGAGGAACGCTTCACGTTTCTGGAAGCCTCGGTCGCTGGGTCGAACCATGACATGCATGTGCTTGAAAGATCAGAGCTTGGGCCAAGTATCCTTGGAACAGACCGTCTAGGAGATTATTTTCTACTAGGGGATAGTGGGTATGTGGCATGATATTTATATTAATATCTAATATTAATATCTATATCAATATTAACAACTATATTAATTTAATTTAAATGTTTCACCTAAGATAGCTAAATATTTTATTAGATCATGTTATTACAGGTACAAGAGTAACACTTTGTGAAAAAAAAAACCATCATATGTTACATGTTAATGTAACATGTTCTTTACATGCGAACCATGCGTTACAGAATACACTAGAAAACATCACAGTTATTGTACTATATAATGCTTAATTTTCTGTTCAAGGTATGGACTATCACCTCAAATCTTCACCCCATTTCGTTATCGTGACGTTGATAAGATGCCCCTCCACGAGAAGAAGTACCAGAAGGCGCATGTCCACGCCCGCAACTCCGTGGAGAGGGCAATAGGACAGCTCAAGATGCGTTGGCGGTAGGTAATGTTTCTTCTTAATTATCTGGAGACTCTTCATGTTCATAAATATTCTGTATGGATCTAAGTAGCTTTTTAATTCTTATTATACCGTAACATCCTCAGTTTCTGTCCGCTAATCTGCACCTCTATGTTCAGAACTCTTAAATTGTTTTTTCCATTCAATTTTGACTAAATTTTATGTAATTTTTTTACTTTTTTTTTTTACTTTCAGTTGCCTGTCCAAGAACGGAGTTGGTGTTCTCGATCTTGACCCTCTACACGCATCCTGGGAGGTGGAAGCATGTTGTGCACTCCACAACATGTGCATATCTTGGGGCGTTCGTGAACTCCAACCAGGGGAAAACAAAGACCCGGATATGGAGGAGCAGATCCAGGAGGAGGCAGCAAGGCGAATTCACAGATCATTGAGGCAGGCTGCTCGTTTAGGTCTAACAGAGCCTCCTACTGCAGCTGTCCGTGAGAGGACGAAGGCCCAACTGTACCATGCCGGACTGGTCAAACGTGCAAAGTACATATTCCATAACTATGGTGGTCCACGACCAACAATTCGTGAGCGTCGACCAAGAAGACGCTAAAAATATCCATTGTTTTCGTTGAGATGCAATTGATTACACTTGCGATCAATTCTTCCAGTTTAAGATACATCAATTTTGCAATATCGGCAGTAGACTGAACATAAACTTTCATATCAATTATCTGCTCAATAAGCAAATGAACTTTCATAATACTTATCTCCTCAAGAAGCAAATCAAACGAAATTAACGTATTGTGTACTTCTCTATATGTAACCTTACATTCCGTGATCAACTGTTGGTGGTAAGGTGTAACATGATTTGGATTTTTCAAATATGCAAATGAAACTTATAATGAACTGCGTCAAGAATTAAATCCTGATTAAATGTTGTGAAATTTTGCAGGTTCAGTGATTGAAACTAAGCAAGAAATTCTGAAAGAATGAACTGTTTGGTAAAAAAAATAAAATAAACCCCGAAGTATTGCAATTTTGGTGTTGGGTATGTTCTCTCTTTAATATCGTATCGGTGCAAGCACGTTATTACAAAATATTTCTAAATATTTCTAAATCTGTATGTTCAAGAATTAAAATAGACATGAAGAATACAACTTTATTTGGACTACTTTATTCAAATATCGAACGTCAACGGGAAAATACTAATGAACCCTTACCAACAATTCCTGAGAGTCCCATACACAATAGTACACAATTAACATGCAAACATGCACCACATGGTAGTGACACGTTAACATAACATTATTCAGTAATGAAAAATACACATTATCATAATCGCCCTTTAACCCATAGAACTCCTGTACCAGGTGTTTCACCTCACCTGACATACTTGCCGTTTCCAAATTGAGTGCATCCAGTGTCTTTGTATTAGTTTTGACCCGTTTCACGTCATCGATGATAATCCCAATACCATCCTCCAAAGTCCCTTTGAATTCAGCAGCCTTCACTTCAGCAATGGCTGGTTGTTTTGTGGGTGGTTGTTGTTGAATTTCTGGTTGTTCTTTCGTTACCGGCTGTTGTTTGGTGCCTTCTTCTTTTTTGCTGTTTTTTTTGGATGTTGACTTCTGTGTTTTAACCCCATCCTGCAGCTTGTCTTTTTTGCTACCAGCAGTAAGATCGATGGTGTCCGATGCTGTAACCTCCTCACTCTTGACGGACATACGATAATTGGGAGCACGTTCGTCATCCTTCGGTACTTTCGCAAGGGGAGTACTTGCTTGCGGGTTGAAGTTCAAGTCAGGCACCTCTGGCAGTTCGTAATCTTTGTCCTCCTTATCGGCTGGAAAAATTTAAAACAGATTCAAATTATTAGGACTGTTATACACAATATGCAGAGTCTAGTTTTGTCGGAAATTATACTTCACTTTATGTTCACACAATATTTCTTTCAATAATAATTATCCGGAAACTTTATGAAAACATATTAGTTCGCAGTTATATGGGTTTGACCACTATATTCGACGCGGCGACTCTTATTGTACTAAACATTATTTACTAACACTAATAAAGAGAACAAGTATTTCTTTATATTTACCCTCGTCAGTGTAGCTAAGCTGCCGTTTTGGCTTGAAGACATCACCCAGTATGTCTGTCATCGACTTCTTCCCTCTAGTATTTTTGGCCGGTGGTGTTGGGGATGCGGGTGACGTCTCCGGGTATCCTTCTTAGCTTTTATACGTGGGGAACGTCGCTGTTGTTTTGCCTCTTCGCCCTCAGCGTCAACTTAACCTAAAAAAGAATAATTTACAAAAATTATTAGTTATGTATGCAAAGTAGTTATCTTTATTGTCATTGAATAGGAAAACATGTGTTCTTTTTTCTTTATTGTTACCATATACAACATATTCACTTCCTTATTGTCATTGAATAGGAAAAGACGTGTTAATTATTCTGTTTTTTTACCATATACAACATATTCCCTTCCACTGGTAATTGATCAAATATAGTTACCTCCCCCCCTCCCCACCACCACGTCTAAGTACATGTCGGAACATGTTTACCGATTTTTAATTATAAACAAATTAACAAAAATAAATGTAGTGCATGCAGAATAACACCTTACCTATTACTATAGGGCAAGATGCATCACCTTTTCTTGCTTTCTTGGAGCGGGTGGATAGGCGGCTGACTTTCTTCTTTTGCCGTTCGTAGTGTTCGTCACGATCCTCATCATCGATCTCCTCTGCCTCTGACGACTCACTGTCGCTGCTATCGTCTTTTGGTTTGGGTTTACCCTTCTTGGTCTTCGGCTTCGGGTCCATACCTGCAATATTGTCATCACTTACAATAATTTTCCATTACTTTGTAAAATATAACTTTATGATTAATATGTTATGAACCTTAGAGCATTGGTATTTCGTTTACAGGCTCTGTATTAATCCGATCCTTATATTTTCATAGTTTTTTTTTTATATATAGTTAGGTATGTTTCTATTTAATATTTCAAACTACATGTAATAATATGGTAAGCGATGCTGACAAAGTATGTGTTCTGCCCGGCCTGGCCCTCCCTATATCATAATGCATGTTTTCTGTTATTATCTGGAAAAAAGCAATATCGTCGTTTTACTTGTATTATTTTAAGCTTACCATACTCCTCCTTTTGAACTTTTATTTGGCGTTTAACATCTGCCTTCGACTCGTCCATGGCATCCTTCTGTTTCTTTTCGGCCTCCGCCATGCATTTGACGAAATCCTGGGCTGATAACACTGAGTTTCTGGTCGGGTCGGTTTCTAGCGGACGCTTCCATGAACCAGGAAGTACTGAAATGTATTATATCAAAACATAAAAATTGGGAACAATAAGCAATAAATTGATTTTTACAGTGTGCAATTTTTTAATTTTTTTCAAAATTCAACTGGAAATAAAGTGACTGTTTTATTATTGGCAAGAAAACACAATGGCCCCACACGGCAATTCAACCAACTATATTAGAATATCGCATTATTATCTCTAACTACATAATTAAAACTATACTTGAAGAAAAAAAGTTAACAAATACAAATACAAACCTCCGCAGCATTCCGGTCCATAGAATTGTAGAGTCATAATTTCCAGAGAAGTCAGTTTGTCTTTCTCCGGAATGGCAGCACCCCCAGACTGTTTTTCCATCTTCGACAAATTTTTCGCCTGCAAATAAAATAAAGAAATAACTAAATACATTCCTATAATATTAATCAGTAACCATCTGAAATAAATCAATTATTTTTTTATAGGGACACTAATAGTGATATATAAATTTGTATCTATGACGAGGATGGTGATGAACACTACCAACCGCAAAAGAAGAAAGTAAGCCGCCTGTCATGTCTAATCAAGCAATTTTCTTTTTATTCGGACACTAATAGTAATATATAATTTAGTATCTATGTATAGTAGCGAAAAAATTGCATTTCGTAATTATCGGTATATAGAATTATCCGTTTTATTTCTGTGCATTTGATTTATTAGAGAGAACTAACCTTGGTTCTGCAGTCAGACTTGTACGTAATCATCTTATAGTAGATGTGTTTTTTTCTACGTTTCTTGCCCCCCACCGCATTCACCCGCTCTTTCATGGCCTTGAATGCCTGGTTCTTGAGTTTGCCACGCTCTGTTGGCTGAGTGTTGGAACTATCGAACTTCCCATGTATGATATCCCTAGTGTGAAGAAAAAACCAAACAATGTATACCAACATATATGAAAATACCAAAGAATCACAAACTTCAAACGGCCGGTTAGTGTTAAAGAATTAAACCAAATAAACAGGACAAACACATATTACTTTTTTTTCTACCACACTTTTCTATCATAGGCATAATATAATATGATAGGCAGTAAATTACACAAATTATTCATTATATTTGGTATTATTTATTGTCGACATTATTTATTGTCGACATTAAAGTGAAGAATAATAAGCAATTGAAGATAAGTATTAATATTTCATTGTTTTGAATACAGCGTGAGGTGTTCTTACTTGAAGTCTTCTGCGGTAGTATATATAGCGGCCAGCTCGGCCGACGTCCACCAGGTTCGTGAGGTCTCATCTTCATCCTCGCTGCAGGAGGAACACCACGATAAATTCGGTCTTTTACCACCGTTAGTTTTCTTCTTTCGTTTATTACCTCTTGCAGCAGGTGTGTCGGTGGTGGCTTGGGAACTTGCGTGGGAGGCCTGGGAGGTCTGGGATGTATTATCCTCAGAGTCGTCCATAATTTGTTGTTGTGAATCTTCCAATGGAGCGACAGATGTCACAATAGTGCTAGCTCTCCGGCCAACTTTTCGTTTTTTTTGGGGGGTTTTAAAAGGTGAGTCGAACTCCTCATCTGAATTTGTTTGCAGTATTTTTGATAGAGTGTTCTTAGCTTTTGTGACGGAGGAAGATGATGTGTCTGCTGAAGGCTTGGCTGATGAAGCCTTGGTACGAAGTGGAGGAAGGGGACGGTCTGGGGATTCAATATCGACAAAACTGCTGGATTTCTTGTCCGGAGAATTATCCTCCTCAACAATTAGTGCGAATCTAGCAGAGAGTTCATCTATTTTCTTCTGTGTGTCAGCCGCTATAGCAGAATCCAGTAGCTGGTTTAGTTGGACTCTCTGTTTTTCGGTAGTTTCCCCCTCAAGAAGCAATCGGATACATTTGACGTCCTCACTTTCTTTTACCAGTGTAGATGACTTTTTCTTTTTCCCCGACATCTGCAAAACAAAAACATAGATTTATTATTATTAGTATTATTGTTAATATCGGACATCGAAAAGCTAAGCGTCGCCAACAACTGATGTGTTCGGCCCGGTTCTGGCTTGCCCGACTATATATAAAAAAAGAATATGTCCGGATAACAGAGTTATATTTCGCAGGCATACAGCTCTCCCCTTTCACCAACAACTCACTTTTTATCTGGAAAATATTTATAGGCCTGGCCCGCCGTCTGCGCCTAAACAGCAGATGGCGGGCAAGAGCATACAGACTACAAAAAACAACTTATTTATATTATATTTATCCTAGAAATGTTATCTTTTCATGCGAAAACTGAGTTTGAATTTTTTTAATTTTTAGGCGCCTAAACATAATTTTCAGGTGCTTACTACGGGCACCCCGAATTATGTACGATAACTATTTGTCGTGGCCTGCCCGATCGAACTCTACAAAGAGAGGCGCCGGGCGGGCACAAGCTTTAGCGAACGAAGGGCGAAAGTTCGGTGAATATTCTGTGAAATTATGACTTACAGAGCATATACTTTTAATTTAGGCGCAGACAGCGGGGCAGGCCTATAAATATTTTGTTTTCTGTGTAGGTGTAAGCATTTATATATTCTGTAGAATTATGACTTAAAGAGTATTCACTTTGCAAAAATGACTTAATTTTATTCTATTTATCAAACCAATGTTAACTTTTCACTAGAAATTTGATCGAACTCTACAAAGACAGGCGCCCGCCGGGGACAAGCTTCAGCAAACGACCGGCGAACGTTTGGAGAATATTCTGTGAAATTATGACTTACAGAGCATATACTGTACAAAAATGACTTAATTTTATTCTATTTATGAAAACAATGTTATATTTTCATGCGAAAACTGAGTTTGGTGCTGCAGTAGTGGATAACTGCTTATATGTGAGGTTTAGACACCTTTCCTGTTGGGTGAAAGAGAGGCACTGGTATATATACTCAGAGATGGGAATCTACTTTCGGGTAGCTGGGTAGTGCATCCAATCAATTCATTACCTTGATTTGTACAGAGCACTCAATCAATTGGCCTTAGGCCCCCAGCTACCTGGGTGCTGTGAGATGAATGATAGAAACCCCACTCATCTCATAGCACTCTTAATTTTTATCCGGGAAATATTTATAGGCGCCGGGCGGGCACAAGCTTCAGCGAACGACCGGCGAACGGTCGCTGAATATTCTGTGAAATTATGACTTACAGAGCATACAGACTACAAAAACAACTTATTTATATTATATTTATCCTAGAAATGTTATCTTTTCATGCAAAAACTGAGTGGTACATCCGACCTTAGACAATATAGTTTATAGTTTAGGCACCGAGGGCGGGGGAGGCCTATAAATGGATATAAATATTTTCCGGACCGATCGAACTCTAGAAAGAGAGGCGCCGGGCAGGCACAAGCTTCAGCGAACGACCGGCAAACGTTCGCTGAATATTCTGTGAAATGATGACTTACAGAGTATACACACTACAAAAATAACTTATTTATATTATATTTATCCTAGAAATGTTATCTTTTCATGCGAGAACTGAGTTTGGTGCTGCAGTAGTGGATAACTGCTTATATGTGAGGTTTAGACACCTTTCCTGTTGGGTGAAAGAGAGGTACTGGTATATATACTCAGAGATGGGAATCTACTTTCGGATAGCTGGGTAGTGCATCCAATCAATTCATTACCTTGATTTGTACAGAGCACTCAATCAATTGGCCTTAGGCCCCCAGCTACCTGGGTGCTGTGAGATGAATGTTAGAAACCCCACTCATCTCATAGCACTCTTAATTTTTTATTTACACTTTCACTTTTGATTTTTTTTTATCCTAGCCTGTTAGGCCTAGCGCAGGCCTAGTGCCGGGTCGGCAGATGTTGCAGATATTATTAACCGGGCATTTCACCAACAATTGTACATTTAAGTTCGATCGGTCTGGGATGAAACTAGGCGCTGTCTAAATATTCGAATACTAATGCAGACTGGGGGGGGGGGCAGGCCTATAAATATTTTCCGGATAAGAAGTGAGTTGTTGGTGAAAGGGTAGAGAAGGAAGGGACAAAAAGATATTATTAACCGGGCATTTCATCAACAATTTTTATCCCGCCGACATAAGCGTGCCGGCCTGGACCATATTACCTGTTTAGGCGCAGGCGGCAGGCCAGGCCTAGTATAATATTATGAAAATATGACCTGTGTAGGTAGAATGGAGGTTAGCCCCTCACCCCCACCACCACAAAATTAGAGAAACACAAACATTATGGATAGAGGGGGCGGAGGGAAAACAGTGTCCCACACTTTATCTGTATACAGCTTGGGGACGAAGAAAATTACATCAAAATGACATGAAATACACTACATTGTTTGTTATTCATGATTGTTTTACTAGTGTACTATAGTACTATAGTGACAGTTTGAGTATAAACGATCGGTGGAACATGATATCCACATGAAACACGGACAAATAGGCTAAAAAATCTGTAGCAACCACTTCTAAATTGTGTTCGAACATTATAATATAGTTTACAGAGCATATACTTACGGTGAATTGAAGCGAAGCAGAAGATAAAAACAGCAAGATGAATGTGATCAACGTGACGAGCATGGATCCAAGATGGCGAGGACGGTGATGTGATGTAGTACCGGCGTAAAACTATGAAACGTAACCAAGTTATCGGGAACCAGCAACTATAAGATGATTATCGGCCTCTATATATGTTATATACTCAACCGACCAAAAACAAGCGGATTTGACCTCTACCGGATGTGACAACAATTTCTAACATCTAAAATACATCTCCTGGTCAAATATATGCCTTTTGTGTTCTTTAAGTAATTTATATCGGATTTTGATACCTTTTAGGAAAATCTTCATCAACAATAAGTTATACGTGGTTATGGAAAGATCAAATATTAGGGTAGGCCTGGTTACCATAACACAATAACGTTTTTAGGCCTGATAAAAATAGTGGTCATGCAGTGATATATTTAGTGGCTGTGCGATAGTTGTTTACACTGCGTTATGTAGATTTATCTGACACAAATACTTGCGTTTTCTCCATTTTGATTGGGGCTTGTAATTCTATTAATTTTGATTGTTGCGGCCTAATGTAAATAAGTTATTCTAGACAATAGTTATCATTAAAAAATCTTTTCTGTGTATCCAGTGGGAATATCTCTTTGATTTCAAGGAACAGACTCTGCTTACTTATCCTTTGTTTTAGTAAATGAAAAAGAGCATAATGTTTTTCTATTTTAAAGTATAAATTGGTTAGATATGTGACTGTATTTGATATTTTGTGTAAAATTTATTGACCACTAGTATTATTTATTGTTCTCTATATATAGGTCACCTTCTTTCATTTTTCATGTTTGTAATAAGCTGAAAAACAGAGGTGATTCTGATGCTTATTACTGAATAAAAGTTTATGCACAAAAAAATTAAATAAAATAAACACATAAGAATTGATATGAATATAATTTCATAGGAAATTCATAACATTGGATTGTTTTATAATTTCAATTTATTTCTTCAGATAACTATGTGTAGATCTAGGCCTAATAATAAGAATGATTCTAAGCAATTCTTATATTGGGGCCTAACTCATTTTGTCTAAGTTGACTTTACCAGCCGACCGGTGTGCGCGCATGCGCGCTTGTGTGTGTGTACGTGTGTGTGTGTGTGTGTGTGTGTTTGTGTTACACCCTCTTCAAAAAAAGAGTACCCATTCTAATTACCACTTTAAACCCACTTTGCCAGCCTCATGCATGAAAGAACTGCCTTAAACCTAATTTTACTTACACCAGGAGGCACTTTTGTCACTCCATAGTCCCTGTCCTCACTGTAATGATAAGTATAGTGGCGACACCTGTATTCAAGAATTCATACAACCACAAAATTTAATAGAATCCATCTGTCCACCACTATCATATATATGTGTGTGTGGACCCGGTATCTATTCTAAGCTTCAAGATAGTAGTGGCGGATAATGGGGAGGGGGGCGCAGGGGGACACTCCCCGCTTTAGGCAAAATATTGATTTTTCTTATGTTCTTGGCCTCTGATGAAGCGCCGGTAGATTTGACAGAAAGGCACCCTCCTCCCCCAGCTTTAGAAATCTCTGGAAATCAGGCCGGTGACTATAGGGGGCGCGCCAATCCCCCCCCCCCCCCCCCCCCCCGAAGAAATTTGTTAAAAAGTTCCAAATTTCCAAATTTCCTTTAAAAATTCAGTGTAAACCCCTAAATAAACGGGAGAAAATATTGAAAAGTTCCACATTGGGAATCTCGCCATCCCGACTTTAGGTTTAAATTATTGAAATTATAAGCAAAGGTTCCACTTAGGGATTCTTGCACCCCTCCATCGCAAACTCTGTGTACGGGCCTGGGAAACGCTCCTGGATCATGGTGTTATAATTATGTAGATTCACCATAAGAATATAATTTTCATGCTATTTGTTATCATTCATATGATGAATATAATATAGGCCCCTTTGTGAATGATCTAATGGCATTAAGCAAATACAGATTGAATGTCAATTCAGTAAAATAGGGGTTAATACAAATGTTTGGTATATATATCATGATTGTCTTATTTATAATTGGAGGGGTTTGTATTTCACAAAAATCCCCTCTATCAATTGTGCACTTCACGATCTTCACATGCGGCATGGTCATACAATATGCCTAAGATTGATCTTTCATACTTTATTAGCCATGTTGCTTTGATAAAACACTGGGAAAATCCACAGTTTCACTTCCTCTACCATTGTCGCTTTTGTATCTGTTATTCAAACTTCTCAATTTCAAAAGCAAGATAATTGAACAATCTCCCAAGAAAGGGCATACGCCCATATCCCTTTTGTAGCCAACTGGCAGTGCATGGCGCTACACTTTAATAAAAAAATGTGATTGACAAAGTGAAGAACAGCTAGGAACTGTAGTCCTACACCATACAAAAAGGTTTACCTTCCCCCTTCCTACCTCCATAGACGTCACTACTTACTCTACGTGAAACACTTGCACACACACACATACATGCATACACACATACAGGTACGTGCGCACACACACACACACACACACACATGCATACACACATGCACACACACATGCATGTACATACGCCACGCACACAAAAACGCACACATGCACACACACACACATGCTCACACACATACACACACACATGCACACACACATTCACACACACACATGCACACACAAATGCACACACACATGCACATGCACACACACATGCACACGCACACACACACACACATACACACACGCACATGCACACATGCACACACACACACACACACACTTACTTATCTCAAGCGTATTTTTGTACCTCTTTGAGTTAATTGGTGAAAATTAAGTCGGTGACTTCGAATATATATTTTCAATAATTATGGACATACATTATTGAAACTGAATATTGTTCGTGCACCAGTGGATTCGAGTAAATGACGGTCGACTGTCTGTTATGGACATAGACATTGTAGAAAACACTTATTGGATTAAGATCTACGTGTAGCTGGTAAAATATAGGTGCGGGGTAAGATATGCGACGGACAATAGAGTTAATAAATTAATGTCCTTGTATGGGGAAAACCAATCTAGTCATGTATTTCCTAATTTCGTGATAATTTCCCATTAATCCAAGTGGTTTTGCTATGCATTACACATAAAACCGGGGGCAGATCCAGGGTGGGGGGGGGGGTGCATGGGATCGTGTCCATTCCCTTTTAACGGGAAATCGACAAAGGGAACGATTTTTAACCCCTCATGATAATCTCTGTACCACGAGGCCAAACGATATATAGTACTCTTACTTAAAATGATGTTTGTCAAGAGGTAGGAACAACTATAAAATGCAAGGAAAGCTCTTCCTGAGCGTTTTTTTTCCTTTTCTTTTTTTTGCGAATGCATGCAACATCACGAATCACTATAAATTCTTTAATTATCCTTGGTTTGATATCTGGGACAGAAGGTATGAGCACGAAATATATAAGTAGTATTTTACAGATGCATTGGGGATAATCTACGGAACTCTCGAAAGAGTTGTCCATCAAAATACATTAAGTGAATTATGCAAGTTTTCATACATTCAGTATCACAAACGCTACAGAGCCCTTATCAAAAGTTTGGCATTTTAGAAATTCCACGACTAATCAATCAATTGTTCAATAAAGTGCTAAAATATATATTTTTTGCATACTTTACTACGATAAGATATCATCATTTCTGCTGGTAGGTATTTTCAGAGTCATTCTAGCAAACCAAAACCGTCAACATACGTTGCCAGTTAATGTGCCTCTGACTTTAGAGCCCAATTGTTGCATTGCATTATTCTCAGCTGAAAGGATGATTATTACTTTGATTAAATTTTCTCATTATTCCAAGTTTACTTCCCATACAAAGCGTTTAGATTCCCGTGTATAAAGTTGATATAATTATATATGACCATGCAGGGTTCTTAATTCTTTATTTAAAGGGAGGGGCCAGTGACTGTGCATAGGTATACTGCCTTGATCCCCACCATCCAGGGAATAACCGTGCCAAAATACTTCTATCCTTAGCAGTTTTGGTTTTATACACAATCTTCTGAATCAAACTGAGTCATCCTGACTGCACATTGTGCAGCCTGCACAGTGCATTTCTCTGTGTGTGATGTCACAAGCAGAAGAGTTGAAAAATTATAAAACTGAAAGAATTACAATGCATAATTTTCTTAAGTGTTAATTAAGTCTCAACGTGTTTAGAATTATAAAATTGAATGATTTAAGAAAACAGTATTAGATAATATAATTATGTTAGTATAGAAAATATAATTTAGAAATCTAAAAATAACAGCTTTTTTGTGTGACGTCACACACAGACGTCCTGTTTTAGGGACACAAGAGAATCAATGTGTGACCTGATACATATAGACGTGATTTTTATAGAAGCGGTCATCTTATATTAATGTCATATAAACATAGTGAAGCATCATATCTACAGTAAAATAAAAGAATTTATCAAAATAACTATTTCACTGGCCCCTCTCTTTAAAATTATCCTCAAACTAGACATATTCAGTTGGTGACTTGCAATTCCTTTAGGCTTCCAAAATAGTTTAGCTAAGGTGAATGGCCTTAGAGTGAAGAAAGAAGGCCAACATAATTCCTAAACCGCAGGTGAACAATAACTTCTATTGGTTGGTGATATATTTTGAAAGGCTATAATACTTGCTGTGGATCTCAACTATACTTGCGCCTGTTGCATTGGTGGTGATTTACCTTTATCTTTAGATGAATCATTAGATAACTCACAATAATAGTGCTCGTGACCGTTTTGTGTGTGTGTGTTTTAAAAAAATGTTATAAAGTGATACGAAATCAATGGTGAACTATTTCATTGATCTAGAATAGGAATTTCGTGGGAGCTGAGCAGGCAACATCTTTGTATGAAAGCTCTGTTGAATGTGTTGCTCTAATGTTATCTTTAGACTTGAGGAATTGAAAGCCAGTATTTCTGGATGAATGGTTTATTATCAAAGACCTGCCAGATGGAAGTAACAGGATACAATAGGTGTAAGGCTTGGTGTGGTTAGAACGTAAAGATCTGTGTCGTGGGAATTCGGTTAATTATGACAAAGTTTTTACAACAACACCGCATATGGTGATATAGATAATTATATTGTGTATTTTGGGTCAAATGTATTTTTTAGCATTAACTCAATGAGTCTTATGATTACCTTCCTTCTATTAAAACAGCAATGCTTCCAATCTACACCAAGCGTATGAAAATATCTGGATTTATTTCATCATGCATAATAGATCAGTATGTGATCCTTTTCCTATTACCTTGCAAGTTGACTATATTTAGAAAGGTCTTTATGCATTATATACAAGACCTTTTTTTGGCTGTTTCAGGTTCACTGAAGCAAGCAATCCTAACAACAGAGTGTGTTGAATTTAGATTGAGCTGCGCCGTCGGACGATACTGAAATTCTTAGAAATAGAGATTTGTGAAGAGGAAGCTTATCGACAAACTTTTAATACTTGATATTGTAGCAGCCAGGGAGCTTTTCATTGCCATATGCGTGTATATATGACTATAATTTGACTTATGGGAAATATCTACATTGTCACTTTATTAAAAATCGTTTCTTTTTTGTTAGATAGAATAAGCATGGAAGGATGTCTAGCACATAAATCCAATGATCATTTAATGTTGAGTTGTAGAGACAGGAAACGATTTTGTTCTGGTAATGTAATATTTCCAACATCTCTGATTGTGGCATCACAGAATTCCCTCAATTCGGAACTCTGCTTCTTTAGTTATTGCACAAATGAACAACAACTTGATTTCAGCTGCTGCATATAACATGTATGCTAATTTCTGCTAGACCTTATATACCTTACTGGTTCTACCGCTTCTGACAAGGGGTTTTCCAAGTGACATACGTATGGATTCCCTTTTGGATAAGGATTTTCCTAGTGTTAACACGTACTCATACCTCAATCCTTTCCCAAAGTGTTAGGCCTATTTAAGCATGTGAATAATGTATTAATTATACATTATTATGAATATATATTTGTACACATATACTTACGTATTCATGTATATGTGAATATATATATATATATATAAATTATATATATATATACATACACACACTTAAATATCAAATACTGGTATTTCAATGTATAACAAGTAGTTTGAATAGTCAGATCAACGCAATTGACCAAGTGTAAAAATATTGAAATATTGGCTGGATAATGAGAGCAGGAAAAAGACTTTCCTTATTCTTAATAGATTGAAGGGGATTTTACACCGTCAACTTGAAGATTTGCCTCTTTCATAAAATTACCATACAGAGATGACATGCACCTACCATGTTGTCACACTTTTTTTTAAATGTCACAACTGGCAACAATACGAAATCTACCACCCATATATTATATGAGTTTTCATACGTTTGTTTGCATTTACTGGTGACACTCCTTTCAGGTCAATCGAAGGCAAAACTATTATAGTTTTTAAAAGTTAAACCACTTTGTAAGATAAACTATGGAAGACATAAGTTATAAATTCAACCTGTACGTGGACTCATGATATCATAATATTATGTAGTCTATATATCCTACATAAAATAGAAATGCCTTAGATCTCACAATATCTCTAATATTTAGCCAGTCATCTTATTTCAATGGCGTCACAAGTGGGCTGATTTACCCTCGTGAACAGCTCATTTCTTTTATGTTCATCATACCACTTTTGGATACTGCCTCTCGTTTCGCTCCCTCTGATACCAACTTCCTATGCAAAGAAAACCTATAGAGAAAAGTGGTTCTGTCACCCAAAAAGAGTTTCTGACTTTGTGATGGGTCAACGGCTTTTAAAAGGCCATGACTGTGTAAAATTCTGTTCTCTTTCTACAAAAAGATTCCAGATTCTTGTTAGGATTAATAATTATGAGCAGGGGGCAACACCAGGAAAACTGGTTTCTTGTCTCAACAATAGATAGTAGTAAACTACTGTGTGGAAGACCTGTTATGTCAAACCTAAGTTTTTTTTTGTTTTCTTTTTTGAATATATTTTATCGATTGTCTTCAGAGGTGTCTGATCTTCCAGACAATACAAGTGATTTAATAAATGGATCATATTTATATCGAACTTATCATTGTAATCTTATAAATATGATTATGAGAATAATGAGAAATGAGATAACAATGCAATACTGGTAACATCAAATATCAATCTACTGTCTACAAGAATATGCCTGCAATATATCAATTAGCACTTTAAGCTATAATGCTTTAGTTTAAGCATTGCTTTACTGTCCACATATCCTATGCCATCATGTTTTGGTTTAAAAATGAATATGGACATGGAAATCGACCTATCATACCATATTGAACCCCTTTACTATCATCTATAGTGCCTCTTAATAAAGTTAATTGCAGACTTGAAATCCTTAACGTTTGCTATTCTTTTAACAGTAGCCGGAATCTTATTCCATAACTTAGCTCCTCTATAAAACTGATAAAACAAACAACCAAAAGGAAATAATCATTGTCTAAAGCCTGTATTCTTCCTGCAGTCCAATTTTGCTGCTGCTGATTTTTCATTTGTTAGAATCTTTGTAAAACTAATGTAACTACACATCCAGTCTCATAATATTATATTATTCAAAAAAGAATCACAAAACATTATGTAACATGTCTATACTTAACCTTTTATTCCCCTGCCGATTTACAAAAGTTCGGCAGCAAAATCGATATGAGGAATATAGGCTTAACTGTCCGACTTTACTAATTCTTGCTACCACGGATAGCCATGCAAATTCTTTTACTGTACCTGCAGGTTAGCCTAGATCAAGGAGCATGCTGGGTAATATGTCGACAAATCACAGGGCCTAAGTATAGGAATTTTCATAAAAATCACATCATTATTTTTCATTGACAAGATGCAAAATCAACATTCAATATTTTTTTTAGTTTATATCCATATATATCTTATGTTTTCTAAGTTGTTTTGAAAATATTTTCAATACAGATGAATACAGAGCAAATATTTCCATATTTCCTATAGTTTTACCAGTGTATTTGTCGACATGATAGGAGGAAATAAGCCTGCAGATGCAGAAAAAACTTTATTTTCTGCTATCTGTGGTAGCTGTTTGGCAGGTGCCCCCTATAATTATCTTCACCCACCTACCCTCGCTCACAGACCCAACGAGGAAGTGGGAGGGCGTCACGACTTATCCTAAAGCTGGGTGAGTGGTTAGGGGGCAAGGTTTAACAGGTTAAGGCTGGGTTATTAAGGGGGCCAAGGGAAGGGAAGTAGGGTTAAAGGGTGTTTAATTTAAATTTAAAGGGGTTGGTGGATTGCGTATGATTTATAGTGTGTGCGATAGCCTACTTAAGTGAATAAGATATACATTTTTTAATGTTTTTCTTTTAACGATTTCTTTAAAAACCTTTTCAGGTAGATAAAAGGGTTGAAATTGTACAGAAAGGTCATTGGGTTTATATGTCAAATAGGTACAATTATTGAATTGATATTTTTTTTTACTAAACTTGTGGTGTATGAACAGGGCACATTCGAACATTGGAACATCTTCCAATGTAGCAAGTCAATATGTTTGCTACAAGCCTCTCCTTTCCATTTTGCATCTATATGAATTTCATTAGTTTGTAAGGACAGAATGGAAAACCGTTTCTTGACATCCTATTTCTTTTTCTAAGATACTTTCTAATGCTTTATAATGCACATCTCACATATGAATAGCAATGCAATATATCATAGAAATCAACCTTCGACCGGAATTCAATATGAACTAATCACTATCGATGCGTTAAAGTGTAAAATGCAAAATTATCAGTTATGATTTCCATGGAATTGCGATATTTCTCAAGAATGGCATAATCCTTTACTTCATTGTGCCTTCTCTATTGCGACAATATACCTTTCAAATTGCGCAAAAAAGAGTAAAAAGTTTCCTAATATGTTTATTCACAAGGACGGAAGGTTTGCATAACTCGGCATTATTGTTATTGTTTCCCCCCATCCCAGTTCTTACCATACACCTGGGGTGTTTGCCACAACTATCACTCTGCAGCCTTCAGGCTGTGAGTTTTTTTCTTTAAAGTCTTTATTAGAGAGCCACATACACACACGGTTTCGTCACAGACTCAGCGGAGCATAACGAATAGCATGGGTGTAGACCATGAAATTCGACAGCGCAACAAGGCCATTTTTAAAACTCGACATGCGACATAGACCTTAGTGACAGGGGATAAGTTAAAAAGAAAAAGAGATGACACAGGGGACTTCTTGCTTTTGACATACTTTTAAGACATGGGACATTTTAAATTGATTAGTTAGTTGGGTATTATCGAGGTGGTTGGTTGATTATTGGTTGCTTTATGCCCTAATTAACTGCTAGGGTCATCTCAAGGGCGGTGGTGGTGATCAAATCCATGAGAAGGTAGACACCCTGCCCTTTGACTTTTTACCAAAGTAAGGGTTGAGTGAGTGAGTGATGGATGTTTTGGTTTTGTCCTAACCTCACCAAAAAAATGATGTTATAACAACATTGTGATTTGGTGAGGTTCCAACCTCACCATCAATAACGTTATAATTGTTATGTGCCATCTTAGTCAGTAACAAACTGACTAAAAAAAAGTATGATCGCAGAATGTTCCTGTCACGTCGCAAGCTAGCTGGGCTATATTGTCCCCAGGGGCAGAAGCCCCACCCCGGTACCCCCACGGGGTAGGTAAGGGTTCTTTTACTTCCTATACTGCATAGACACAGTATGAGAAGGACAGGCCTTTGATATAGCAGTGTGTCCAGCCTACTTAGGGTAGAAAACTCGATCTGCCATCACCAAGATCTGAACCCCCAACCTCTCATGTTCTCACCCAGCGCTTAGACCACTTGACCATCCCACCCCCCTTAGATGAAAACCCAAGCAAGCAGCAACGTAATAAGCACACTCTGTAACCATTCTTTTTTGGTTAGTCCACAACCTGCCCAATTTTCAAGTAACAGTTATGTTATTTTAGGTAAAGTTGAGACTTACTAAAAAAGAATGTTTTATCAACATTGTATTTCAGTAAACTTGAGCACATAATAATAAAGAATGTTATAATAACGTTATTATAACGTGAAAGAACATTATAAGAATGTCACAATAACGTCACAGTGCAACATCACAATGTTAGGTTCTAAAGACGTTTTTCGGTGCCATCAAAATAGCATAACAAGATCCAAAGCAGAACTAAACAGAATGTTGCTGCAACGTTATAATAACGTCATATTCGTTCTTGGGAATATAGCCAGATGCCATAATCCCATTTCTTAAAATCTACAAGCAACATAGGAACCCTCAATCTACACCCCTTACTGCACCTAACGTCCCAGCCATCAGGAGGAACATCCGGCAATGAATGTAAAGGTCTATAGCCAGCCAAGTGAAGAAAGTTTATTTCATCACTTAGAAATAACTAATATTATCATATAAGAGTAGGGTGATCAGAGATTTGCCATAATTCTCTACAACGATGCATGTTCCTTGTTTACAAAGGTCCCTTTCGAATGACAGGCATCATATCGCATTAAAGCTGAACATCTTGGAATACCTTGGACATGACAAGATTATCATTAGGATTATATCAGGATTCCAATTCTACAGTTTAAGTATCGTCCTGCCCTCTCAAAAGACAGACATTGTATTGTATTAAATTTAAAAACATCTCTGAAAAGCTTGGCCTGGAATAGATCATTATTCTATATCAGGATTCTAACCACGGTACTTTCCGTATTGTCCTGCAATCTCAAAAGAGGATGAACAAAATATCTGATGCCTGTCTGTGAATGCGAATGCTAATTCTGTGTTGTCAGTAGAAAATAAAACTTTAACATTGTCTGTGCAATTGATTTGGAATCAATCATATAGAGCCTGCAGGCACACTCAGTAATTGTTATTGCCCTAATTGTGTGCAAACCAGCTAGGGCAATAACAATTGCTTATGCCCCGTTGGTCTGTACTCTGCATATAATGAACTATGTTGAATAACTTACTGGTTGAATATTCAAAAGGAAAAAAGAATTGCTTGGAGAAATCTTTTTGAAATATTTTTTCAACGTTAAAAAAGCTCACTGATTGAATATTCAAAAGAAAAAGAATTGCATACAAAAATCTTTTTAAAATAATTTTTTAACACTTGGCACCCCATAATGCCGCTGCTCCAAAGAGTGGCAATCACGATAAGTTTGTCCCATAAGTGACAAGACGTGGAGGTGGATAGTTAGGATACAGGTAGACGGACAGAGACATGTAGTCGTCACACAAAGTTTACTCCAACCTACTGAACACAAACTGAATATGGACACCCACGACTCCAGTGAAAACAACAACCTTGCCACAAATAATACCTAAACACTCAGGGACTTATAAACCAAGTTTGGCCAAGGATTTTACACGCATCTTTCTAGGCTTTTGGTCACGCCTGCCTCCGGCAACTGCTGGAAAACAGACCCGCCAAGCCATGGATATAAACCATGTCAACGGTACCAATAGTACCTACGTGAGCAGCTGTGGCTCTGACGTCCATGGTGAGTTTAATATATAATATATATATATAACACAATATTACATTGTATAACCCCATGGGGGTTACGGAGAAGAATATAGGCCCCCAGTAGCCCCTGCTGATCGTATAAGTCGATGATAGGGGGACCCAGTACTGACCAAGTGGTTCTTTAGGTTCAATTCCCGGTTGGTGCTGGGTTCACTAAGGGATGAGGTACAGCAAAAATAATCTTCAAGTTTTGATCCCTGGTGTTTGCCCACAGAATTCGTCCCAACTAAGTCTTGTTTTCACCGTGAAAATGACCCTGGCTGTCGGTATGGCATAAAACCTCCATCACTCACTCACTCATATTGTATATATTTTTGAGCATTCAATACTAAGTGACATTTTCGCGGTATCATAATTTTGCACAATATAATTTATGACTGTATCTCTTCAGATCCATGACATTGTATTGTCATGGCGAAGTCCCAAAATTCTGGGCAAAAGTGAACAGCGTGAAAATTAGAACGTTCACCTTGTGGCGGGAAGCAACATCCCAGTATACAACAACATCAAATTTTACCCTGAAATTACGGAGTATTTCTTCCTGGTTCAATCCCCTTAGACAGTAGTGTAACACAGAAGGAACTATAATTATGTTGATTTGGATGACAAATTGCTCCTAAAATTGATAAAATGCAGCTTTACATGTGTATTGGCCTTTTAAAGCCTGTCAGCCCAACCTATCATGTCCAACCCTCTTTTGCCCTAAAATACACAATTTTGATTGGCTGGCAAACCTTCACATCTTTCAATGGTAAAAGAAATCCTAATGTTTTATCAGTACTTGGGGATATAGGAAAACATAATTCTTGGTTATTTCAGTAATCCAAACCCTAGGAGACAAGGTTGGCTTATACAACCTTCGTCCAACCCTTGTCCAACCCTGGGATATATCCAAAGTGGAATGGGCTTAATGATATGCCAGGCCCTATTATTCAAGGATATGGAAGGCATATAGCGGAGGCTGTGATATAGACAGGTTGTGTTGCTACAACAAACAATATGTCGTAATTTTCACACAATTAAAGAGCATGATAACGTTTGAAATGGTGCATGTGCTATTACTGACCTTTGTCATATTGTATGTAGTTTTGCAACAGTAAATACCCTTTTCATAAAACAGTGGGATCCCAATATGTCACTGGTGCCATACGATTGGTGATATCACTTTCCCTAGAGATAGCCCAATCAAATGAAAACCCAGGCAAAAATCATTTCGAAAACTTGGATCTGTGGCTAAACGTCTTCTAATATTGTGGTATCATGTTTCCTTAACAGACATGTAG
Organism: Lepidonotus clava; assembly: GCA_936440205.1. Classification (NCBI taxonomy): domain Eukaryota; kingdom Metazoa; phylum Annelida; class Polychaeta; order Phyllodocida; family Polynoidae; genus Lepidonotus; species Lepidonotus clava. The sequence goes on from OW387139.1 coordinate 45,577,966, forward strand.
AAGAGTTTTTGAAAAAGGTGTTTCATTAAGAAAACTTAGATAAGGAGCTGTAAAACCTCAACAAGCCCATCCCACATTGGGTATTTCCAAGGGTAGGACAAGTGTTGGACAAAATTACTGTATAAGCCATTCTTGTCTCCAAGAGTTAGGGTTACTGGAATGAACAAGGAAAACCTTTTTCTATATCCAAACTACTGCTTAAACATTACAATTTCGATTGACTGATTTTCAGGTTTTCCAGCCAATCAAAATGCTGTATTCAGGGCAAAATAGGGTTGGACGTTGGCTGACAGGCTTTAACATTGGTTGCTATGGGAAAAAGGCCAAAATATAAAGCTGCATTTTACATAGTTTGTGAGCAATCTGCTTTGGTTAATTTTGTAGTATCTGACTCTCTTCGGGGAATAAGTATGGAGGCAATTTTGAAAATATTTCATGGTAAATATTGATGTTGCTGTAAACTGGAATGGGCTTATTGGGGACCCCAAAACCTATACTAGGGCCCTAAAACTTCCATAAGGCACCTCAAAACCTCTGTAGGTTAACGTAAAAATGCCGTTAGGGAACCAAACTTCATAGCAAATGTTGACAAAAAGTTGCTCAGTTTGTTTATATGTAATGCAAACGTTAATAATTCCTCATGATGGGGGTCGGGGTGGCCAACCTTGTTGAGGGGTTGGTACCACTCGTTGGTATATTGCCACTTCATGGGTTCGAGTCCCATGGGTTGCAGTATGGAAAAAGGACATTTGGATGACCCCTACACGGAATTGTGCCCAAATGGTCCACAGGACTGCAGTGGAAGAACATTTAATAAAGTGAACTCAGCCTGTATAAAAATCCAATAGTAAAAAAAATAAGAAATTAATGATGCAGGTCACTGTCCTTCATGTCCACAGGTGACAGTACACATAAAAACCAGTTGAGTGTGACTCAGGCCCAATGTGTACCCTTTTTGTCAAAAGCAGAACACATTAGGAAGTATTTTAAGGAAGATAGGGTCAAAAGCAGAACACATTAGGAAGTATTTTAAGGAAGATAGGTCCAAAGCCTATGAAATCCCATTATGTATTCAACTCACTTCTTTGCCCAGTGCACGCAATGACTTTGGTTTTATACGGGGCAAATGACCAGAGCATCCTTTATATATTCATATGACGTTATACCCCATCACGATCAGGATTGCAACAGAATCTAAGCTGAATCAGACAGAACTTTGATCAACTAGGTAATACATCAGATGGAAGCTACTTCCCAACATTTTATGGTATGATAATGGCTATACGTTTAGTTTTGAATTTGAGAAAATATAAATTTAGATTCAGTTTCCGCTTTGTTTTTGACCAAAAATTTCTAATTTACTTTCAAATTAAAGAACTGATATCTCAGGATATTGATTATAACTTTAATCGGCGGGGGGGGGGTGTCTCAGTTTTCTTTCATGTAGTCATAGTAAGTCATAATAATGAGAATGTACAACCTTGAAATACAAATTTCCATGGTTTCCTTTGCTTTTCATTTCTGATCATATTTCCACTTATGACCCAATAAGATGCATTCCAAGGGTAGGGGAATATATATATTGAAACCCTCAGACACCTTCAATATAACTCGGCTTTAACTTTACATACATTACTGCTTATCAACAGTAGACAAGCGCCTTCCATTTTAAACAAAGTCTATATATAAGAAGTAAGAAATACAGTTATAAACCAACACTACCACAAAACGCTATGTATATATACACTATATGAAGGATGTTTCAATATTTACCATTCACAAACATTTCGCCACTGGCCGTAACCAAACGTCAACATAGTGTTTATTGATGGGGTTTGTCAACATCTGAAGGGACATGTATACAAAAAGAAACAGACAGGGGGAGTGTGAAAAATAGTTCTCTGCGGTATAGAAGGAGGTGGTACGAACGGGAACGGAACACGTATGGTTTGTGGTAAAAAGGAGATGTAATTGTCTAAAGGTGTAGACCACATTAAGACCGCATTGAGTCTTGTAGAGTAATTAATTTGATATGTAATTAGTCAATGTTTTAAAGCCAAAGAGGGAACTTTGGTTCTATAGGAAGTGCATGGTGAAGAAAATAGCAATGAAAAGGAAAAGGGAAGTTTATACATATCCTTACCTATAAGCCAAATTTTATTACTCACATATTATACTTTTATAGTTTTTTTTTATGAATGAAAGGGGTAATCCATGATGCAAAAGTGAGGTTATTGTGGTGCAATGTCCAAAATTTCATTCAAGAAATGAAATAATCATTTTCACAAAATGTTCATCATAAACTTATAAAACATTGTTATGAAGCTTGAATGGATCAGCTTGAATTAACATACTTTAGTATTATAATGACTCTATTATATCTATGAGGTGATCTTTTCAGACCAAAAATCCCCCTAGGGAAAACTTTAGGTGAACAACATAAAAGAGACTTCCTTATGTCATTTGACGGTAATTTTACGAGTTGCAACTGATGTGGTTTTTGAGAGTTGTGGTTTTTGACAGTTTTTGACTGTTGCAACAATACCACCCCGTGACTGGGGGATCCCGTACGGAATTCACACCAATGTTTGGCGATTACATTGATAATCAATCAAATGAGTATCATACAGACTTCCTTACTTCTTACGAAATGGCCTGCTATTGAAAGTAGCATTTTGAGTTTTGGTACATTCATGCAGCAGTATATAGTTTTAAAACGTTTAGTAATTCCAAAGTATATTATATACCTATGTTGAGTTAAGCGACATATTTTACAACCAATTTCATAGATAATTCCCCCCCCCCCCCCATTTCCCGCACTTAAAGCTGAAAAAACGTCCCCGCACTTTTTGACAAAAAACACAGACCAAGTCAACCCGTGAGATTTTAAAGCTGATGTCATTAGATAAATTGACATAGAATAAAAGCCTGTATAAATGAAACAGGAAACAAGGTAACGGTACCTTGGGGAAGACTGTAAATGTCAAGTAAGATACCAGGGGTGGATACAGCATTTCGAAAAGGGGGGTCCGCATATAGGCTAAGTACTAAAATGGCGTCCATTTCTGTGCACACGCTTTTATCTTTGGCAAATTTAGGTCCTCACCAAAAGAGGGGGGAGGGGGGGTCAGGACCCCCTGGACCCCCTCCTGGATCTGCCCCTTGATACCCCAGAGAAATTCAAAACTCACGGATTTATTACTGCGTAAGTCAGTTGAATTTGAATAACATTTTAACCGCTGAATTCAATACCAAATCTATATTACCAATTCCCATAAACACAATGTGAAACTGCACCTAAGCGGTCTTTGGCCTATTAAGCATTACCTATTACAGGTAGAATCAGTGTCAAAATATCAAAGCAGCTAAATACTACTGATTAGTTGACTAGCCAGCTGACGACTTTACCACCAATTAGTTAGATGGCTGACCTGATGGAAAACACCTCATGGGTATGCCACTGTAGAGAATGTTTGATGTTCTGGTTGTGCATTCCTGGAATGTGCCTGGGGTGCCATTCTCCAAAGAATAGGAGACATTCTGTGCTACTATACAATAACATACCCTAGATATCTGACTTTCCTAGGCTTGAGCATAAGAATCAGGACATCGAATGTATCTTAAGGATAAGTGTTTATTTTGGGTTTCACAATCCAGATATTTCTCCAATATTTAGGCCACCATACACAAACCAACACTATCCTGACAAATAGGTGACATGTGAAATTTGAAATATGATAACAATAAGAGGTCTTCCATTAAGTAAGTACGCATCAAGGGGGGAGGGGGGGTCCGAGATTTTTGAAAATGTGCTTACGTTTCAGTACATATCCAATTCGTATTTTTGCCCAAGGGGGGTGGGGGTGGGGGGTCTGAAATCTTTGAAAATGTGCGTATGTACTAAATGGAAGGCCCCTAATACAAAAAGTAGTCTTACACTGAAAACACAAAGTCGTCAGAGAGCCACTTTAAAGTTGTCAGAGGGTTGTCATGGGTGCCTTTTGGGTTGTCATAGGTGACTTTTGGGTTGTCATAGGTGACCTGTGGGGGCAGAGCAGGGCTCATTTCAGGCCATTGATACTGTGTGACAACCTTATGACAATCCTTTGACAATTTGGGGGTTGTCATTGTAAATTTTGAGGCTGGATGACAACCCAAAGGTTGTCATTTTCTCCTGACTACTTTGGCCAAAAAGATTGTCAGAGAAGCAAAAACTGAGAATCGGGTTGTCATAGGGTTGTTACAGAACAAAATGAGAGTCAAAAGTGCTGCCTGACGACCCTAGGGTTGTAAGTGAATGGTGCCTAAAACGACAGCCCAAGGTTGTCATGGCCTCTGTCTATGATAAAGTATTGTAAGTGAATGGTGTCATAAAACATACAACTAATAGGCATCCTTTGTGTAATGGCCATACCTAATAACTAGTAATAAGAAAATAGGAAGCCATTATTATGGACTATGATATCTACAACATGAAATTATCCTAAATAAGATTTTTTGTATAAAAGACACAGACAACATTGGGTTGTCGTTTTTGGCACCATTTTGACAACTCTGTGTTTTCAGTGTATGGTCTGAAATATTGATTAGGGTGGAGGTCTAATGATAAAAGAATTATATCAATAATTATTCTAATTAAAACATAAGTTACTGTCATTTGACGGCGCAAAGGTTGGACTGTCTCAATTTAGTAAAATTGGGATGCTCTTGATGCTTATTGTCAGAACATAATATGTGATGAGATGATGGATATTGAAAGTTAAAAGTTGATTCATGAAAACAAGTAAATCTTCCTCTATCTTATTAAATCAGAATCTGTTCCATTCCATGGTTGTCATGGAAACCATTGCTTGAATATGGGTAGGATCAGCAGTTTTAACTTTCCACCAACCTTACAGTAACCGAACCCAAATAATGAACAAGCACCCAAGTGCCCAGTCTTCCTTATCTAATTTCATGTACCTTAGATAGAACAGGTGAGGCATTCTTCCATGTGATTTACCTGTGAAAAGCCATGTCCATTACCATTACCTCCAGGTTATTGTTCTGCTTCTCAGATACATTAAGTGCTCCAGGGCAGGTCAACTCCTTTTGATAAAGGCCTCAGCAGGGAGAGCCTTTTAGGCATTATTAATGAATGCAGCTTCGTGCCTTATTGTAGACCAATAAGCCTGAGGATGTAGCAAGGGAAGAGGGATGGTTAATGTATGGACAACTACAACAATATAGGGCGTTTACTGCTTGGGTTTTACATCTGGGAAGCACTATGCCATACTGATATGCACGAGTATATTTGTATTCTTGCAATTATTCTCAGGTAACAGCAAGCCTCGGTATGACGGCATATTTGGAAAAAAAATTAATATAAGAAGAACCATGGGGGTCATCAGAGGGTGCCTGTACGACCCATAGGGGATTCTCATGTACTGAGGGCTAAGCCCGAAGTACGTACGATCCCCATGGATCGTACAGGCACATGAGGACGACTCCTATGGTTCTTCTATATTTCATCACCCAAACAATATCCGAAATAATGTTGTAAACTATGAGAATGAGGAGCGGTACGTACAACATGTCAATAAACACTGACCCTTATACGCACCGCTCGTCGGCCGTGCGGGTGATAAAGCCTAGTTACCATTTTATATGAGACGTTAGATGGTAGTCATATCTCTCGCTGGTTATGTTGAATTTCCTTAATGATAGGCAGTTATATCGTTGTACTGACAGTAGTTTGGAATACTTCGAAACACTAAATCTACTTTAGTAGGCCTACAACGTAGCAATTTTCGTGAGGCTAATTGGCATTACACTTTATTTGAAACGTCTACCTTGGCCTGTTGGAGAACACTCGATCTCAACAGAGATAACTTTATGATCACTTAAAGCAGGTGAGGGCAAAAACGATCATAATAATACATAATAACATAATAACAGATGTTCTACTGGATCAATTTGAATTCTATAGATTGTGATATGATGGTTAAGTTGACATCTGACTATATTATCAGCCTCGAAAAATCATTCTATACAGCAATAACCTGTCCATAAAAGATGGCCAATCGATCGTTTTGGACAAGGACAATGTTCATTAATGTGCAATATAAAGTCACAATGTGCAATGTAAAGTCATGGTAAACATATCAATGGGACACACTCATTTATCTTATATAGCATAATACGTTTTGTATAGTATGTTCTCGATTCAGAGGTGCAAAAATACTCGTATCCTTTGTATTTCTCCCTATTTCAATACGTCACTATTAGAGGGGAAATTGCCCAAATGTGGCACGACTCAGCGAAAATCACGAAGCGTGTGCAAGCTAGGACACTCAGGAAAAAACGATCTCTGACATACCATGATAAACGAAAAGCTAGTCGTTTTGTGCCAAACCACAAAAATGCCTGGGATGCGTGACTAAATCGATATAAAGGGAAATATCAGATCTAAACATATATCAGTTTGTGCAGTCTCTTTTGGTGCAGTATATATATATATACTAAGAAACCTTTTATGATTTATTCCCCCCTGATTCTCTTCCTGATATTGTAACTCCAAGAAAAGCATTTTAAATAAACAAGGCGATCAATAACGAAGGAGCTTTTTAATAGTGGTAAATATAGCACCCATGTTGCTATTTAAATCACAAAGAACCTGTTTTTAAACATAATTTTGCAAAGAATGAATGCTAAGTGTAAATGCTAGTGGCCAAGGTTTTTAATCATTAAGCCTCCAATATAAAGACAATTTCTGCAGCAAATAACACATTCGCCACTGGATATTCGCTTTTTCCTATTACCAAAGCACATCAAATTCAATCAAAACTCATTAAACTATACTACATATCTAGCACCTTGAAGAATATGTATTAACATGAATTTGCAATAGACACATTGAAAAATATATAAGGGACAATAATTATGTATTTTCTGTGTATTTTCAGGTCAGTTCCTTGAGCCGACCCCCCGGTGGAACCTGGCCATCCCACTGTGGGGGGTCTGGTGGTCTGTCCATGTCTACCTACTGGGGGTACTCTTCACCGTTGTGGCCATTATTGCCGTCACACAAAGCATACTGGTAAGTAATTAGGTAATATGTAACTAATCAATGTGCTAAGATTGGTATCTGTTGTGGCCATCGTACAGTAATTCGATAAAATTGCTGATAATCAGAAGGGAGGTATATACATGTAAAAAGGCTCTATAGCAGACCATGTACATTTCAACCTCACATGACTGAAATGGACACATTCCTCACGTGACCATACCCCTTATAAACCCCTCGCCCACGGCTCTCCTCACACACTGAACCTAGGCCTGGAACTGCTACCCACCCACCTACGCCCTTAAAAAAGACTATATACTTATTCATAGGGCCGTTAAACCCTATTACGCTTATAGGCGTTCTTAACCTCACATGTTTTATGGAATAAATTCGTTGTATCCAAAACCTGTGTCCTTCCTCTGATTATTGCCGTCACACAGAGCATACTGGTAAGTAATTAGGTAATATGTAACTAATCAATGTGCTAAGATTGGTATCCATTGTGGCCATTATTGTTGTCCTACAAAGCAGACTAGTAAGTAATAAGGTAATATGTAACTAATTAATCTGCTAAGATTGGTATCCATTGTGGCCATAATTGCTGTCATAGAAAGCATACTGGTAAGTTATTAGGTAATATGTAACTAATCAATGTGCTAAGATTGGCATCCGTTGATACAGAGCATACTGATAAGAAATAAGGTAATATGTAACTAATCAATGTGCTAAGATTGGGATCTGTTGTGGCCATTATTGCCGTCACACAGAGCATACTGGTAAGTAATTTGGTAACATGTAACTAAACAATGTGCTAAGATTGGTATCCATTGTGGCCATTATTGGTGTCATACAGAGCATACTGGTAGGTCATTAGGTAATATGTAACTAATCAGTGTGCAAAGATTGGTGTTTCCAAACCTACATACTAGGGGTACTCTTTGCCCTTGTGGCTGTGATCGGCACAATAAGAGTATACTGGTAAGTAATTAGGTAATAAGTTACTAATCAGTGTGCTATGATTGGTGTCTTCAGTCACTAAGCAGACCATACTGATAAGGTGACAGAAGCTGTGTTTGGAACAAATTAAGGGGTCTGACAGGTTCCCACCCAAGATGTGACGTAATGGTCACGTTATGCAACCATACTTTTTTGGTTTGTCTGTTACTAAAATGTCACGTAACTGTTACACTATTTTTGTCAAGATCAAATTAAAATAGAATGTCATTGTGAGATTCTGATTATGTGAGGTCTAGACCTGACTTAAACAGAACATTGTTGTCACCTCCTGACCAGGGGAGGTCCCAACCTTACCTAAACAAAATGTTATTGTGATGTTCTGATTATGTTAGGTCTTAACCTTACCTAAAGAGAATGTTACAGTGACCATCTTATTAGGTTAGGTGCCACCCTAACCTAAGCAGAATGTTATTGCGACATCCTTATTCAGTGTGGTCTCAACCACATCTAAACAGAATGTTATTGTGACATTCTTATTAAGTCTCAGCCTAATAAATAATGTTACAAGAACGTTATCAGAACGTCACAAAGTAATGTTGCAGTTGGTTGCAGCGACATAATTGGGAGTCATCAAAAGAATGTCGCTGCAACCTAACAAAGTGACATAACAAGAATCAATCCAGAACGTTGCTGCAATGTTATTATAACATCATATCCTTGGCTGGGATGTCCATATCTGACTGCTTTTTATCATGCAGAGCATTCTGATAAAGAAAAAGATGCTGTATTTGTAACTAATTAGGGTAATTAGTCACTAATCAGTATTCTCTGATTGGGAAGGACACCCAGCCAGTGGTATGACGTTATAATAACGTTGCAGCAATGTTATGGTCTTTGTTACGTTGCATTATAACATTGCAGCAACGTTATTTTGATGACTCCCAATAACGTCGCTGCAACCAACTGATGCGACGTTACATTGTGACGTTCTGATAACGTTCTTGTAACATTATTTATGAGGCTGAGACTTGATAACGTCACAATAACGTTCTGTTTAGGTGTGGTTGAGACCTGACTAAAAGAGAATGTCACAATACCATTCTGTTAGGTTAAGTTGATACCTGACCTAATAAGATAGTCACAGTTACGTTCTGTTTAGGTTAGGTTAAGACCTGACCTAATCAGAACATCACAATAACATTCTGTTTAGGTTAGATTGGGCCTCACCTGGTGAGGATGTAACAATAATGTTCTTTTTAAGTGAGGTCAGAATGTCACTATAAAGTTCTGTTTGGATTAGGTCTTGACATTACTTCATTAGAATGTTATGATAACATATTTTTTGGTTAGGTCTCAACCTCTCAGAAAAATAACGTAATGGTTACGTGCTATTTTAGTAAGTAACAGACTAACCAAAAAAGTATGGTTGCATAATGGACCGTTACGTCGCACTCCGGCTGGGCATTGACACTGTGTTTATAACTATTTAAAGTGGTATTAGTCACCAATCAGTTTTCTATATAATTATGATTGGTGTCTCCAGAAAGTATACATAGCATACTGGTAAGAAAATGGATACTTTGTCCATAACTAATAGGGTAATTAGTAACTCATCACTGTGCTATGATTGGTGTCAGCAGTAACTAATAAGAGCATACTGGTAAGGAAATTCTGCGTGAGAATGATGATTTAAGGTCTACTCAGCAATTTTTCAATTATATCAAGACCAACTCATGTGTTGCTTGCTACAAAGTATAACACGCAGAAGTCCCACATACTATCCACAGGGCCACCCCTATCCCCTCTGATGTTGAATTCTTAGCTAATTCGGGTAATTAGTCAGAAATTAGAATGTTATAATTGGTGTATCAGCCCTTGACCCGAACATAGTGGTAAGAGAACAGATGCTAATTGAATATCAATCTCATCTGTCACCTAAAATATCGAACCTAGCCGGCAATCCACTTTCAATGTTATTTTTCAATTACATATAGGCCTACTTTTTGTGACAAAACATATTTAACCTGACAACCCCCCTTCAAAGTTTATGACATCCCCTACTTTTTGTGACAGACTGAACAACCGCCAAGTGTCTATCACAATAAGAAGGCAATGTCCACATTTTTAGGCATTTCTTTTTAAAGTTTATTTAGTTAAAATGACGAATTGCTTATGGCTCCCTTTAAATACAACAGCTACCTGTGACCTGTTTCATGAGGACAATTATTTGAAAAATTACGGAACTATGCGTTTCAAAAAATTGCGAATAAACCTTTTCGTTATCATGAGGTAAGAGAATTTGGTTTCCTTGCAAAGCTTTCTGGGCCCTAAAACCTTGGTAAGCACTCCCTTTGAAGGTTTTGAAGGCATTTCCAGTGGCCCGTTGCACAATAGAATTTCGTTACTAAGATAAAACAACGAAAGCACAACGAACATTTGCTTAGTAACGAAAAGTTTCGTTGTAACGAAAATACAATATCTCGGGATCTAATGAATGAAATTAAATTCTGTAAAGTGTTCTAAACTAGAACAAATTTAGAAAAAAATTCAGTAAAAGTTGCAGCTCTCTGGGAACATTCTAAATATAGAAAAAAAATTGTGCAAAACCATCGTTGTTAAGATAAAGTAACAACGAACTCTTTCGTTGTTTACAATATTTTCGTTGTTACGAAACCCATTGTGTAACGGGGCACAGGGGATTCCGTGTCAAGCTTTCGTTTCCATTAGGAAAGAATACACTTCCGGAGCTAGTTGCGAAGGTCTTATGAAGTAAGCTGCTATACTATATTTTTATTACGTATACCTTTCCCTCAATGACGCATTTACCCTACAACCATATCAGACTGAGTCACGATGTCGGATCATGGGGTGACAGGTGTCAAGACGTACCATATGCACCATTCAAAATAAGGATATTTTATTGTATTTTTTGCATAAACTCAAACTAGTATGATCTTCCGGATATTTTCTTTAAATGTGTGGTTACTAAATAGAAGGCCCATAAGCTAAATTTCTGATTTAAATACATAAGTCTACTCCTATAATATTTAAATCTGCACGTCTTTAGTTAGTTTGAGTAATACTTATTGTAAGTTCACTATCTGTTTTAGTAGTTACTCAAGGTTTGCAATAAAAGTTTTATATTTGAAGTCACCATACAGTAAATTCTGTACCAAATACTTTACAGGTACTTGTTCTAGTATACAGCTATTTCAATAAGGTGGAGCATGACCATACTTTCAAGGTTATTATTTGACGTAAATGACCTTAAAATTGTAGCTAGAATTAAATTAATGTTCATATGTCGTACTGGAAAGGAAGACCAATATAAAAAACTCTTGGATATTGATTCAATTTTAAATGATGCATGTAATAAATAAATAAATAAATATACCCAGGTAACACAGTAACGTTTTTAGAACATCTAAAACACGTTAGCCTAAATGTTTTTAAAACTTCCAAAATGAAAGTTTCCTACTCAGTATAGAACCAGTTTTTTTGTAGGTTTTCAGAACGTTATTGCAGAACGTCTTTCAAACGTTTTTATGAAACGTCATCTGTAAAACGTTATATTTTGAATAATGGAAAACGTTTTATACACATCTCAAATGAAAGTTTTATACTCAACATATAACTAGTTTGAAAAACGTTTTTTTCTTTGCTTAGTGAAAACATTTGAATTTGTTGTTAAATGAAAGTTTTATCCTTATCACATAACCAGTTTTAATGTCAATTTGGTAATCCAGTTTGCAACCAGTTTACAACCAGACTATAACCAGTTTTTTAACCAGATTACAACCAGTTTTGAACCAGCTTGCAACCAGTTTGAAACCAGTATTGCTTTGTTGTATAGCTCAAATATGATCAATTTATTCCTAAAGGAATAAAGCTACATATTATCCACACCAAGAGCACATGATGTTATAGCCAAGTCATACTTGTTCCATTCACCATGTGTATGGTGTATAGCAGGTGAGCTTTGGCAAGACTCTGCTTTGGTCTTGAAGTCCCTATTCCTTGTCATATACAAAAAAGGTGTCTACTCATGACAATATTTCAACTTTCATTGAAAGAAATACATCAGCAACGTTTACCTTTGTTAAATGTATTTTACTTACTTTTCCTCAGACTCTAAAATATTTTGGACCATTTAAAACTATATATCATAGTTAATAATGGGTAATTCAAGTAATTGTTTTCTAAAATTCTCTGATTTAGTAGAGTGGGGCCACCTAGTGCTTTACCCTGCTGCCCTCTAGTGTAACAAAGTACAGGTAAATGTTTTAAAAACGTTATAAACTAGACGTTATGAAAACGTTTTTCATTGGTTGTCAAAAAAACTTGTCATCAAAATGGTTAGTGCCAAAAAGACATACTGAGATGGAGGTTCTTAAAACGTTTGCAAGTGGTTGTGATAAAACGTTTGAATAAAAACATGTATATGACGTTTTTTAAAACATTGTAGTTAAAATGTTATAAAAACGTTTCACTAAGACGTCTTGAAAACATAATTATTGACTCAGGTAGAAAACGTTACATGAGGGACGTTATAAAAACGTTGTCAACTGGTATATAACGTTATAACCAGATGGGAACCAAATAAAACGTTTTTAGAACATTGTGTGTTACCTGGGTAGGGTCAACGTATAAATGAATTATGATGATAACACAGGGTCATAGTTGCTCCCTTACCATTAAAACAAAACTTGGTGAACCTTTATCAGGAACTTTTTCATATGCCAAATATGATTATGAATCAGCTACCTTTCCAGAAATGACTATTACAAAGGAGGTTATTAAAATTAGGTCAGCAATCCACATGTCGTTGCGCCATCTCAACCGGAGGTTTTGGTTGATGGTTATTTGGAGCATCATTTAAGCACGATGGAATATGAATAACTAGATGTGTTTGGAGCGCACTTCATGCATGGAGGCATAATGAGGTTGAGTTCTACAACACAAATTGGCTCCATAACCATGGATTCATAAGATTACATGAAAAAAAGCATCCACGTGATTATGAATAATATTTATATCGTGATGTAGGGATGGGATGAAGTAGAGTGAATTTAAAAAAAAAACATGCTTAGGAAATTGACCTTTAACATGAGTATGCGCGGAGGCCTCCTGGGCTCCATTTCCTAACTAGGCAACCAGGGTGGATATATGAAATAGCCTTAAATGTTGCTATTGGGGTTGAGGAATTGACACGGTCCAATTGTTGCTCTTTGGTACCGATTGAGTTATGCAACTGGTTTTTTAATCATTAGAGATCGCCAGCAACTGATATCTAACATGGTTAGATATTTTCCAAGCTATTCGCAATTTTTTGATAGATTTGGGAACACATTTTCTGGTCATTTTCGACAATTTTCAGTCACCTATGTGACCGATTACCAGTCGCAAAAGAGATAATTATACAAAAAAAATAATCCTTTATTGCTGCCACAACTGGGAAGGCACACAACTCTCTAAACCAAAGTCCCCAACCCATAGAGCTGAATAGGAAATTCTGGAAACTGACCGAATTAATTCGGAGGTTCGGATCAAACTGATGATTCCAATACCACATACCTTTTGGTGATCATTTCAAACTACGAGATCGGTGAACAGTATGTCACTCTTGTGGGTAAGGGGCTTTAAGTGGGAATCCATTAAGCTGGAACCCACTGCGAGACGCAGCTGGAATTATAGTCGAATTAGAGATTGCTAGTGACCTAAAATCGAATATTTTTCAATCGATTGATCATTTTTTGAAAGGTATCTGGTCGAATTTCTCAATACGAACATTATTTCTGGTCGTTTTCAACCAGTTTTGGTCATTGTGACCAAAATTAAACTACCAGAACTGGTAGAAACGACTTAATCGCTCAATGGGTTCCCCCCTTTAAGCAAATCAACTATATAAAGGCCCGGCTCTACTGTCCAACTGAACTTTAATAGCTACAAGAGGCGCCATGTCCTACCACTGCCTGGTGCTAGCAAAGAGCTCCACCATGCCACAGGCTAGGACTTGATTGTCTCTCGTGCCAAATGATTCATTGGGAACGCCATTTTTCTGGTCGTTTTCGACTATTTCTGATTCTTTTCTACTATTCCTGATTGGTCTGACACCAAGATTAGACCAGAATTTCAGTTTGATTGCTCAATTCCTGCCTTAGGTTTGGCAGAAACCACTCATCTGTGACCAATGGGTGCTGAGACATAATGTTGATACTTCAGGCTCCTTGATAAGTTTTGTTTAGTTGACAGCTTTAACTTTCAAATTCTATATTAACTAGACGCTTTATCATGAACGATTCATATATCAAAAAGAAGGATACATTCTAGATTTTTTTTTACTGGTATCAGGTTTGACAAATAGGCTCTATTTATCGCTGTCAAAGATATAGATGATGTTAATCTGTATTAATTCATTCATAATCATAATAGGGATGGAGAGAAAGTATCTGACTGCATTTTGGCAGGAAGGTCTATAGAATCACTAATTGGCTGACAGCTAAAAATCACCCCTCCTGCAGAGGAGAACGAGTAATTTTCACGTGAAAGACTACATGATGATTACCTATGAGAGTAAATCCGAAAAGCACATAATTACACAATTAATGATAATTGCTTGTGACCACAGAAAGGATTATTGGCATTTTCTTGATGCTATTTAACATCCAAATGACGGGAAACAGAAAATATTGATGAACATGTAAAGCTCAACCAACGTTTTATACCGCAATATTTTCAAGCATAAAATTCATATCGATTCACACCAAAAGTGGTTTATTGTCGCACTGTTTTCTTAAAGAGGTTGGGAATAGAATAGAAAGAGTTTGTTTTGTCTTCCTGGTTAGTTACTTCTGTCTCCTCAGGCAATTTCTTATTGCCAAGACCACAAGGTTTCATCCTTAGTATATCTTTAAAATCTTTTTCTATATCCTCATTTTGGCACTTATTTTAGGTAAACATGCAGTCAAAGAATAGAATACAGCATAGACAAGAGCACACAAGATCTTTATTTATATTCATAGTAGACCCTTTATCCTCTCTCAGTCCTTTTGTGCTGATTGAAATTAAAAATATTTCCTTTATCATTCACATATTACAACTAAATATTACCCCAAATATTAGAATATCAAAATAAAAAACAACAACAAGACACTTGCAAGTTCCTTTAAGGATAAATGCCATTCCATTTAGAAGGAAGCACTAGAACCAATTGACTATATACAACGCCCTCTTAAAACATCGTAGAGACTCGTTCACCGAACAACTTCCCCGTTGTCAAACTTCAATTGGATAGTTTTTATTTCACTTCACTTTATTCAAATATTGTTTATTTTTCACGTATTCTATTTTTTTTAATTTTTCACATTTTATTCGGTCTCACAATAGGCAGCAGTCTGAAAAACATCACCTGGTGACGAAGGTTCACAAATATATGTAAATCAATTCCGAAAAGATTGACAATGTGCCTTCACAATGTGCCTTCACATCGCAACGGGAATACAATATTCATAGCTTTCACAGTGGACTCCTCAAGAAAACACACTCCACAAATGCATACATATGTTACAGGGGGCGACCCAGATATTTTCAAAAGAGAGAGGGGGCCCCAATATGACGTTTTCTTCGGCGCCCCTTCCGGGTGCTTGAATTTCACGTAAAAGATCATATTTGGTGAAATGAAGTGGTCCCTGTGTAAATACACACATATATGGACACCTCAATGCAAGCATGCAAGCATGCATACATACATACATACATACATACATACATACATACATACATACATACATACATACCAACATACATACACACACACATACATACATACATACATACATACATACATACATACATACATACATACATACATACATACATACATACATATTATTCAAACATAATTATACACATACACAGCTATATATCATCTATACTGATTCATTTTGCAAGATCCTATATCCCTTTGAAAAGGAACTGTACAGTTTAAAACAGTCTCTACAAACCTTACTTGCATAGAATGTAATTCTCTGAGAATATGACTTTTCAACTGTTCTACCCCAGTTCGGAGATATGCTGATCGGAAATCCAGTATCTACCCCTGCAATGGGGCTACCATAGGCAGGGGCAGATACAGGATTTCCAAAAAGGGGACGGGGGGTTCGTATACAGGCTAAGTATTAAAACGTTGTGCATTTGCATGTGCACACACAAGGTGTTTTCACTATGTGAAGTATAAGTGTAATTATATTTACCGAAGGGCGAGGAGGATAAGGACCCCCTAGATGAGCCCCCTCCCCCCCCCCCCCCCCTGGATCCACCCCTGGTAGGTGCTCATACCACCAGCTATTAGCTCTGGTAAGGAGTCGTGACTAATTGTATAGGTAATTAGCTAGGGTGTGTCGGATGAAGGAAACATAGCTAGGGTGTGTCGGATGAAGGGAAACATAAAAAGCCAAATCAACAAAAATGGGCATAATATTATATGCAACGCAATTGAACAATTGCATGGTTAAGCACGTAGAAAGCAATTGGCACCCTCCCTCAATGCGGTGATCCACAATGCCATAATGAACCGATTTTGAACTGATTTAAGAAATCCCATTTGTAATTGTAATTTTTATCATAAAATTATGAAGAATATATGTGAAGAAAGTCAATTGGCATTTTGCCGCGTCGATGATCACTGGCTTAATGATTGTTTTAGAAAACGTACGGTAGTAATGACAATACATTTTACGAGGTTTTCTATATTTTTGATTTTCTCGGGAAAAATTGATAAAGCCTTCTACTACTGCCCTGTTAAGGTACAATTCAGACTTTGTTAATTATCTATAAATGGACAAAGCCTATGATACGGTGATTCCCAAAACAATACAATACCAATGTAATTCAGCACATAATTTGTCAATAAGGGTCAGGACGAATAAGAAAATAAATGTCTGCCTTTATGAAAAAGACTATAAGTTTTGATTCCTCTCCAGGAAAACACTGCCTATAGAGACTATACAAGGAAACCAAACTTGACCTTCTTTGTACATATTGACAGACACTTAAATGCAGCATACGCCCATGCCCTTTAAACTACGATGCTATATACTTGATCTAGACAGTTCATCGCATATAAAAACTATCATAGAAAAAGAGCCGATGAAAAATATCACATCTACTGTCCATCTTTTTAGATTCTCAGAAAAACTTAAAGATTCGTGTTATCGATCGTTTATACTTCCCCGCCATAGATCTCTGTTGGAATTCGGATTCCTTTAAAGTCGTGTAAAACAAGTTATTCGACTGGAACATCTACATATAAACCTATACAATTCTGTCAGCAACAAATTTCTCCCTACCACGGATAGTTGGTTTCTTGCATTTTAAGGACCTGCAGGCTAATTTAATTTGGACTGATTTTGTCGACAAATCCCCTGTAAAACCTGTAGAAAATAAGCAAATAATTGTTATGAATCCATCTACAATGAATGAATTTTCATTTGACTCAGGAAATATTAATGCATATGGATACTATCTTAAATAATAATGATGGCTTGTTTTTAACAATGTTAATCTAAAAATAATGATGACATCTGTGAAAATTCCTATGCTAAAGCATTGGGTTTTGTCGACATATTACCCAGCATGCACCCTTTTTTAGGTTAACCTGCAGGTAAAACTTATGAAAATGGCTATCCGTGGTTGGGAGTAATGATGGTCTTATTATTTGACATTGCGTAAAACGTCATTATGACTCATAGCACGAAAGTAATGCAACTAGGCTACACCACTTATAACGAAAAATATCCGAAATTGCTTAATTCTACACAGATTACATGCTGTATATACTTGAAGCAAGAAGTTATTTTTGATAATTGTTTGGGAAGCTTTGATTCTATTTGTATTCAAAAACACGTTGAACTTGACCTTGTAACCGTCCTTAATATAAGAAGACCCGTGGGGGTCGTCAGAGGATGCATGTACGACCCATAGGGGATCGTCGTACCGAGGGCAAAACCCGATGTATGTACGATCCCCATGGGCCGTACAGGCACCCGAGGACGACCCCGAGAGTCTTCTATATTTTATCATCCAATCGAAGCTCTTAACTGTCTAAAAATAGTGACAATGATGAGCGGTACGTACAGCCCTTTTATACTCACTGGCCTCTATACGCACCGCTCGCTGGCAGTGCGGGTGATAAAGCATTTCACGACGCACCACCCCTTGTACTTACCACTCCTCGGCCGTGCGGGTGATAAAATGCACTTCAAATACAGTAATCAACTATTCTATTTTTTCAATTGCGTACACATGCAACCCCCAAGCTTGGTCCTCTTTTACTTACAATACAAAATACAGAACCATTAATAACGTCTCAACACATACGTCACTTATGATGTAGTTAGAGTAGATTCATAGTATCTTTAAGAGAATCTACATAGTTGTACTTAGTTTTGAATGTGGTATTTCCTTCTTTGTATTCAATATGAAAGCTTTTATGTGCATGTCCAATGTTGTATCTCACCATATCACTTCATGTACTTATTGTCAGTTCCCTGGCTGTTGCTGAAAACCAGTGTAAACTGACATAATGCAAGGTAAAATAAAAGATTCAAAAAATAAAAAAATGTAATTATTCTTATATTTTCTACTTTCAGTCATGCATCCGTCCTAAAGTGCGGGCCCGCCTTTTCTACGTAACCATGAACTGTCTGGTGACCTTAGCCTGTGCGACTAAGGCCCTTAACCTCTTCATTGACCCTTACAACAGCCGGTGCCTCATGCCAAGGGCCTTGTCCTACCTCCTCCTCCATCTCTCCAACCCCTGCCTCACCTCAACTTTCTACCTGCTTCTTGTGATGCTCATCAAGTTATCAAAGTTGAGGAACGTTGGAAATCGCCTATTTTCGCCCGTGTTTTTGGTGGTTTTTGTCCTGTTCAATATGGCCTTGGGCATCACCGCTGATATGGTCACCGGGTTTTTCACCGAGTAAGTTATGGATTTTGTCATAATGTATTGAAAGTTAAGAAGAATACTCTGGGTTATTGATAAGTGTTCGCAATGTAGGTCATGGATTTATTATGTTAAATTGGATTTAGTATTATTCTAAAGACTGATGCACAAATATCAGATACAAAGGTATTGCACCAGATTTTCCAATGGTTAACGATTTAGACTATATGATATTGCTATACGAAAGCATAATTCTCTCTGGAAATCATTTGGTGTGAAAAGATATATATATATATACACTTTACATAAGCAAGTCTTTGGACCTTCATATTGATGATTAACATAATTCCATGCTGTTTTCATAAAGGTGAATTACTTGACATTATATTATATCGCATATGTATATTATATATATTAGTAAAACACAACAGAATATATTTTATGTGTATTCAACACAGGCATTGTTAATTCATATGGCTGTCAGTTAATATTAAGTCGATTAAAATCAACCTATTTTTATCTTTCCAGGACGGGCTTGTTCCTCGTCGTCTGTTTCTGCTACTTCCTCCTGATCGGACTCATCATATCCATCGCCTATTTCGTCATATTCTGTCGGCTCTACAGCCGAACCGTTGGCAACCGTCGCGACATGAACGCCATGCAAGCCGACGCTGCTGCCCAACGCGTCAACGACGGTCGCAGACCCTCAACTGCCCCTATACTAAGCACCAAAATGCCCATGGCTGTCAAGATAGCCCTTGCAGCCGCAACACTCTATGTGCTGATTTCCATAGTGAACTTGTTCTACTTTGTGACAATGATGATGGGGGCGGATGTGATTTTGGAGCATCATGTCGAGGAGAAGAAGGATTATTTCAAGCCCTGGTTCTGGCTTGGTTATCAGTCAGTTATGAGGTTATCTGAGACGTTGTTGTGTGGATTGATTGTGTTTGTTACAGGGTTGCCTTTGTATAGACGCAACGTATGAGGAATACATGGAGACATTTTGGAGAATGCTCATATAATACCAATAAAGTGGGGTCCGCCATATTTTGATTTTTTTAAAAAACTTTTCTCTTTGGCCGCAGCCCAAAGAGTCAACGACAGTCGCAGGCCCTCAACTGCCCTTGTATTGAGCACCAAAATGCCCATGGCTGTCAAGATAGCCCTGGCGGCCGCGACACTCTACGTGCTGATTTCCATAGTGAACTTGTTCTACTTTGTGACAATGATGATGGGGGCGGATGTGATTTTGGAGCATCATGTCGAGGAGAAGAAGGATTATTTCAGGCCTTGGTTCTGGCTTGGTTATCAGTCAGTTATGAGGTTATCTGAGACGTTGTTGTGTGGATTGATTGTGTTTGTTACAGGGTTGCCTTTGTATAGACGCAACGTATGAGGAATACGTGCAGACATTTTGGAGAATGTTCATATGATACCAATATGGTGGGGACCGCCATATATTTTTTTCCACTTTTTTCTTTGGCCAGTAGTCATAGGTAGAACCTTTGCTCTCAGGCTTCACCGGGAACATAATTATATTTCATATTGAACAGACAGTTATTGAAGAATCGAAGGATGTAATGGAATAATTTCGCATCTAATTCCGGTCATTGAACAATCAACTTCCGGTTCTTCTAACTAGCCTAATCGGATTACCGATATGGACTATGTATAGGATAGGTAGTAGTAGTAGTAGTAGTAACTTTTATTGACAGAATCAGAAGGTCAGAACTGAATTATGTGTCAAGGACTGGGGTGGGGTTTCTATGGCAAGAAGGTGCTTATCAATAGGTTTAAAGCAATTCTGAGGCTTCACATTTACAGTCAGAACACTTTTGATTATGATTATCCTTAGCCTTTTATGATACCCCTGATAATTCTCCTAAGTGTCTTGACGGCACGATGAAAGTCACAAAAACATTATAACACTACATGTCCTTTTGAAGGGTTTACATCATATTTCATAAACTGTGGATGCTCTTTCTACAAAAGGACATGTAGTGTTATAATGTTTTTGTGACTTTCATCGTGCCGTCAAGACACTTAGGAGAAATATAATATTGTAATCTGTAAAACACAGCTCTTATTACTATATTATATGTTCCGTCATACACATCTGTCTTCCTTACACAGTGCCATGCATGGGATCACCAAAAACAATAAATCTCAGAGTCTTTGGGATCACTGTAAGAAGGGCAGCATCATTATTTCTGTGTACGTATACGTTTTACATACGAACCAACAATGATAAGACATGTGCAGTTTGCAACTGAGCACAGACACTAGATTTATGTATAATCTAGGGTCTGTGATGTTAGGGAACGTATAGTGTTATTGCTCAAGGAGGCTACCCAAATTGCAATATACTTACAGAAAGCTGTTTCATTATTGCTGTCCTTGCTTGGAACTTTGAAGAACAAACGTGTGTGTATATAGGGCCTATATATAGCACAAACTCTATACGTTTTTACAATATATGGCTAGATTTGCCTGTAATGTTAACAAGCTGTAAACCTATATTCTGAACAATGAGGGAGCCGCATACATATATACTGAGAAACAAATTGCAACCTATCAACTGCCCAGCCCAGCCCATGTCTATAAATCTTGAACCCATTAATTCTAGAATGGTCCCATTGAAGTACGTGCACCAACGCCCAACGCTTCATTTGAGTCCACTAGAAGGGCGCCACTGTACTGAGAGATGTCATATACCTTCCTGCATTATAATCACTCTGCCACTTCGATGCTCTCGACATGAGAATCATCTTTGCACTGTAGCTTCCACTAGGTCGGGCCCTGTGAGCCGTCTCTAACCAGTGAAAACCACAGGACTATTTTTAGCCTGCGGGGCGTAGTAATTTTTGCCCACTGGTGACGAGTTTTCTACCTACATAGTAGAGAGTACTCTCACAGACTATTTTCCCAGAGCGGAGATGCAAGCAGTGCAGATTGCATTAGAATAGCACAATGTTATCACTTGCATGTCATGATCATATATAAGTATATAAGTGTGACCAGGACCTTGATGCGCATCCTCACTAAGATGATTCTAACCTCTATTGCCGTCAGTGGCATATTCAACCAATGAATTACCTATACGGATCCCAGGGATGGGGCTTTATAGGATGAACTGAAAGTCCGAAATCGGAAATGAAGGAGGTAATGTTGAGATGGCCAGGAGGAGGAAACAAATAAGCAACGACAAGAATATAGTGTAAAATAGATATAAACATATCGTTTATATATATATAAATATATATATATATATATATATATATTGCTCTCATGCGCCAATGCTTGTCCATCACAAAAGCTCAACTGATTTAATTTTTATTTGATTTCAAGCTGGATCTTGAAATAGTGTAAATATCAACTTTATTATAGTAATCTTGTTAAACACATTATTATACCCAGCCACTTTGGAATAAATATATAGCTTTTGAGCCAGTCACATGCTGTACAATGATTATGCAATTGATATCATGAATGATTGTTTGGTTTTGGGCATTAAAGGCGGCACAAAATAACTATCAACGGCATATAGCAGCAGTTTCAGCAGAAAATACCCCAGACTTTCAATTGAGTGGGAGCAAAACTGCCCAACAAGGAACATATCTGTGCAACGTTTGCGTGAGCCCAAACCAACTATCTCATTTAATGTCCTTTTCTGAGTAATCACACAATTCAGATTTGGGGGAAGACGCTGTTGATATTACCCATTCAGGGTAGTCAATAATAATTTTAAAATCTTTTTACGTACAAAACATGTTAGACGGGTGGATAGCAACCTAGGTGTGTTCTATTAGGCACATTTTATTACAGGAATTTGCAATATTTTATTATAATTTTATCAATATTTTGAGATTTGAGAGCGCAAGTACTTGTACAACCAGTGCAACTTATTTCAACATAGAAATGAAAAGCATGCATTTAATTGTTTCAATTTTGCCAAACAAAGGAGAAATTATACCAACATATCAGAGGCACATTGTTTTTTCCCGTAACATAGACACACTCAAATGGAAAGACTTTCTATATCACCAGCACCATTGTACATAACATTGATCTTTGTAAATAAACACAACTATCATACATTAACAAGTGTCCATTTCAATCATTTACAGAGTTTCATGCATTCTCTATTTAAAGGCAGCCAAAACCAATGAATATCCATTCCTTGAGCCTATTCCTGGCCTATGTTAAAATGTAAACCATGAAATATGGTAAAAGATAATTAAAAACACGTTTTTCTTGCTCAGATCAATTAATGTGGATCCACAAAAATAGGGTTTGTTTACAAACAAATGCAAATATTACCATCTCTTGTGGCATTCTACTACAGTTGGAGCTAGTTTTCACGGCTAATACTTTACCACTGACCTTAACTGGACTCATTTAACATATTTCTATACTTATCAGAGTTTTGAAAATTTTGTCAATTACATTGGTTTTGTCTCCCTAAGTGTCTGATGGCAACTCAATTGTCCAATCTAGGATAAACTCTGCTTGTACCATTATCAGTATTATATTCATTAGATCATTCAAATAGACCTTTCAGTGGGTGGTTAAACAGCAGTATGAATTATTTCCACTAGATGCCAGCACTTACCCAAAGCCTGTGAGTGGCATGGGTCGGCCAGGTGGGTATACGTACCGTTATCTTGTTTATTCACATTTCCAGTTTTAATGTTTCTAAATGTAAAAAAGTAATACTGTTTTCATTCCAAATCCATTCCTAGATCTATAAAAACATCAGCGTGGTTTAATTTCCTAAAATGGCCTATACATGGTAAAACTCTTCCAAACTATTTAGGTGGTTGAAATGGCCGAAACCAATGTTGTCGTAACCCTTTTGATTCTCATCTGTAGGTGTAAAAACATTTTGTGTCCGATGGAATCGTTAACATGAGACACTAACCATGATCAGTTACAAAGTACCTTTTGTCTTTAACACCTGAAATACAAGGCATGTTTTAGCACTGTGTGAAATCCTTCGGCCATGGAACATTGATGTTGTGATCACATTGCTAAAATTTAAAGTTTATACCCCCAAGGGACCTTCCATTTAGTACATTTTCAAAAATCTCAGACCTCCCCACCCCCCTTGGGCAAAAATACACATAGGATATGTACTAAAATGTACGCACATTTTCAAAAATCTCAGACCCCCCTCCCCTCCCCTCGATGCGAGTATACCCAACCTCACCTATTTGGGTACTTATTCACCAATGAATGTTAGATCCTTTTGCAGTTTGTGCAATATCGTGCACTAATAATATGATCTAGCTTATCAGATAACCTCAAGAGAGATTTATCTCTTTTAGTTTTGTAATAACCATTGAAATCCCTTGTATGTATATACAATATGATAACATCAACATAGAAATTCCCCTGATGCACACCCACCCACATTTTAAGCTTTATTTAAAAGTACCATGTTTACGGAGTTATGACTGTTCAAAACGAGAGGGCGTGTCTCGGTATCAAGAAACACCAACTGTTAAGAGACAAACTTTTCTAATATGAATCTGAGGACTTTTGATTACTCGATGTTTAACCAATTATATTTTTAACGGAAAGCTAATTGGCCTTGCATGTTGTACAAGCTCCACCTACTTGTGGATAGAATAAAGTGTCTGAACATTTCACTCATCATAAGTGTGTACACGCATAATTCAAATGGCACGCCACATGGGTATCTTTATGACATCACTCAGTGAATTGAGTAGTCACGACAAGAATCCCACAGCAGTAGTTTGTCTATAGATATTAAGGAGGTAAAGAAAAAAACAATGCATCTCAATATATGAACTTATCTATACACTTTCAGAGGCAGATATAGGGTCTCCAAAAGTGGGTAGGTCAGCAAATTGGTGGGGGGGATAGGGAGGGGGGGTAGGGTTGGGCTGGGGGAGGTCAGGACCTCCTGGACCCACCTCCCTACCCCCCACCTTCGGATCCGCCCCTGCACTTTGAATCTTCAGTGGAAGTAGAATTAGAGAATTTCTGAACATTGCACTGATATCACATTACTTTTGTCCATAAAGATAAACTACAGATTAAAAGTCTATAATTATTTTATAAAAGCTAAGATGAGAGGTGAGGTGGGCACGTTACGTTTCTGTTAGGGATGTGTCCGGGTTCAATGCTTAACCTACCACGAATTATACACCAAAGCCTTTATATAACATACATCAAGCATGAATTCTTCCAATCCACCTCTATGACTTGCCAAAGACACTTGACCTTAGAGTGAATCTTGCGCCTTTAAGGCAAGGAAATACCCTGTTATTATCACCAAAAGCAAAGGGTATGTTAACCAGCAAAATGACTCTACCTAATGAAGCTGGCGAGGTGTAAGCATGCGATATAACCTTAAATAAGTGTAAGCTCTCCACTTTGTTACGCTCTTAGACACACCATGAAAAACCTATTTGTTTACAGTAATTATACATTGGTGAAGACAATTACCTTTTTATAGAAAAGAAGGACCTTGCACGAAATCCCTATAATCAAAACAGGGATTGTACATTAAAAAGAAAAAACTTTTACCAATGACAGGAAACGGTGGCAAGACTTTGTTTAGCATAAAATACATACAGAATCGTTTTACAATTCCCCTTTCTCGTTTGGCGCAGATGCCCATAGAACTATATACTATACACTATTTCCAGTAATAAGGGGTATTTCTTAATAATAATTGAATCAAAAATCGTATCCCCAAAAAGGATGTAAAATAGTGCATAGAGGTAAAGGCTGTATGCCACGAGCCGATTTTCCTCCCGATTGGGAGTAAGGATTATTATACCTTAGGGTGATAAAAATTTAGTAGTTAAGAGTTTAACACAGGGCGATACAAACCTGGGTGATAACCATGCAGCCTTGTATCGCCCTGCAGGGCGATACAGAAACTTTTTATTTTTCTAAAATTCATAAAAAAATGAAATCATTAAGAAATGAAAAATCTAACATATACATCATCTGCACAATGTTCCTAGCTACATTTTACTTGCTTACTGTAAGTCCATAAATCCATAATTAACCTTGAAGGGAGTACTCGTGTGGTTATCACCCCTTGCTGGGACACCGTTATCAGCCTTTGGCTGGCCCTTTGGGCCCTGGCCTCAGGCTGATATCGGGGTCCCAGCTCGGGGTGATAAACCACCCTCGTACTCCCTTTTTGGTTGGTTATATGTATTTAATGCGCCTGAAATGCAAGGACACATTAATTGTGCATTTCTATGGGAATGTGTCTCTAGAAAACACTTCTAATATTAAAAACACAATAATTACATACGGTGATCCCCCTGATATAATGAAGATTCCCCGCGCCCGACCTTTAAGCCTGTATTCCACAAGACGATTTTGCTACCGATTTCAAAAATCGGCAGTTGGAATATTGGTTAATCATGAGCATGTTATATACCATAAGAAAGGGTTTTTAATTATCTTTTGTAATATTACTAGTTAAAAGTAATACATTACCAAGTAATCGGCGGTCAAAATCGGCTGGTGAAAACCAGGCTTTACCCTCAGGGGCCATGCATTAATTATGTATGAACCTTTACATGATTCTAGACCCCGTCCCCACCCCGTTATCATGTAATCCACATAGAAAATGTACGAAAAGCTTTTACCCTATCCCCACTTATTTCTGACGTAATGAACAACCCCTCAACGAAACTCTCCAATCACCCCTCTCCTCCCATGCTCTCCCTATCCAATCCAAGGTACCTACAGGTATGATAAAACCTTGTAAGATCTGCGCGTCCTCAGACAGCATCCAAGGACTAGATAGCGCTCACAGCATTCCATCGTTATCGCTCATCCTGAACGGTCGTCAAACTTAGTCGTGTTAAAGAGCCTACTAGGAAACGTAGGAAGAACTGATTTCTTATCTTACCAAAATCAGCTGAAGATAAACCGGACGCTTTCATCATGAATTTGACCACGGATGGTAATGTCACTGCAAATGGTGAGTTGTATCCCTTTTTTCCATAAAAACTCATAGTTATCTTCGTATTTCTTACGTTATCACATTGTATCCCCAAACATTATAAGACCGAAGATAATTAGTTCCAGAATTATATCAGAGATTCCTTTGCCGTATCAGGGGCTAAATTTTCATAACTGATTTCAGTGATTAGGCTAATCAAGTGAATTTTGATTAGTGTCTTGTTCATATTTGTCTGTCAATCAAAGTAACTTCACCTAACAAATCCTCTTCGAGGTTATTTTGAAATGACGCCACTTCTTTGGGTGACAGACGGAATCAGGCATTTTGAGCCACTAATAAAATTGTCCCTGATTAGATTAATCACTAAAATCATTTGCGAATGTATGGGCTCAGATATAATGTGGAAAAGGTGATAATATAGAACTCGAGAACGTTAATAGAAATGATTTTTAATACAGAAAAATTGTTAAAACTGATACCTTTCAGGCAAAAGAAACGACGTTAAAGTGTGTACATAGTGGTTTTCTTTTGCGATCAGGTTTAATGGGCCCAAAAGCAACAGAACATAATGATTGCGTGCTGGGCCGACTTTTAGGTCCGAACCTACTGGTTACCAAAGAAAACAGATAAATGAATGAGGGCATTTAGCAGCTCGTAAAAAACATTGCACTAGATCGTAAATACACGCTTACCAAGTGATAAAATCTGCACTAAAACTGCATTATTTTTGTATGATGTATTTTACAGTTTTCCTCTGTGTGTGTGTGTGTGTGTGTGTGTGTGTGTGTGTGCATGTGTGTGTTTTTGTGTTGCCTGATTCTCCAGATAACAACGGTCCCTTATACATACCCCACTATCTCAATTAAAACCGGTTTCATGTCTTTTTTTTACATACAAGCATTTTACCTTCAAAGTCCGAACTACAATGAAAAACTAACTTGGGAAAATTGAGCATTCTGAGGGAAACTTGATGGATTTATGGAGAGAAATTAAGTTGTTTGGGGAAATAAGTATGTCAAACAGCATATATATCAAATTCAAATTGCACAAAAACATAAGACCAAGTTGGAAATTGCGCCGGCAAGAAAGCATGGTTCTTAAACTGCTAATAAAGTATCATTATATTCTATGCCTTTGACGAAATGTTGGTCAGCTGATCCTTTGTTCTCGTTTTAAACCCCATGGTATTTCTAAATGAATTGCTACATTTTCCTGATTTCTTGATTTTTTTTAAGAACTGTATAATCATTTGGATATGATGAATTTCTATTCTAAACCCTAGACTAACCCTAGACTAAAGTCTACCAAGATAGGATAAAGAAACATGATTTTCATAGGTTTCTAGGGATTTAATCAGCTTTCATTTTGTTATAGAACGTATTTCTACGACAAAGCATTTCCCACTTATCAAAACTTACAAAAACGTTATATGATATCAGAAAACGTTAGATTTTTTGGGCGGCTATGCAGGGGCGGATACAGGGTTTTGGAAAGGTGGGGGTGGGGGGTGGGGGGGTCCTGTTACAGGTTAAGTAATAAAACGGCGTGCATTCGCGCAAATGCATGCAACGTTTTTTTCTCTTTGGCAAGTTAAAGTCCGTACCCCCCCCCCCAACAAAAAACCAAAAACAACAACAACAACGACAACAACAACAACGAATAGAGGTGGGGGGGGGGGGGGTCAGGACTTGGATCTGTCCCTGCTATAGCTGGATTTGAGAAAATACTCATCGAAATGTGAAGGACAAAAGTCCGTTTCAGTCTCAGTATAAGTGAATGGAATGAGTGGAAAGATTACTTCAATCTTAAAAATGTTTGTAAATAAGCTATTACACTCTATACAGGTGGCTGGGTGAGTTTAAGGTGTAAATGATTTATCTACAGTACATTCACCTGGTATGAGGGTGCAAAGTATAATATACATATCGTGGAGGATCCCTCATTATATAGGTATTTAACACAGCCTAAATGAGTCCATTTTTAACTTACACACACACCAATTACGACTAAGAAGTTTTTATAACTAATGGGACTTTGGCAACTTGGCAATGGCACTTAGATGGTGAATTGCGTTTTCTAAACACCCTTCAGTATATATCTGCTCATAGGGGTTTAGCGTGGCCAGCGGCGTTGAGGCGCTGTTACTACCTCTTGGTACTAGGACTGAGAAGGTTCGAGTCCAATGTGAAACAACAAAAATAGGACACTTGGTTGACCCCTGCATGGTATTGTGCAGAGATGGTCCACAGGACTATAGTGGAATAACAGGTAATCAGGTAAACATGGACTGTATAAAGATCCTTTAAAATAAAATCATACTGTATGTGAAGCTGCAATAAACATTGAGAATCCAAGTTTTATCTCCCTCCCTGTGCTTCACGCTCCAAATGCAAGCTTCATAGCCACAGTTAACATCGTTAAGTTGAGAGACAGGTCCCATGTAAATGAGCAAACTTTGGTTTTATAACAATTTAATGATGGCCCACAGATAATAAAGTAGTTAGGTAATTGGTATTTTCTGGCACAGCCCAGAAAGTCAAATAAGCCCATATTCCACATACCGATTTTGATGCTGGCA
This sequence comes from Lepidonotus clava, assembly GCA_936440205.1. Lineage (NCBI taxonomy): Eukaryota > Metazoa > Annelida > Polychaeta > Phyllodocida > Polynoidae > Lepidonotus > Lepidonotus clava. The sequence continues at coordinate 45,607,454 of OW387139.1, forward strand.
ATTTATATTTCTTTGATGTTCTCATGAACCATACATTCTACATACTATTTGAGAATCGTAAACACTTTTTAGTATATAGTATTTAGTATATATAACATGTCTGTTAATATAAAATTCCCACTTCCAATATCCAAAATCGGCATCAAAATCGTCTCGTGGAATATAGGCTAAAGGGAGTCGCAGTTACCTGGTTATAATTATTATCTATTAATGACAGTCAGTAGGATATCCATAACAACTGGAACTCGTACTTTTTGGCATCACATCAAAAAAAGACATGGAACAGCCTTAGCCAAAATGGCTATGAAAAAGTGAAATGCTCTACAGTATAAATGTATAGGCAGATCTCTTTAGGCTAGATTGGGTAAAAAATAGTCCAACATTACTTAGTAATTTTGATAGGTTCAGATACACAAAGCAATCTGTGTTAAACATGTATAAAGCTAACTGGGCAAGGTGGCTGAGATAGGTTATCAACCCAAGGGTTGTTCAGGATAGCAGTCTGAGGGCAGGACCCACATGGCTGCCCATGGAATGAACTAACCAGTAAAGTCCACTGAGATGTCTGAAGTCCACTGCGATACCTTGAGTAAAATAATACCATTTGAGTACTTTTCTCAGCAAAAGATAAAGACAAACTCGGTAACGATTCCGTCCTAACCGTTCTAAAATTTATCCCAGTATAGTTCAACGCCTAACGGCATGGAAACTACACTTCTACAAGATGTCCTCTCTTCAATTGCTGTTATGTAGACTCATAAATATTTTCTCCATTCTTTCTTCGGGTGGCGGGGACAAGTATTAAAAGGGCCAAGCAGGTATAGACCAAACTCTTGGGACTTGGCATAGGAGTTGCAAGTCTAAGGAATAAAATTGGCCTCTTCTCAATTGCTTTAATTTAAACTCAATCACCGATAATTTCCCATTCTTTCTCAGATGGGAAGGACAAGTTCAACGGGGCCAAGGTGGTATTAATCTAGTCTTGGGACTTGGCGGAGGAGTTAATTTCTGCCAATGAAAATGGCCTCTCTTGATTTGATAATAATGTAAACTCACCAATGATTTCTCCATCTTTTCCTAAGATGGAAGGGACAAGTTCAAAGGGGCCAAGCTGGTATGGACAGATTCCTTCCTCTACGTCTTGGAGCATGGTTGGAAAATTACATGCCAATTTAAAGTTACCTCTCCCAGTTGATATATACATATAACCAACCGAGAAAGGACTATGACGGTGGTTAATCCCCCTAGCCGGGACCCCAATATCAGCCTGAGGCAGGGCCCGAAGGGCCGGCCGAGGGCTGATATTGGAGTCCGCGACCCAGTACTCCCTTCCAGCCCCAGTACTCCCTTCGAGATTGGTTATGGATTTATTATTCCTTTTCTGTTAGATCTGAGCTCCCAAGGAAGGATGCACAGCAATCAGTGATGGTGGGGTTGTGATACTGCACAATGTTTTTATGTTTTCTCATATAACTCTTTTGATATCCATCAAATCCACAAAGAATATGCATGTAAAATGTAGCTAGGAACGTTGTGCAGATATTGCATGTGTTAGATTTTTCTTATTTCTTAATGATTTCTCTTTTTGTAATGAATTCTAGAAAAAATAAATGGATTCTGTATTGCCCTGCAGGGTGATACAAGGCTGGTTATCACCCAGGTTTGTATCACCCTGTCTTAAACTCTTAACTACTAAACTTGTATCACCCTAAGGTATAGATATTAAATTGTGCAGCGATACCTGAACCAATTTATTTATTTCGGAGAGGCGTGACGTAATCGCCCCCCGTTGCCATCGCTACGGCGCTTGTTGTACCTGTACTATATAAATCGCCAGGCCAAGACCGTTGGTCATTCTCGTTCCAACCACCAAAGATTCAACATCGCAGCAGAATTTTAAACTTTAGATTTATTGTTACAGGGAGGATTAAAATAAATGATATTTATTAATGTCCAAATCAATTTACCTTGTTGTCTTCTGTATTTAATCTAAGTTGTTCTAGCCGTGAAGTAAATATGAAACATAATATCGCCAATAATTTCTCCATTCTTTTTACGAAGGTAGCAGAGACAAGTTCAAAGGGGCCAAGCTGGTTTGGACGAAGGCCTATGAGACCTGGGGCATGGCTGGCAAATTACACATCTATGAGTTAATGTGCCCTCTCCTCAATTATTTTTATATATAAACTCACCAATGATTAAATTTTCTCCATCCCTTCTTCAGGTGGCAGGGACAAGTTCAAAGGGGCCAAGCTGGTATGGACGGAAGCCTTTGAGACCTGGGGTATGGCCTGGGATCTAGCTGCAAGTCTACGGATTAAAATGGCCTCTCCTCAATTGCTTTACAATAACTCATCAATAATTTCCCCATTCTTTCTCAGATGGGAGGGACAAGTTCGAAGGGACCAAGGTGGTATTAAGCAGTCTTGGGATTGGCGTAGGAGTTAATTTCTCCCTATTAAAATGGCTTATCCTGAATTGTTGTAACATAAACTCACCAGTTATATCTTAATTCTTTATCTCAGGTGGCAGGGACAAGTTCAAAGGGGCAAAGCTGGTATGGACGGAGGCCTTTGAGACCTGGGGTATGGCCTGGGAGCTGCATGTCTACGGGTTTGCTGTCACCTTCTTCCTCCTTGCCGTCTGGGGCATCATCCACGCTATCAAGGTCAGATAGTATTTTCCTTCCTTTTTAAACGGTATGTTTAATATCTACACGTATACACATGATCTTTTAGATTTTGACAATAAAGCAGTGACCAAGGTTGATGACAATAATGAAGTAGAGGAGCAAAGAATACACCATCTTCTTTTGAATTGAACATTTATTAAAACCATTATCCTATTTCTTAGGGGATATTGCATTATCATCCATATATGATTATTATGTATATGACGTTTCTTTCTTAGAGATATAAATATGCAACGTAACTGTTATCTATATACATAAATATATATATATATATATTTATATATATATATAATTATGATTAGTAATATTTAGCTATATGTAACCTGATAACTGTATATATTCACATATACATATATACAATTTTAATTTCCTATTTATATAATTGTACGCAAATAGAGTTTTGGATTGAGAAGGAGAAATTGTAGTATTGTAGTTTTGAACGTAATTGAATATTTCCTCAATGAGCGTGCCATTACAATATGTGATTCCAAGTTTTGCACTCAGTCATATGAATTGTAAGATCAAAAGCTTTATATGAAATCTTGTAGTGAGATATTGAGCAAATAAGTTTTGCATGAAGGTATTCACACAAATAAAAATAAGGAGGCTGAATCAGAGCGGAAGTGCAGTATGGAACAATCAGTGTGTAACTTTTGTGAATCTCAAATGGTTGAATCACACTTTGTCATAGTTGGAGTTGGAGACACTTCTGGATCAAAAACACTGCTCATCTCTATAGCTTCAGGGAGGGGTTTGCAGAAAGTTTCTTGACAATTAGTAACCTCTGACTCTAAGGTGCGTGGGAAATTCCAAACAAATAGCATATGGAACCCTTCCCTGGATCAAAAGCATCTGTGCTACAGTCCTATACCTTTCTATTATATCTTAAGATACTTTCTATGGGAGGGTTGGATGCTGAAATGTGCTTTGTCATACATATTCATGTCCCTATCAAAGAAATATATCATACGTCTGTCTGAATGTTATGCATGTTTTTTTCCCTAATGATAAGGAGATATGTAACATTTACAATTGAGAATGGTCGAACAAAGATGTAGCTATTCAAAAGAGTTTAGAATACTGCCTTTAGTAAAACAATTGATGAAATTAAATCCTACAAATTAATGTACTTCGTCTTTTTAAATAGCCTGAATCTTCCTAGTCATTAAACTCTATAAAGCCATGCAATGTCTTAAAGAGTCATGTATGTATTTCAGTCACAATCAAACCATGTATTCAGATGGCAAAAAACAATACACAAACCCTTGTTAATTGGAAGATTCTCTCATGCCCCTTTAGATATGCAACAATTGCCTTTTCTGTACTTTTTAATAACCAATAACGCTCAAATCTACCCAGACAACCTAAAGGGATATGTTTATCAATCTCTGTCCCCTCTTGTCTTAGGCTGGCCGTCGCTCAGGCCTGCCCAGTAAGGCCTACTATGTGACCATGCATTCCTGTGTGGCCCTGTGCTGTGCTGGAAGAACCTGGTACCTCCTGACCAACACCTACGGCACCCGCAGTCTCGTACCCAAGATGGTAGGTATGAGTTTTAATTTGCTTTAAAAATCAAAATGCAGGCTAAACAACTATATATGCATCTTTTCACGATTCTGCGCATAGACCTTCCCATAGACACCTTGGGCCCACAGACTTTAGCCTAGAATTCTCAAACCAATACCTCAAATCATAAGTTCAAATATATCTACTAGAGAGGCGCCACTAATGAAAAAAGTTTATAAAGCATCCTTGTACGGGACTGGGAACCCAAAGTGAATTGCATTCATCTTGCAATAAATATTTATCATTCAACTGCCAATTTGTAGATGAGTCTTTTCTTCAAGTTCATCTTATTCCTGTGCATCACAGCCTACTTTATCATACTCTACTATTGAACTGCCTATTTGCAGGTAAGCCTGCTGCCGAAGTTTCTCATGTTCCCTTGCATCACGTCCTGTTTTATCTTACTCTACTATTTGACTGCCCATTTATAGGTGAGCCTGCTGCCCAAGTTTACCATGCATTATGTCCTGTTTCATCTTACTCTACTATTTGACTGCCCATTTATAGGTGAGCCTGCTGCCCAAGTTTACCATGCATTATGTCCTGTTTCATCTTACTCTACTATTTGACTGCCCATTTATAGGTGAGCCTGCTGCCCAAGTTTACCATGCATTATGTCCTGTTTCATCTTACTCTACTATTTGACTGCCCATTTATAGGTGAGCCTGCTGCCCAAGTTTGCCATGTTCCCCTGCATCACGTCCTGTTTTATCTTACTCTACTATTTGACTGTCCATTTGTAGGAGAGCCTGCTACCCAAGTTTGCCAGGTTCCCTTGCATCACGTCCTGTTTTATCTTACTGTACTATTTGACTGCCCATTCATAGGTAGCCTGCTGCCCAAGTTTGCCATGTTCCTTTGTCCGTTGTCTCGGTTTATCTTACTCTACTATTTGACTGCCCATTCATAGGTAGCCTGCTGCCCAAGTTTGCCATGTTCCTGTTTTATCTTACTCTACTATTGAACTGCCCATTTGTAGGTGAGCCTGCTGCCCAAGTTTGCCATGTTCCCTTGCATCACGTCCTGTTTTATCCTGCTCTTCGCCCTCTTCATGAGACTCACCAAAATGCAGATCATCTCAGACAACCTCTTCTCCGCGTAAGAACAGTGTCTAGATATGTTATACCCATTTATAGTTATCATATTAGAAAAAGAGAGGAAACATTTGTATTTTTTTATGTACAAAATATGTGAGGGTCTCATTTGATTTGTGCTGCAATATCAAATTTAAGCAAATGATGTTTCATTTCTATACCGTACATTGCTTGGAGACGTATACATATAACTCTACAGAACATAACTTAATAAACATAAGAATCAATGGGAGACAGAGATTAATCATTGGAGACGCAACTCAGACAATCTGTCATAACGACATTGTCACTAGGCCCTAATATGAACAGGGGCGGATATGAAATTTTAGAAATGGGCGTAGGCGCATGATTGCCCCCCAAAACATTTACCCCAAAGACTTAATTAAACCTTGGTAAAAGAAAGATCAGCGTCTATGAAGGGATGGCACAAACGATCGACAGTACCTCCTCTCACCCTGTACCTGAATTATGAACCCCTCTCATCTATACCTGATCTTGCCACTATCCCCAATCCCAGAAAGAAGATCATCTTCATCGTGGCCTGCAACTTCATCCTGGCCTACGGGGCCGACCTGCTGGCCGAGTTCATTCCCAACGGGGCGGTCTTCTACTTCGTGTGTGACACCTACTTCGTGTCCTGGGGCCTGGTCTCCTCCATGGGCTTCTTCTACGTCTTCTCCAGGTTCTACTCCAGGGTGGTCGTCAACAGGAGGAAGCTCAACGCGTTGGCCAATGACGCCACCGCCCAGGCCGCCGCCGAAAAAGGTGAATTTTCATTGTATTTATTTATTTTTATTTCATTATCTCACCAAGTATACGAACATATATAAGTTCTTCCTCGGTTTTGAATGAATGTATGGGATATTGCCATGGTTCCTTGTATATATTCATTTATAGATATTGAATTATTAGAAACATAGTTTCAGCATCTTAGATTTGTTTTCTTTACGTTTCTTTTTTTTATGTATCTTTTATCTCATAATGAATGAAAATGGTATTATATCTATTGTATGTTACTTTTAGACTCTACATGGGCAAATGATCATTTAGGCCTATGTTAAGGGATTCCAGAACAGAATTTTCCCTGTAATTCTTAAAGAAGAATGCCAATATTTGAAAGATAAATGATAATATTGCTATGTTATTTAGGGGAATATGACCACAATCTGAACAACGGATACGTCGACGAAAAGATTGATGGTTAGAAATCATGATTTACCTGTCTCAAATAAACTAACTTTTTCTAACCATAGTATTTATTTTTAACCCTATTGCTCTTGCCTTCTGACAGTGGGAATAAATCCTACAAAATAATACATGCTAGTTTCAGTTGCAGTGGTCCGTCGCATAATCCCCTCGCTGTTGCAAGGGTTGTCCACAACAGCAAGACCCCTCCCTGTTCAACAGCGAGTGTATCCAACTTTGGCGATAAAAGCGAGGGTTGGTACACCCAAATTTTCAACATATCTGTGGGACATTTTGGGGTTGTCAATTTAACATTTTTGTTCTCACTAACTGTTAGATGTATCCCTCAGCTCTTAAAATGTGCAGGAGGCAAGTGGCAGAAATGTATTTGTCAATAAATTAACTGTGTTCAAAGTTTGTACAAAACCATCGCTGTTGTGAGGGTCGGCACATTGAAAACCTCAAGGATATCACTGTTGCGAGACCCATATCTAAACCCTCGCTGTGGTCTCGCTGTTGCGAGGGTTGGCTTATGTGACGGAGCACAGGGGGCTTTGGCAAAAGTCACCAAAACTAACGCCCAAATGATAGGTACTATGAAACTCGTTATTCCTACAGTACCCATTATGGTCTCAATAGTTGCAAGTAATATCCAGTATCATACACAGCACTCCAACTAGTCACCAAATCCATCTTGGCACTAATTGCTCAGCAATCTTTTATATGAGCTACCTGTGTCTCCTGTCCTTTGGAGGGTTAAGGCCGTATTACACTATGTGTCGGCTAATTCGCGTTTGGGCCGGTTCATACACATTTTTGCCGGCGCGAATAGCAAAAGCATATCAGGACACTCAACGCGAAGTGTGATATAGGATATATGTTTGTAAGTTCCAACGTGAACTAATTGCCCAAAGTGACCCAACGTGACCCCCAACGTGACCCAAAACGCGTAGTATAATATATATCGCGTTGCGTCCGACGCGTAGTATAATATGGCCGGAACGTGAAGCATTCACGTTGGGCAACACTACCAAACGCGAACAGGCACCTGACGCGTAGTGTAATAGGGCATGTTCAGTCAAATAGCGGTGCAAAGGGGACTGTCCGGTACCAGCCAGGTATACACAGGTAACACACCTTGACCAGTGGCCACTGGCACCTGTACACTGGTTCCCCGTGGTAATGTACATATACCTTGTATTAGCGGTAGCGGACATACGCTGGGATCTGCGCCTCGAACTCACGCTACTCGCTGAACGTCACGAAAGGGCGCAGGTTGAAGCCACTGCCAAGTTAGCAAGATTTTGGCTAATTCGGGGTCACGTGACCACTTTTCGACCAATCCGATCCATCGACACAGTGGGCTCCACCTGCACTCTCTCAGGCCGTGTCCTCCTAGCAGAGAGAGAAGGGAGCCCAGCATATAGCGGACAGGGGCGGGGACCAGCCTACTGGCACCTGCAGATATGTGCTTTCAGGCGTTTCACCAGTGACCACTGCTTGTACCTGTAATCATCACAATAGGTAGTCTGGTGGCCAGCTGGACTCACTTCCAGCCGCTATTGGCGAACACTCCCTATTAAGGCTTTACACTAATGATATAGGTGACTTCTGCCAGCGGGGGCAGCGTCCTTCTCAGTAATTTGAAGGTCATGTGGGTCTGACCCTGAAGATATGCCCTTAGAACTATCAGTAAGTAGATCATTTACGTGTCCAATTAGAGGTGACATTGGAGTATTGGTTTAAGGCTATGTGATTAATTGGGCCCGTCTTTCATGTGCACGTGTTAGAATCGAAGTGACTTTGGAACTGACCGAATCGAGTGAGGTTTCCTATTGAAGTACTTTGTCATTGCCAAGGCTAATGTGTCCACCACAGAGGTGTTACCTTTGCTTTGGTGAGGTTTTGCTGTGTAACATGACTGGTTATCTGGGTTCCCTCCAAGGTTGGTGTTTCTGAGTGACATTCGTAGTTCGGTGATGGGATAACTCTTGCCTTACTAGTCTTACTTGTATGTGCCATTACAGGGTCTATAATACTGCTGGGGGGAGGGGGTGCTTTAGAAAAAGTGATATTCATCTACCATTTTTCTAATTGCATTAGGGTTTTAGGCCCTTTCTAACATTCTAGCTGATTGACACAGAGCTTCCTTCCTAAAACATTAGTTGCTATTGGTTTTAATATTCAATTACAATGATGAGGGTTTGAATCATTGCTTTTTTAAAATCATGCTGTATCCATTTTTCTTTTTCTCCTTCCTTGTTCAGGCTTCTCACCTTGAGTATTATTAAGATATTTTGTACTATCTATTTAATATAAACAATGTTTTACTTTATTTCATTCAAATTTGATTTAGAACTAGAAACTAAAACAACAAAACAAAATGGAGTGGGAATAGAAAACTACTCTAATATTTAATGGAGAAAATGCCACACATGTGCACACAAATGCACAATGCTCCTGTTTCCCTTCTGATGCAAGATCATTGATTCATACATTTATTCTGTATATCACCAAACAGGTAAGAGCCGCCCTGACCACTCCCTGGACACTGCCATGCCACTGGCCGGTAAGATCACCGTTTTGGCTGGTGTCTGCTTCTTCCTCATTGGAGCAGTCAACATCTACCGCTTCGTCAACCTCTTCCGCGACTTCAACAAGGACCGCCTGGCCCCGGCCAGCCCCTGGTCATGGTGGCTCTATAATACCTTCATGCGAGCCTTCGAGTTAGTCATGAATGCCGCCATCGCATTTGTGGCCACCCTGCCTTTCTATGAGGCAAAGTAGAGAAGTGTGAAGTTTCTTAAATTTTGTACCTTTTAGAAAGGTTTTTGTGAGTTTAGTTTGTATTTCTTGTATTTTTAACTTTTGTTTTGAAATGGAAAATGACGGGAAGGCATTCCAGAAGACTGATGGTAACAGAAATATGGGTTGGTCAGAAATGATAGTTATTGTTGTGCAAAAACTGCTTCTGTTTCTTCCTTATCATTGCTGTTAAGATTTAAAGTTTTGTCAACCTCTACCACAACTTCCACAAGGACCGCCTGGCCCCGGCCAGCCCCTGGTCATGGTGGCTCTATAACACCTTCATGCGAGCCTTTGAGTTGGTCATGAATGCCGCCATTGCATTTGTGGCCACCCTGCCTTTCTATGAGGCAAAGTAGAGAAGTGTTAAGTTTCTTTTCTACCTTTTAGAAAGTCTTCTGTGAGTTAAGTTTTTATTTCTTGTATTTTTAATTTTTGTTTTGAAGTGGAAAATGACAGGAAGGTATTCCAGGAGTGCCGACCAAAGAAATTTCACGCATCTAAACGTGTCCTCAAGCTGCTCCAGAGAACGACCACGCATCTAAATATTGATGCGTGAAAATGCAAAAAAGATGCGTGATGGATTCGTGGAGTAAAATGTCTAAATAGAAACATGAATAAAGTGTAAATATTTACATAAAATACTTCAGTATTCCTATTGGAAACAAATTGCAATTTAATTGGAGTGTTTTTAACCCCCCAAAAAATGTCACGAATCTAAAATTTTGTGTTATTTCACGCATCCAAATTCTGGAATCGTGGACATAAGATGCGTGAAATTTCTTTGGTCGCCACCCCTGAAGACTGATGAAAAAATGATAGTATTTGTTGTGCAAAAACTGCTTCTGTTTCTTCCTCATCATTGCTGTCAGCATTTAAAGTTTAGTCAACCTCTACCGCAACAAGGACTGCCTGGCCCCAGCCAGCCCTTGGTCCTGGTGGCTCTATAACACCTTCACGCGAGCCTTTGAGTTGGTCATGAATGCAGCTATTGCATTTGTGGCCACCCTGCCTTTCTATGAGGCAAAGTAAAGAGTGTTTAGTTTCGTTCGTACCTTTGAGAAAGGCTTCTGTGAATTTCTTGAATTCTCTTTTTGTGTGTTGAAATGGAAAATGACGGGAAGGTATTCCAGAAGACTGATGGTAACAGAAATGGGTTGGTAAAAAATGACAGTTATTGTTGTGCAAAAACTGCTTCTGTTTCTTCCTTATCATTGCTGTCTACATTTAAAGTTTTGTCAACCTCTACCGCAACTTCTCAACAAGGTCGCCTGGCCCCGGCCAGCCCCTGGTCATGGTGGCTCTATAACATCTTTATGTGAGCCTTCGAGTTGCTCATGAATGCAGCGATTGCGTTTATGGCCACCTTGCCTTTCTTTGAGGCAAAATGAACAAATGTTTAGTTTCTGTTGTACCCTTAAAAAAAGGTTCCAGGGGCATTTTGTATTTTGTCTGTTTTTGGAGGGTGTTTTACCACGAAGGCTAATCTCTGATTAGTGTCTAATGATTAGCAATTATGTCTCTTGGAATGGAATTAAGATTACACCTAATAATCCCTCTTAATTTTGATAAAAGATAAGGATACATATTTTTTTTTACCCTAATCAACATTTCCATGACTAGCCTAATTAGGTGGGCCCTACAGGACTCAAATTTTGAAAATAAAAATTGGCATGTAGGTAGGATGGCTTGAAATGTTATCACCAGTTGACCCTTCCCCTTCTTAAAGAGGGTCAAACACTTTAGGTGATTCCTGAGGGTCAAACATAACGATCATAAAACTGAGGCAACATGAGGTTTTCAATAATTATGAAGCAGTATCACACCTTGAATCTGCGGATAGTCAAATGTCGTTCGTAAATCAAGTCTGGCTTAAATTCTTTGTACATTTAACTTGGTAATTGGAAACCCATTATAAATGCGTTTTAGTGTATTTTATCATAACCTGCCAGTTTGATATCACTAACTTATTATATATCTCAAACATATCACCTCATTAAAATGCACAAATTGCTTACACTTGTATCTTAATAACGTTATTCAGACGTGTCAAGTGTGCAAATCTCACCATCGAGATAAATCTTTTTATAAGCACATGACATTGCATTTACACGCAAAGAGGCCTTTACCATTGATAAGTCATATTAAAGGGAGCCAAAACCAATAAATTCAATGAAATTTTTCAAACTCAAACAATCATGGAAATCTATTCCTTGAGCCTATTTCTGGCCCATGTTAATATCTAAACCATAAAATATGGTAAAAAAATAATTAAAAACACGTTTTTCTTGCTTAAATCAATTAATATGGATTCGCAAAAATAGGGTTTGTTTACAATATTACCATCTCTTGTAGCATTCTACTTCAGTTTGAGCTAGTTTTCACAGCTATTACTTTACCACTGACCTTGACTGGACTCATCTAGCATATTTCTATACTTATCTGAGTTTTGATTTTTTTTTAATCAATTTTATTGGTTTTTGCTCCCTTTAAATGCGTATTAAATCAAGTCCACGTCAGCACAGCAGTCTGAAGAATGTTATTCATCCATTTTATCGCTTTATCTAATAAAAATTAAGGACAAAAGTATAATAATCGTGACTTTAGAACCGCCCCCTGCACGCCATGTTTCAAACTTTGAATCTTCCGAAAGAGTTTTCTCGCATGTGCAGTACAGTCGAGGTAAAAATGATAAAATCATAGTGCCTTAAAAAGAGTTAATGCATGACGTATACGTATTCATGCATAAGATGCTTGGATCCTTGTCAGAATAGACTCATCTACGATGAAATGTAATTATAGCATGCTATAATTATGGCTTAAGCGTCTGTGCCTGGAGTTATAGCCCGGACCACACGAGAAAAGGACAGGTAGGTATGAGGTAGTGGAGGTTGTTTTACCATGACATCCTTTGGTCTCATAGCCCTGTAAGGTATGATACATAGTTTTACCTTCAATTTTACTAATCTTATCATCAAGTTGAAGGTCAATGTAATAATGTTATGAGAACATTGACTTTCTCTTTGAACCGAGCTTCACTGAAGATCTTCAAATGAATAATATAATATTATATTCATGCTACCTATACTTAAAGTCAAAGCAGTGGAAAACTATTAGCTAATAAAATGATAAAACGTGCGATTCCTCTGAGTGAAACTTGGTTAATAGTGGGGTCTGTTAAGGTCATTTTTTAGTGAAATCGTTACGCAGCGGATAAAAGCACCAAATTTGGTATGAGGCACCTCTGAGGCATAACTATCAAATCTGGAAGGGGAGCCACGTTGAAATATCAATAGGACGGATGTGGGGGCCAAAAAACCAATATGGCCGACTTTTACTATAAAAATTCTTATATCTCAGCTTCTAAAAACACTAAAGAGACATGGTTGGTGTCAAAATTGAGAGATTATGGGTCAGGGAATTCAATTATTTATGTTTCAAGTCAATGCGGAAATCCTTAATCCAAGATGGCTGACCAATTATGAGAAATATTATGATTTTTAGCTACTAAGGCATAAGGCCAGGGGAAATGGTTCCAATATCAGTTGTTAAAAGCCTAGAGGGCTCAATAAATATGATATGTATCCAATACAATACCATAAATTTAGAAATGGCTGAATTCATTAGCATAATACCTTTGATAATGACCTCTGGATTCCAAAATAATTCAAAAGAAAGGATATAGACTTTACTCTTTTGCAACAAGATTTCTTGATTTCATTTGGTATGATGATCCCCTGGGACCCCTTCATTGAATTTAAAAGGGGAGCCATCTTGAAATATCAATACAACCCGGACGGGGGCCAAAAATCCAATATGGCTGACTTTTTTTGAAATAATCTTATATCTCAGCTTCTGAAATGCCTAGAAACACATTGCTATTGTCTAAATTGGTAGATTAGAGGTCAGGGAATTCAATTATTTACCTTTCGAATCTATACAATAGGTCTAATCGAAGCTAGCCAAAAGTTTTGGTTAAATACCTTAAATTTCAAATGCTAAAAACATACAAAATTTATCAAAATTTCATTTTGGTATTTCAAAGTGGCTCCCCTTCTAGATTCAATAGTTATGCCTCAGAGGTGCCTCATGCAAAATTTGGTGCTTTTATCCGCCGCGTAACGAAAATGTTGTTAACAGACCCCACTATAAGTTGATTGAGACTATGATGTTTCTTTGACATACAAGACGCAAGAGAATAGAACTTGAGAGAAGAATTTATAACATATGAATACAGAATGGTAAAACTGATCATGACATTGCAAATAATAAATGATGTTTCATCCAATTTAACCTGTACAGTCACAGACATTCCTTTTCAATTAAAAGTATTACGAATATGATTTCATTATTATGCTTGCTGGTTATTAACGTGTAATAAACACAAGGTCACATTTGAGAGATAAGTCTGTGTTGCACATGCCGATCTTGCCGCTGGCGATTTTGTATTTGTTTGATTTTTTCCCAAAAATATTGTACGAGGCTATGTATCCTGTAAATACAATTGAAAGGCAATTGTAAATCTGTTCAAGGAATATATAAGATGTTTAAACTTAACGTTTATTTCCACTGCCGATTTATAAAATCGGCCGAATTTGTTAAATCGGCAGCAAAAATCGGCATGTGGAATATTGCCTTTAACATGACTCCCGTTTGGGATGACCCTTCTTTCATTACACAACTCCACAGATCTGTATTGAAAATCTATACTTTAGCCATAAATGGCGTTTTAAATACCTCTGATGTGAAATAATGAAGAGCAACTAAACAGTAACTCTGATATGTAACATTTATTTGTTATCGGTAAAGTGTATATAACTATTGATAAGCACGTATGACACTTTTGGTAAAATACATAATTATGAATCATAAATGGTGTTCAGGGTTGACGATTTTTATCATTACACTAAGTGGCATTAGAATAAAAATGTGGTATTGTAATAAAAGTGCATTGTAACAAAAGTGTTATGTTTTAATTACTTACATTTACAAACTTTCCTCTGTTGACACATTCACCAAGCTGACTCCCTGTACACTTGAAAAGGAGTTTTCCAATATCGGAGATTTTTCACATATCTATAGTGCAGACCTTTAGTGTGTATGCTTTACAAGCTTCCCACAGGGGGCATCAGTTGACACCCTGTACAGTTCATAAACTTTCCAAGGGTAGCACAATAGTCTGCAGAGCTGACCTCCTGTGCACATCAAACTGTTCCGAATCTGGCATCTTCACCAACTTGACACCCTGTGTACTTGACGAGTTTTCCACAGGTGGCATATCAGCATCAGTTGACATCTGTAGGCCTACAGTTCATAGACTTTTCAAAGGTTGCATATCTTTAGAGCTGACCTCCTGTACACATCAAAGCTGTTCCAAACATGGCATACATAATTATATTCACTAGGATGACGCCCTGTACACTTTAATACAAGCTCTCCACTGGTTAAACATCTGCAGAGCTGACACCCTGTACACTATACAACTCCCAACTGGTGGCACAAATCTTCTGAGATGACACCATGCATATTATAATTAGCTTCCAATCAGTGGCATATCTGTAGAGCTGATGCAATGAAGATTCACACTTCACTTGTGTCACATCCACTGAGGTGACACCCTGTACAGTTCAAAGATTTTCCAAAGGTGGTATATCTGCTGAGATGATACATCGTTACACTTCACAAGTTTTCCAAAGATTGCACATCAACTGAGTTGACACCCTGTACACTTAATTTGCTCTCCAACAGAGGCATATCTGCAGAGCTGACCACCTGTATACTTCACAAATTTGCCAAAGGTGGCATATCTACAGACCTGTCTATATAATATTATAGTGTATGACCTTCCTTAGATAAGGTGGCATGTCAACAATGCAGACCTGTTTCCTGCAGGTGGCATCAGTTGATACCCTGTACAGTTCATAAACTTTCCAAAGGTGGCATATCTGTAGAGCTGAGCCCGTGAACACATCCCAAATGATCCCAAAGTGGCTTACCAGCATAATAGTTGACACCTTTTACACTTTGTAAGCTTCCCACTGGTGGCACATCTGCAGAGCTGACACCCTGTACACTTCACAAGCTTCCCAAAGGTGGCAAATCCACTGTACACTTTACGAGCTCCCCACTGGTGGCATACCTTCTGAGGTGACTCCTGGTGTAGGTGTCACTGTCCCTGAGGTATTGCCGCATCTACGACATACATGTCGACGGATAGTACCGGGAAGCAGGCAATAGAGGACAAAGTTAGCGAAGCCCTGACCACTGTCACCAAGACCCTGAAAAAATGTCCAATGAATAATTATCATGTTTAGTATTGTGTAAAGAAAGGAAAATTGTTATTATGAATCAAATTGTACTTGTGCCAAATATATATGGATCTGCTTTTAATTGAAAAGGGTAACTATTACTCTCTATGTGTTACTATCTATACATGCAATTTATAGTTGTTAATACATTCTGTACAATATGTAATTTATCATAAATACATTTGGTATTCGTATATACATTCTTTTTTATTTGTTTTTCATTTTTGGGGGTCTGGATGGGGGGGGGTCCCTATATATGTTTCATGTCGAATTTAAAATCGTCAAAGTCGCGCGAAATGCTAATGTCGCATATCACTGTGATTTTGCCCTGTCTGTCGCGTCATTAATGGTTAAGCCCTCATGTCGCGTGTCGGATTTAAGAAAGAGCTGTTTCGTCATGTCAAATTTAGTGGTCAACCCCCATATTTTTATATCAATCTGTTACGATACAAGCAGGGGGATTGTGGGCATATCCTTTTGTAATCTTACAATACAAGAAAACATGGCTCAACTGTATAGGTATACATCCTGACGTTCCCTCTCATTTCTATCCAAGCTTTTACGTCTTGTCTATGGAACCCATGACTCATAATCATAATTAACCCAGATTGCCCAAAGTAGCCAATATTCTACCTGTATAGGTGCTAACCAGATGGTGGAGTTGCCCAGCGTCCGCCCGGAGTCAAAGGTGTTCACCAGGAACCTGACAGTACCCCAGATCCGGAGCAGGAAGAACGCCACCGGAACAAAGATCAACTTCCGGTTGGCGTCGCTGATCATCTCAAACGCGCTCCTGCGCGGTGGGTGACTTCCGGCTAGCTTCATACTCCTGGAGATATCTCTTTTCTGCATGGATTCAGGAATATTTGAAGAATCATTAAATGAGGGATTTTTAAACATATCCAATTGCTTTGAAATGCAACAAAAATGTTTTTTTTATTAGCATGGCATATAGCAATGAACTGTGTGATAAATATACATGTTTTGAAAGACGTGTTTCAACAGATACAAAACATTCCTTGATCTATGCGCATCTTCCTTTTAAAATTTTGATAATACATGATAACAAAAAACCTACAAAGCCGCGTTTTATAAATCCATAAAATCTTTTTGATTCGGATTAATAGATTATAGTTATTAAGTATTAATGCATAACTGCCTAAATAGAATTGAAATAACAAGTGTATAATGCTGCTCTACATCATCGTAGTATAATAAAGATTTATGTTCAAATTGCACTGGTGAAATTATACATCCCTCCTAGTAGTTCATTAAAGTTCATTTAGTCCTATACCTTCTTTCGGTTTAAAGATTAAAGCTTTCCATAGAGATGAAACCTTATAATTAAAAACGCCGAAATTAAAAACGGCATCTTACAGATACCATTTCCACTTACGCATCGTTTCTTTCTGATTAAATAAAGCGTATTCTTCCCAAGTTTATCTAATTTTATTTGAAGCCATTCTAGAATAGACCTACCTTCTTTGTAAGGTAAACTATGATGAGTCCATAGAAGACGATGATGCAGGCGTAGGCGGCCAGTTCCCATCCTTTAGCACAGAACATCTGGAAGGGGAACTGGGGCACGTCGGACCGGATCCAGCACCAGGACGGGTGGTGGGTCCGGACATCCGGTCCGAGGGCGCCGAACCCCAGTGCAATTCCAACGATAAAACCTAGGGGAAGAAGCCAATAGGGTTTTATAAAAGTATTATATCTTTTTGTTGGTTATCAACTTCTCCAAGCTTCACACACGATTTTAGCGAGGCTACCTGAATAAATTAATATCATGATAGAGTAATATGTTATTAAATTTACACGGTTGATGAGCAATGAATAGAACAATATGAATTCACACGTGATCTTCCACACATGAATAAAATTTTATCATGATATAGTCATATAAGATTAAATTTACATGGTTGATGAGCATGCAATGAATAGAACAATATATACAGGTTCTTCAAAACGTAGTTTAATATCACGTGGATATGAAGTTTTTAGTCAGTGTATATTCATCATTAGGGACAGATTAACTTAATCATTTTCTTAAATCTAACCTTTGTAGTTGCCCGTTGCTAACATTCTCCATATCCCAATACCTCTTATCATATTTTCATAAGACTACGCAAATAGACCTCATACTATGGTTGTCGTTGGTTGGAACTGCCAGTCTCAGTAGTTAAAGAGCACTGGGTTATTTCACCTTTGCTCCTGGATGAGCAGACTTATGCTGCCCTGACACTTTTACCGAGGCAAAAATTCTTCTATATGCAGTGTCCAATAGGCAGGGCAATACATACAACGGATGTTGGCACTAGCCCTTTGATAACATCGAAAACATCGAAATATATCGTCTTGAATACATCATTTTAGCAGTGATATCAACATGAAAATCCCATAAAATGTTTTTGTAACGCTATGTGTTACTTGAGGTTCCTCTCTTCTTATAGTTATATCATTACTTATTATATTAAAAGGGAAGCAATTACATTTGTAAATCTGGAATCCGTTGTCCTATCTGACTTCTGAATATTATGCTATTATTAGCTGATTATGATGTGAACAAAACATGCATTCTATAATGATAATATTACGTCAAAATTGATAACGCGAACAATAAAACATTGTTATGGTTATATTTGGTGACCAATACTCTGGTCCTAATCAAAGCCTTCTAATCTGTCACCTCTTGATGCTTGGAGACTACAGTCAATACAATTGCTATAGCTGAATTACTTTATTAGCCTTATTATTCTGATCTATTCAGAGGTCTCTAACGATGATATAACAATGTAAATATTGTTAATTACATCTATGTTTTCATTAAGATAAGCCTATCTAATTAGACCCAGGCAATCTAGATAGCATAGCAAATTGCTTCCATGGTTATCTGGCTTAGTGGAACAATGTTCACCATTGGAATTAGACAGATGTTTTTGATTTCATTATTCAGTCATTTTAGAAATCGGAGATTGTAAGAAGTGGGGTTGATTGAAGTGTATCTCTAATTGAAGCTGTTGTGTGTCTGGCCCAGTCTATGGGACCAGGCACATTAAAGAACACCTGCTCAATCCTCTCATAGATTTGATCATTCCATAGATACGATCATCAAAGACAGAGTTGTCAAAAACCTAGTTCTCGCCATGAAATGACCTTAGATGTTGCTATGACATTAAACCCCAATAACTAACTAACTAATTGAAGCACATATGAGATATCTAATGTTAATACCATCTAAAGGGGGAGGGTCTAGAAAGCATGTCAGCGTGTCCCTTTACGTCTTACCTGGAAGAATCCAGCAGATTGAGTGATAAAGCGGTTTCAGTCGGTCAGCCAACGATTGTTGGTTGTGGACCAAAACCAAATATAAGTAGACTGATATTGAGACATTCCACATGTAGGAAGACGCGCTGGAAAACAAGAATTAGAGTACTAATGTATTGAGATACACCACAATGAATACTATATTATGTTGACGAATAAGTCCTTCCCAATTTACATCAAAATTAGTGTTTACCATTAAGACCATACCTTTTTGATTCATTCCCCAAAGAGAGTGGTATGAAACAAAAAGAACCATAACAAGTGGGTTGACAAACTGATTCTGACATTTGTGTTTGTAACAAAATATAATGGCCTTTTTCTCCATGATAGGCAATGCTAAAGCCTATCGGCACATCCCAAAATGTCTGTCTGTCCAACCCTTTATTGGCCTTGAAATGCCACATTTTGAGTGGGTGGTAAACCTATGAATCTGCCAATTGATCAAATTGAAGAAGACATTATGTTTGAGTGATACTTGGTGATACAGGAAAAAATAATTTTTGCCTAAATCAATGAACTAACTTATGGAGACATGGCCTGCTTATATGATGTTTTTTTGTAAAATCCTTGCCCAAACCCGGGATATACACAATTGATTAGAAAAATGTAAATCAATGTGACCCTTTACATTCTAAATTCACTTTGTCTGGAAGTTGTGGCCTTGATTTTATGTGTAACTTTAATGAACACCTGGAGGAATCACAATTCACAAAACTGTTAATAGAAATAGTATTCAGGCATGAAGTAATGGCAGGCACTTTATGACAGAGACTTGCCATTTAGTGACCTTTTGCCAACAAGTGCTACTTCAAGACACCAAATGGCAACATCCTAATAATGCCAGTCGTTAAAAGTAACAAATTACAAGAACGTCAGCTTTAATTCTATAGTTACATTTGCGACCTCACCCAAATCTTACATTAATATTGATGCTACATCAAATCACGTTTATATGTCGAACTCTTGCACATATTATGATAAACACTTCATAGAAGATAAAACATAACACCAACCTGGAATAGTTCGTCAGCGCTGAATGAAAAACGCAATAAGGATCACCCAACGACTTGTCAGTTGCAACCCAAATCACCCCTAACAGGTTCCCAAACGCCGTAAGTCCATCTGCTATACTCAGAAACACAATCAAATGGTACCTTTTCCTTTTGAGATCTGGTACCAACAAGAACGTCAGGATTGTTATCGTTGCACCAATAATCGATAGGCATGCCATGATGCCTGTCATTAATAAATATATCTCCTGGAAAATGAACTCCAATTTGCTAGATGTTGGGTGCACTGAAGTTGTTTCAAAAGTTGTTTCTGTGGAAGTTTCCATGGGGATAAAGTGTATGCAATTTTGGATCCTATACTTCAAGACGTATTCCATGAGAGCATTATGATATGATATCTTCTTTCTTATGGCTAAAAGTTCTTCATGGCCAATGAGATATCACAATACCTAGCCTTTGACAGCCTTCTCAATTGAAGTCCAATGATAAGACGATAAGCAATCACTTTGACGTTACTAATTATAGTAAAGATAATATCTAATTAAAAAAGTACAGAGAGCCGTCCCAACATAAGGACTGTATCATACCTTCTTCACATTAGTTTGTCCATGACGGCAATGGTATGCATAATGCAGGAGGACTATCCTTTCTTACAGTAAGTAAATTATCCTTTGGACTCTCAGTCGGCAATATTCTTTACAATATTGACGTCCACGATACCAATGAAATGTAATGCAGGAAGATTATCCTTTGTTGCATAAAACTGCCGTTTAGATACTAGGTTTGCAATCTTTTTGTACATTATCAATGTTTATGATGGTTATGATGTATAATGCTGGAAGGTTATCGTGTATTGGAGAAGATTATCCAAGGAACAGTAAGGGGTGTTCTTGTTCCATATAATATGTCAATGATATATAATTGACTAATATTATCTTGATTTGCAGTAAATTGTCCTTTTGCCAGTTGGTCGGCAATCTTGTATCTTAGAGACCTCCATTATGATGATAATTGCACCATTAAAGGAAAACTTGCACATAAATTCACTAAAGGTTATTTTTTATGTTATTAACGTGAGTTAGGTGGTCTAAAGATATTTCTATAGTCAGAATGTGAAAAAGTCCAGTTTCTAGGGAATTATTCAGGAAAAGAATTTAATTTTGGGAATTCCCTGAATGCTGGGCTTCATAGTACTCCCCTTGCTACGTCACAGCTTTGGGAATTCCTATTTAAGTTATTTTGGGATTCTCTGTTTAATTAATGGATGTAGATTGGTATGTATATCAATTTTTTATTTGTTTCATTGGGTCACATATATGTAATTTGAGTTGGAGAGCATATATCTTTTCATAAATTCTACAGGGATGGGGATTCCCTTCTAAAGGAAGATGGGATTCCCCAAGAACTCCCCTTGCTACGTCATGAATTAGGGGATTTCCCTTAAAAAAATTAATAAAATACAAGTTTTTTAATGTCCCATAACTGTGTAAAAACTAACAATTTTCCAGCCATTTTGCTTATATTGATAGTGCAACTTGTGAACAATATGCTGAATTCAGTTCATTGAAATATAACTATGGTGCACTTATGTGCAAGCTTTCCTTTAAGATATTTCTTTTAGAAACGTAAGATACCGTCGATGTCGAGATGAATATACCAAGCCATTCTGCTGTGGTCCTATGGCATCGATCTACCTTTGCCTCCCGGATTATGCAGATTTCCTAAAGAGACCCAAAGTAGCCTCTGTACCATGTGACACGTGAATTGTTGGTATACTGAGGCTCTAGATTGGGGAGGTTTGGCCATAGGTCAAGGTTTTTCTTTTCATAAAAGGGGTTCACACAAAGGTCATACATAGGCCTACTAATACACTTGGTTCATTACATTACCATAGCAGGACAAACGTCCATAAGGAAGAACCCCCCCCCCCAAAAAAAAAAAAATAAATAAAAAAAAAAAATAAATAAATAAATAAATAAATAAATAAATAAATAAAAAAAAAAATAAAAAATAAAAAAAATAAATAAATTAAATTAAAAATCAAAAAGGTCACGGCATGATGGTCCTGTGGTTCCTCCTGGACCGACCCCAGTTTTTCATACCAAGTGATATCCCCACTCATTGCATCGATATTGACAACCAAATACTATAGGAATAAATTCCATAGATTATTTGAAAATCTCACCAAGCATACCAACCTTATAATTCAGAAGATGTCATACAGCTGCGCATTATCTGAGCGGGCCAACTTCTAGTTTGTTAGCACCTGACTGTGGGCTTTGACCACCTGTTGGGGTGAAGGAGGACATAATCTCAGTCCCCCTCCTTTATAGCACATGTTTCTATCCACTTGTTTACCGTTGCTAATCTCCGCGTGGATATTATTCTGTGCGGGCAGCCTCCTCAGAACGGACGCTGCCAATATTGTCAGCCATGACGTCACCAAGGCCTGATAGGGAAGATATCAAAATTGCTTTGCTGTCGCCTGCTTTTATATTCAGGAAGTAATAGGTACTCTTCTAAGAATCTAACATTCTATAGACATTGTGCAGGTGATGTCACAGTAGCCAGAATTGGAGTGGCCTTCATGTTAGTGATCGATTGAAGATGACATTTTAATAAGCATAATTATAACACATGTTTTAGAATGTAAATAATTTGTAGGTTCCCTTTGGGCATCTTTATGTTATTATACAGAAAAAATGGGCTTCAAGTCCGGATTTCTCTATTTTTACAAAAGGACCACAAGAAGCGAGATGCTCTTCATCAAAACATGATCATGTGACCCTGTCTGCCTAAGGTCGTCGATAATGACCTTCTAGTCTAATAACCAACCTAATATAAAAGTTCCTTATGGTTACTTTTTTCTTTACAGATTATGAATACTCATTATGGTAAAAGCACAAACAGTTCATATATCTAAAGGGCTGACATAATACATTCCCCATCTCTACCTGCATAATGCCATATCATTAGATATTGATGATCAGGAATAAGGAATCTTAGGTATAATTCTGAACACTAGAATAAGTGTTGAATAAAACTGGTCCTAAGCGCAAGTATTTGGTTATTGGTATTGGGTGAGCATGTCGATCAGTTGATTCAAACCATTGGAAAAGAAGGTGCTGTATAAGGGGTATTTGGTAGTGTGGGCTTTTTAGTATAACAGCATACGATTCCTAAGATAGTCTGATAGTCCCAGTAGCATTTGAACTTATACTCTTTCATAAACGTTACAAAACAACACATAAACAGTAACAAAATGTTTTTAATACCCTAATCCTGTCCCTCCCTTTTCACAGACACAGTAACATAATGATACTATAATAAATCACTACGGGTCAATTATAAACAATACATCAACGTACATTTTGAATCATAAACGATCTCCAGTACAAAAATCCATCATTTGTTAATTAAGTACAGTAATTATTGTTTATTCGCAGTAAGTGCACTGGGTATCATTATACCACTTCCTGTAACATAATGGTCACAGTAGTCAACAGTGGCATGTATGTGATATGTAATTAGGTGGAGAATCACTTTTCTGGGCCTTTGGATACAAGTGGCCTAGAAAGGTCACTTTCCTCCTCATGAATAGGTTTACTATCTGTGGGTTTGATGTACTCTGATAATAGACGCCTTTGGCACATTGGATCATGTGTTTGAGCCAAGAAAAAAAAATGCAGAGTGACATTCTAATAGCACCTTAACAACACTTTAAACAGAAAGGATGATGTATTCATTGTTTTTCCTTTTTCATATCCCAAAGACCCAGTCATATCACCAAAAGCAGATTAACAACGACACAATGATATTATTCTATACTGTTAAAACATATAACAGCTGTCATAACATAGGTGTCATAGCAGATTAGTAAAATGAATAAACATGTGTCAGTAGAGACTACAATATAAGAAAAGATTTACGATAAAGCATAATACCTTCAGTGTAAGGAAAATATTCATCCAGAGACAGTATGATAGGTTACATCTTCTTACAAGTTCTTCAACGTTCTCAATGTTCAATAAGTACATGTACATACAAAGCCATACCTTTACAATAAAAGTAGCAATTAATGAAATGCATTATATCACAATCAAATGACTTCTTTGGACTATGCATGCATACCTTTCTGCTCAGGAAAGTATGACACTATGATATGTGGGGTATGGTATTTCTCTGTATCAATCTGTATCTATATCAAGAAATATCCCCACAGCTTTAAATGCTCATAGAGAAGAGATCATAGGACAATACTTGATGTTCCTCTTAGATTTCTATGAAAATCTTTATACAAAACACTTAAACTTGCTCAAAGGCAAACATGAAAAGAAAAATCCTTAAAAAAAACATACAAAATAAGGCATAAAGCTGGAAACCATTAATTTTCCCGATCCTTATTTCAAAACCCTTTGTTTAGCATCAGGAAATAATAATTCGATTTGAGTACAGTTCATGCTCCTTCAGATAGTTTGACTTTCCTTCTTTCTCCCTGAGCGACATCAGCTGGTGATGCCCTCTGGCCATACTCTGTCCATGAGCCCTACAAGGAACCAGCAAAGACAATATGATATTCTTTAAAAAAATGCACAGCAAAAATTTATAATGATGAAAGGGAATGGATAATGTTTAGATGGTGGGGGAGTGGTATATCCAGGTGTGATACAGGTTCAGTAGTTAAGAAGTTAATGTAATGATAACCAAAGTAGGGTGATGCGGAAAGTAGCTCTGGCAGTAGGAAATAGTTCCATTAGTTTGGTTAATCTAAGCTTTTAAAATCATGTATGGGTATAATGAATATATCAACAACCAGTATAGGGGTACTCAAACTGTTCATAATTATATTTGATGTATTATATCATATATCAGCAATATTAACTTACATAGTAGACAGAGACGTCATGTTTCCCACAGACTGCGGCCCCCAGGGCCAGTAGACAGGCGGCGTTACCATTATAACACAGGGTGGTCATGGGCCTTCTGAGGTCAACACCAGCTGACCGGAACACTGCAAGGACAAGAGACAGTTGGGATTACCGCTATGACACAGGGTGGTTAGAGGCCTGCCCGAACACCAAGTGACAGGCGGTGTTACCATTATAACATAGGGTGGTCAGAGGCCTGACAAGGTCAACAGCAACTGATCGGAACACTGCAAGGACAAGAGACAGGTGGGGTTACCGTTATAACACAGGGTGGTCATGGGCCTGTCCAGGTCAGCACCAACTGACCGGAACACTGCAAGGACAAGAGGCAGGCGGCGTTACCGTTATAACACAGGGTGGTCATGGGCCTGTCCAGGTCAACACCAACTGACCGGAACACTGCAAGGACATGAGACAGGTGGGGTTACCGTTATAACACAGGGTGTTCATGGGCCTACCGAGGTCAACACCGGCTGACCGGAACACTGCAAGGACATGAGACAGGTGGGGTTAGCGTTATACCGGCTGACCAGAACACTGCAAGGACATGAGACAGGTGGGGTTACCGTTATAACACAGGGTGTTCATGGGCCTACCAAGGTCAACACCGGCTGACCGGAACACTGCAAGGACATGAGACAGGTGGGGTTAGCGTTATACCGGCTGACCGGAACACTGCAAGGACATGAGACAGGCAGCTTTACCGTTATAACACAGGGTCGTCATGGGCTACCGAGGTCAACACCCGCTGACTGGAACACTGCAAGGACAAGAGACAGGTGGGGTTACCATTATATCACAGGGTGGTCATGGGCCTACCGAGGTCAACACCGGCTGACTGGAACACTGCAAGGACAAGAGACAGGTGGCATTACTGTTATAACACAGGGGGGTCATTGGCCTACTGAGGTCAACACCAGCTGACCGGAACACTGCAAGGACAAGAGACAGGTGGAGTTACTATTATAACACAGGGTTGTCATGGGCCTACCAAGGTCAGCACCTGCTGAATGGAACACTGCAAGGAGAAGAGACAGACAGCTTTACCATTATTACACAGTTGGTCAAAGGCCTGCCCAGGTCAATACCAACTGACTGGAACACTGCAAGGAAAAGAGACATAAGTCATTGAACTGACATCAACACCAAGATGGAAGGCTAAGTTATAAAATCACGTCATTGAACTGACATCGACATTCAAGATGCAAGGTCAAGAGATAAGTCATTGAATTGACCTCATCATCAGGATGCAAGGTCAAGAGATAAGTTGTTGAGCTGACATCAACATAAAGATGCAAGGTCAAGAGATAATTACGTCATTGAATGTTGTACTGAAAGTACAATAGTATAACTGTATGCAGGTATTGGACTTTAAGGAAATTCAAGCCTTGTTTTCATAATAGTGTATTCATTTCGTAGTTGTTGTGTTGACCTTTGATGAGTCTGGCCACTCTTGTGCTCTGCAATAGAAGGGATTCACCAATCAAATGTATCAATTCGCAAATATTTATCTATGTCTATACCATAATGTAATTATAACCCTACCTTCTGCTACTTCTTCTTTTGTCTTGAGACATTTTGTCTCCTTGTTGATGAGATCGTCCTCCATGAGATTTACAGAACCAGGAATGTGTCCTACCTGCATTGACCGGTCTGGTGTGGCCAGGTTTAGGCCTTCGTAGGCCTTTTGAGTTGCTAGAAGAAGAAAATTGTTTTATTTTTGCCATAGTATATATTACTCTACTGGATAAAGATGTATGTACATGGATACCATACATTATCCAAGTGTGGTGTAATCAATAACAAATGTTTATTATCATTTATTTACTGCTCCAATAAAAGGAATCTTTAGTTCTGCAGCAGAGAGAGAGTTCGAGAGTTACAAGTCAATTGGCCCAAGTGCCCTTCCTTGCATAATTGGTATTTTTTAAAGCAGGTTTTGCAGAAATGTATATTGTCACCATCTCCCTTCTCATATAGGCCTAATGGATGGGACCACGCATCGCTGGAGCTACACTGTAACTAGGTTTAACTAAGAAAGATATTGGATTGAAACCACAATGTTGCGTTCTTATGCCCCAAAATGTGGCCAACGTCGTTAAGGTGTTGGTACCACTCGTTGGCATTGGCACTGCACGGGTTCGAGTCCCATGCAGTGCAGCACGGAAAAAGGACATTAGGATGACACCTACACGAAATTGTGCCCAAATGGTCCACAGAATTGTAGTGGAAGAACATTTGATAAAGTGAACTCAGCCTGTCTAAAAATCCAATTTAAAAAAAAAGAAGAGAAAATTAAGGTTATTCCAAATGTGAAACCCTTCCACAAACTCCCTATTCATATACTACTTACACCATAATATTGAAATCTACAATATTTTGTGGGACCTTTTGTTAATGGCTCATAGGAGTAACGACATCCCCTTGCCTCATCCTTTGATGTGGGTGACGTACTACATAAAGAAAAAAATAAGTGTAATTGATCAAGTTTGGATTACACCTACGTCCACTGGGTTCCTCGGCGTCCCCCATGAAGTGCGCATGTCCACGGGCGTCCAGGATCTGTGTGTCCCCCTGGCGGGACGCCCGGACCACACCCTCATAGTCAGCCATCAGTTCGGGGTTTAGTTTCGCCTCAAAATCCCCCTGCTGAGATAAGAGTTGGTTAATTGTGAATAGTATATCTAAGAAAAAAGATATTAAAGTTGAACATACTACGAGGCTAAAGTAATAGGCATTTGCCATTGCCCCTGGAAAAAACCCTGTTAAGTTAAAGTAGTGTTAATAGAGAAAATAACTTGAAATAACAAGAATGACCATAGCAAGTTTACTTCCACTGCTTATGGATACAATCGTCCATGGGTCTTATATATCTATATGTTGACAACGAGATGGGCTTTGATTATACGTATAATGGTCTTTTCCCAAATTCGATATGGAAAATTGAGTACAATATCCAATATATATACATGTCACTGTTTGTCGAAATTGTCTTGCAACGCAAATCAAGGTGGCCACTGGGGCCACTGACATGTCATATTGGACCAAGAGAGACTACCAGCGGGCGTGTAGACTCCTTCTTGGACCATGTAACTCCTTATCGGTGCTGCCATCTTATGTCAACTAACATGATCATTATTCTATATTCTTGTGGATGGAAATAACGGTTTCTCTGTTTCACACCTAAGAGAATTATATATGATTCAGGTGTCACATGAATAAAAATATTCATACTGAAATCTATGGATCTCTGAATCTAGTCTTCTTGACACTTGGTATGCAAAAACACACACACAAAAAACACAACAGACATATGAATGGTAATGAACTGCCTACCTCGTTCGGCAATGTCATTGGCCCTGATTCCAAAGGAAATCCCTCCTTTTTCCATTGAGTGAGTCCACCGTCTAGAACCGAGACATTCTCGTGGCCATACGCCTGAATAACAATACAAGGTGTGTTTTAAGGACAGTTTTTTTCTTCATATTTTGGAGGGAACTGATTCCCACAAAAGCAGTTCGTAAAACTCCTCACTGTCATTTAACGATGGGAATATAACCATTAAATGAAATATACAATATGGTATTCTAATAACCTAGCATAGCCTTCAATACTCCAATCTATACCATTAAATGTTATATGATCTGGCGGAAATTTTATGAAATTATCATTGATCTCCACATTATCAGATAAATGGCCGATCGTGAATTTTGTTCCATTCCGCCATACCTAACCTAAAACCTATGTTGATTCTCTGGCGAAAATGTTATATTCATCATTGAGCCAGACCCACCCTCAAGTTCCTGTCTGTTTGTGTCAATTATTTGATTTAAAAAAAGGAGTAGCATTAACATATACAATATAGTTTCAGTTGGTATCTTTTGGATGTGTTTTATGATTGATTATAACCAATAAGTGGTATATATGAATTATACTTTGCCCTAATAACCGCACTACATAACTTATTCACAATTATTAAAGGTCCTCACTCACCCTCAGGTTCCACCAGGTGCGGGCAGCAGCGAGCATGATCCCTCGGTCGTAGAGAACCAGGTGTGAGTCCCTGCTGACCCCCAGTGACCGGCAGTACTCGGAGAAACAGGCAGGGTGGGGCAGGGCCCGAGGAAGGTTTGTACGAGGGTTCACACATCGGTTTAGGTCAAAGAACAACGC
This sequence comes from Lepidonotus clava, assembly GCA_936440205.1. Taxonomy (NCBI): domain Eukaryota; kingdom Metazoa; phylum Annelida; class Polychaeta; order Phyllodocida; family Polynoidae; genus Lepidonotus; species Lepidonotus clava. Next base: position 45,636,542 of record OW387139.1, read on the forward strand.
CCCCGGAATGTGTTCTCTAAATGAGAGCAATTATTATAAAACACATAAAATATTTGATTTTTTTATGGTAGTATTGGGAGAGACAGGCCGGCTGGGGCAGGGCCCGGGGCAGGGCCGCCCGGGGGTTGACACACCGGTTTAGGTCAAAGAACAACGCCCCCGGAATGTACTCCCTTAATGAGAGCAATTATTATAAAATACATATAAAAAAAAAATGTTTATGGTAGTACTGGGAGAAACAGGCATGATGGGGAAGGGCCCGGGATAAGGTAGTCTATAAATATGTATAAATTATATATGTTAGACTAGTACAAAAATACTATGTATCCTGATTCGTCAATCGATCTAGTCAACTGATCACCATTAGCTCTACTGCTATCAACCAAATTAGGGACAAGGATACGTCGTATATATGTACAATACATATTATGCTCAGTTGCAACCTATTTCACAACACATAGGCCTACAAGTGCTCTTTTCGAATCGATAAAATTTTGTGTGATCAAACAAAAGAGTGGAACCCGCATGGCCGGATAATTATAATATGCTCTTCTAATAGCTTTAATGCAATATAAATTAACCTACTTGGCGTAAGCCTCATGTCCACTCTTGGTGAGCCCCCAGGTGGTGTCCAGTACCCGCAGGTTGCGTACCTTGTTGGTCAGCTGGTTCTTTAACCACTGACTGGACACCAAGGCCGCCACCCTGGAGGACGCCATGTCGACACCTGCATATATATACATGCATGTAAAAGGTTGTTTCATTTATTGATTAAAGAAAGCAAATTGTGCGAACTATATTTCGTGTTTCAAATATGCAATGCATTAGTGAATCCAGCTGGAGGCTTTTGAAGAGAAGGCCCACAGGGACACTATTGGAAAAGTATTTTTGTTCAGGCCTATGCGTATTTCTAGGTAGAATTCTATATTATATGTATTTTGATTGCTTTATTTGCATTTTGAGAATGTCGGCTTAGTCGTTTTTCACCAACGATTGCTGCAAAATATAAGTCGTTTTTACCAACTTTCCTGCAAAATAGCAGGACAGACTGGCCTCAAAATGCGCATATAATGACAGTTTGATACAGGCATAATGCGCATTATGGGAATCTAGTCTGTAAGGGGTATTAAGGGAGTGGCACACGCCCCGTGCACTCCCCTAAATCCACCAGTGCATCGAAAAATCTATTGCCCCTTGGTCTGCATGGAAACATTAAGGAATTTTATGGCCACATTAGATCATAGAGATACTAGTAGCTAGGCCTATGTATGTCTATGAATGATATATAGGCCTACTTTGCATACATGTTACAAAATCTGTATATATAATATTGGTTATTGATAATCAATTGGTATTACTTGAGAAATGAGCTTACGATTGGCATAGTAAAAGGCCATCGAAATAGCCGTGTGCACACTTGGCTTTTCACAAATAAAGCTCCTCCAGTGGCCCATCCTCTCCACCGTGCTGCAGCACTGATTTCACTCTGCACAAGCTATTCACTGACCCACAATTATTTTCTTCAACATTCAATCTGAATCATATTTTAGTAATATATGCGACATAACGGTCATTTCAAGTGGCATCTATATTTAGAATCTTATGTTGATAGTGGTCTGATTAAAATAGAATCAGGTATAGTGAAGGTAGTAACCTTAATATGTCAAAGTCCACCCATGCATTGTATATAGTCACAAAACTCTCGATTCTCATTTACTGCAATGAAACGCTGGTCAGAGATACACAAGAAATAAAACCTGACTTTCTCAATAGAGTGACGCTGGAAGATGGCCTTATAGTACTCACCTGTGTAAAAAGAAAAAGAAGAAAGACGACCAGTTTATGATCCTACCTGTGTTTACTAGAGCGATAATAGCAGGACAACCTGGGATGGGGCTGTTCGGAAACACACTCAGACTGCGAGCTAAGTGGTATGGCGATATCAGCTGTATAGAGATAATAACAGATGAAAGGTTATGCAGTATAGCGTGTACACGCTTTACCATAACTAAGTAGAAGCTGTGTGTAGGCTATTATTCTGTGCACAGTGGCCGTTTGAAAATAAATTTATGTTCTATCAAATCGGAATGATTATGCACTGGTATTACTCCATTTGATTCATTAAAGAAACCATAGCTAAACATTTTGATTTGTGCCCTGGTTACGTGGATCTAAAGAATGGCAATACTTATCATCTAATAGTACTAAAAATTGTTAACCTTAGTTATGTAGTATTTTTCTTCTAGTCAATAACCCGATATTGAATATAGGAAATGGCAACGGGAGCCTGCTGCTTTTGGCAGGCGGGCCGTTGGTCCAATAAGACCCTACTTCCAGTAGGGTTCCAAAGCCTACTTCAAGTAGGGTCTTACACTCAGCCAGCAAATGAAAATCTGAACCATTTAAAATATATTCTAACTACTTTCTGCATAGTATTAGATGTTGTATATTTGTCTGGAAAGCTACTAGAAGTAATATAGGGCATTCAGACACTACTTCAATTAGGAGTTCTGAAGTAATCTGTATATAGGATATCTAATATGGACTTTCAAGTTCCATGACTGTAACTCCAAGTTCTCACCCTACTACAAGTAGGCTTTGGGTACCAAACCCTACTAGAAGTAGGGTTTTTAAACCCTACTACAAGTAGGCTTTGGGTCCCAAAGCCTACTAGAAGTAGGCTTTGAGTCCATTACCCTACTACAAGTAGGCTTGCTTCAAGTCCCTACTGGTTAGAAGTAGGCTTTGGGTCTCGCACCCTACTACAAGTAGGCTTCAGGTCCCCAACCCTACTAGAAGTAGCCTTTCTCTTACCCTACTTCCAGTAGGCTTCTGGAACCAAAGCCTACTTGAAGTAGGGTTTAGGTCCTGAACCCTACTACAAGTAGGGTTTAAGTCCTGAACCCTACTTCAAGTAGGCTTTAGGTCCTCAACCCTACTACCAGTAGGCTTTAGGTCTCAAACCCTACTACAAGTAGGCTTTCCTTTACCCTACTACCAGTAGGCTTCTGGACCCAAAGCCTACTGCAAGTAGGCTTTGAGTCCCATACCCTACTACAAGTAGCCTTCTAATGCCACACCACAGATAGCCTTTGAGTTCCACACTCTAAGTCCAAAACCCTACTACAAGTAGGCTTCCAGCATTCTGATTGGCCGTCACACAGACCCTACTTGAAGTAGGCTTTGCAGACCCTACTTGCAGTAGGGTCTTATTGGACCAACGGCCCTTCTGCCTGATTTTGGGGATCGACATCCATTACTATCATTATTATAAACGTATAGTAATACATTTTACTTCCGTATCACATTGTAAGGATTCTATCGTTCTAAAGTATAAATGAAACTTGCTCAACCTTTTATCTCGAGAAAAACTGCATTATTCACACAGATATGTCAACAAGCAGATGAGTGTCCAGAAACACCTTAATTAGACATAATTATGTTGTTTATAAAGTGATTTGTGGAGGTTCGGAAAGAAAGGTACAGGATGAACAAGGAAACCGTTTGTTTGTGTGTTATTTCTAATAGACCTACTCTCTGTTTAAAGTCATCCAACTGTAATAATGAACATAATCCACAAATATAGGCCCATGTGTACATGGAGTATGTCTTTAAAGCTACATTACCTGTTATGGGTCCAATCAAGCTGTAGTTAGGCCTATTAGCTGGCTTGGGCTTATTTGGGGAGCCATGAACGTTCCAAGCTTTTAACGTCTGGCCTTGTCCCGGTGAATCTGCATATTCTATTTATAAATATGGTCTGTGTATATATACACAGCCCATATTTTATAAATAGAATAGAAAACATGGCCTCATTCTCCTGAGCGCTTCCATCCGTTCTTATATTGTGCAAAGTTCAGCATGGACATTGGCATATTTATGGGGGCAGACCCATGGAGAATGCTCAAGAAATTATTATGGATGAATTGGCTATATATAGGCCTAAAAGTACATGGTAAATAAAAAGATATTCTATCCACCCTTAACTGTAAAAACCAACCTATAGGTCACCCAGGTCAATACGAAATAAAAACAAATATATGCAGAAATTATGTTTAAAAGGACTTAATATAAGTTATTTTCGGGATTTCCGACTTCACGAATATTAGACCAATACAATTTATGCTACCTTCCTTGACCAAGGCACGTTCAGTGCCCAAAACATAATGAACTGTTCGACTTTCAAGAGATAGTTCTTAACGTTAGCCACAATCAATGCGATAAAGCTATCTACTGGTGTCTGCTGCCGGGTCTAGATAAAAAGAACCCTTATCTTATTTGACTTGTTGTTTTTACAATTTTACAAACTCTCCTCTAAAGATCAGATGAATTCATTTGCATTAAGAACCATAAAGAGGCGAATGTATTATAAATGTAAGAGTCTTTGATTACAGGTGCCCTTTGTCAAAACTGTCCGTTCTCATCGCTCCCACTATGAAGTATCTATATCCCATGTTGACCTTAAGAAATGTCCTTATGACCTTTCATCATTGTTATGCCTCTTGTCTTAGCCTACATCCCATATATCCAAGGTTCACCTCCCCTTATGACCTTTAAGTTTTTTCATGCCTGCTGCATTTGCCCATAGAATTGTATGTAGCTTGCGTACAGTCCTATGATTTGCCTAAGTCCCATGCTGACCTTGTGATATATGTCCTATGACCTTTGTTTTCATGTTCTATAATTATCTCCCTGTAAAATTTAAGAAATGGCTATGTTGCTATGCAGAATTCAGGGGTACTAACCCGTGGCATAATTCCCTAGTTCACTGTTCCTCCTCTGCTAGTTAGAATCCTAGGTATCCTGACTTCCGTGCTTTTCTGCCGACTCAGCAAAATGTGGCATACATTTGGGGTCACAGAGGAGGGGATACATCAACACACATACGGTAGGATCTGGATCGGGTTGCTTCAGCTATTTAGTCTTGCCACAATCTGCAGATTATAATACTAAACCCATATTTTATGATCCTGATTAGGCAATCAGTCACTTATCAGAATGTTATGGTTAGTGTCTTACTCTTATGATTAGCAATTGTGTCTGTCATAAATCATGTTTTATGACAAGTGTTATTATGTACTGATGGCACTGCTTATCATTATTGTCACAGACAGAATCAATAATCGTTAGACACTAATCATAATGAACTGATTAGTGACTAATATAATTTATGAGAATACATGGACCAGAAAACGCCTGGACATTTTATACTTGTGGAAAGGGGTATTTTTGGTAGAGAATATTTGTCTGAGTCTTTATGTACACTGTTATGCAGTAATGGTAAGGGTGTCCATGTATGGTTTACATAACATAACCAGAGACATCGGAATCTGGCTGGAACATAAATTATATATTTCCCCTGGCAACCTGAAGAAAGTGGAGCTATTACATATATATGCCCATGACCATCTTTTAGGATACATAAACATTACAAAATGTGTCTCCGTCGACAAGTTTATCGAATATTCTAGTTTATATTTTGTAACATGGGCGGGGAAATCTGTTCATTTGCCTCATCATCTTTTCAATCAAACTTTATATGCAGGAGGGGGTCACTCGGTCTGAAAACCGTCAAACGTCCCGGAAAATTATATTTTGATAATTTAAGAACAATGTTTATTCATCATGCTAACCCTTAATACTTGGTGATGTTGACAAACAACATGTAAACGATCTGTAAATGTTTATATTGGCCTCGGATAGCCATATATATTATAGCCCTTTTAAAAGTAAGTACTCCCCCCCCCTCCAACCTCACCACCTTGCCCCCAGCCCGGGTTGCGCCTCCCCCTTCCTCCCCCACCTCCTCCAGGTGATCATAACACGCCCTGGAGGAGCCCTACGCTGGGTTCAGACACCAGCTGTTGGGGCAGAGGTGGCACTTGTATGAGAGGCTGAGTTTAACATATGACACAACATGATGGTTTTTTGTAGGTTACACGAGTAGGTTAAGAATGCTTTCGAAATGCTAAAAGACCTCTGATAACCTGAAAAAGTTAGTACCAATTAGGTTTTCTGATAGGAAATCAATATCGCAATGATATAGGTATTAAAACAATTATTAAGTTTTGACAGGTGTCTGCCACTGCCCTGATAATTGATATAACTTTCTTGAAGACATGCTAAAGGCAGTATTCCACATACCAGTTTTGTCTCCTGACAAAAAGAGAATAGATAACATGGCAACCACATGGGTATTGCAATAGTAATGTTTTCATCCCATCTGCTGTATTAAGCTTGCAATAAACTACATATGGGAGATTCCGATGGAAAGTCGCTACAGAATCAGAGTAACAATCTACCAATATGTTGGAATAATTAAGGTTTTAATTAGATATCGCCACTTGCGATTGTATACCGACAGAATTTCGCAAGAAATTCAGGGGTTATTCAGGAGAATGTAGCAGAACAAAGTTCCGTCAGTATGTCATTGCTTCTGATATTGCTTCTGACATATTTACATTTATATACGCCTATGCATATATATATATATATATATATATATATATATATATATGACCCAATATAATGATACATACACATACATACACAGATATATATATATCTATATTTGTCTATCTATCTTTATATATATATATATATATATATATATATATATATATATATACTTAATATTGAGAGGGGTGCTCACTTGCCCCTCCCTAGTGCTCAGGGCCCTTGGGATGCTGGAAGGAGGAGCCCCTCACAGAAACCCGCTGAGCAATACAAGGTGCTCCCAGCATACATACAAGAGCAGTTATATAACTCACTGAAGAGGTCGACCAACTGAGCGCAGGCAGTCGTGCATGAAATAGCAGAATAACTTCAATAAGAGGTAAGTGATCCCTTCTATTCTTCCTGCAAATTGATGGTTTTCTTCGCATAAATTGATGATTTTCAAAATTTTAAATTCTTGTTATGCAAGAGTTCCCCATATATATGAGGATTTTTTTTTAAAGGTGGAACATGCATTAATGAAAATTTGAATCGTGTATATGTGGGATTATAACTGTCTCTTATAAAAGCAACAACGTGTAATTTGGATTGAATGCACGGTTAACATGTCTATTCATCTGCCATTCTGTGGCAAAGGCTCCAGCAGCGCAATCACTAATTGAAACTTGTTCGATCATAAGGCAACCATATAATTGTCCTTTATTTGCATTAAGATAATTAGATGATAAACATTGAATAACCTGCGTAGATCTATATAATCAAAAGTGCTCCCTCTCCGGAGAAAACAAAACACTTGTAAGAGGAAGGAGATAATTTATTACAACAATTTACTGCCTGCTTACGTCCTAGCTGCCAGCCACCTTAATGTACCTTAGGCGGTTGGATAAACGAAAATGATTTTTTTCCCACATGTAAAAGCCTCTGGCTTATATTATGCAAACAGTCTGGCCAACCTGTGGCAGAGGCTCTAGAATGAGTGCTTACTCGTATCAAAGGAGGATCGAAGATTTTCATATGAATATTCAGATATTTTTGCCAGGTGTCATTTCTTCAATTGATTATTTTCCTCTTTTTTTTTTTTTTTTGGGGGGGGGGGGGGGGGTTAGGGGCTAGGGGTGTTTGGCTATGGTCTTCACACCCTAGACCTTTGTGCCTGAGATTATAATATATTGTTCCTATAAGCAAACCATGTTAGATACCTTTAACTATAACCACTGGAAAACAATAAATATACGGTATATATGTATACACATCTGAAAAAGATTCTTCTCGCGTTGGCCACTCTAGCCTCATAATAGCCTCTGTGCTTTGAATGATCAATGAAGGGAGCGGGAGGGGGCCAGGACCCTCCATCCCTTCTTTTTTTTTTGTGAGGGATGAAATTAACTTTAAAGAGGGGAAGGTACACCGCAACAATGGGCAATATTAGAAATTCTAGATCTGCCACTGATTCAAGAACAAATTAAACTAAATCCCCTTTCCAAAATCAGGGGCGGAGTCAAGTAAATTTCCACTTGGTCTAGGGGGGGGGGGCAATTGCCCCTTTTGCCCCGCCCCCTGGATCCGCCACTGAAAATATCAACTTTATTAATATGGCTATACCAAGTCTAGGGTTTCATTTTGAGGATCGCTCATCTCACTATCGATTTTGGCAGTCACCATCCCCTACCTCTCTCTAAGATCGCAGGGTGTGGCACTTGTGTAGCAATCTCATCCCCACATGATAAGACTTACGAAACCACATGCCCCATGTCTCGATTTTCTGCAAGAAATATTTTTCTTCAGAGGTGAACATTGGCCACGATGGCTTACCAAGAAGTTTGTTTACCTTGGATCCCGAACAGGTTCTGTGCAATCCAGTTATCAGTATGTAGGCTCCCAATGGAACCCCAGTATAAACAACATCAATATGAGAATTACAATGCGCACTAGGCACCTGCAGATACTAGAATTTTTTTTTTTTTTTTTTTTTTCAAATTCGTTTATTTTCAACATCACGCAGGTTACATACATGGTCTTCCTGTTGATATGATAGTTATGATAATGAAAAGTGATGATATGATGAATGATCATACTTCTATAAGTCCATGACATACAAAATCATAGCCTGTTCTGCTGATTACATAGACGGGTCAATGAGCATTTAATACCTCTTTTGAACTTTACTTTGGTAATAATTCTTCATTACAAAAACATCTGTAGGCCTAATTTCCATTCTGCATGCATGGCAATAATATTATATCAAATTACCATTGCCATTGATTAGAGCTGTGTATAAGTTTAGTATTCTAAAGATGGTATACAGCGTTAAATATCAACCAAAAAATCATGAATCTAAAAAAAGCTTTATTATGATCCTATTGCTTCCTTTATCCATAGAACTGTACGAGAAATGTGGCATACAGTTCTATGCTTTATCTCATGTTAGTTGTTAAAATACTGAATTCCGATTCCTTAGCGCTCCACTGTACATGTGTATTATAACGTGGTTTTGACTGTATCAAACTCAAACTAGAAAGATTGGTGGACAATGGTTACTTTATTCAAAATGAATTAATGTGTGTTATAATCAACATGTTTCGGTTTTTCAACCTTTTCAACTGTGTTTTATATGTACGGATCTCTTGTATTCTGCTTGACTGGGCCAGCCGACGTTTACCATTTTCATTGTTGCATTAGTATACTTGGCCATACAGTGTCTGAAAGGTATGAATTGTATTTTGGTGTTAAATACATACTCAGAGATTTTTATGGAATATGATAGTTAGACAGAACTGCCTTATCACAGAGAGAACTATTTTCTCTACTTATAGTTACATCATAAGTACATATACACTGAAGTTGACAAATAGGATCCGTTATGCCACCTTGAATGACCCTTCAACGCCTTCAGAACACCCCTCAAACCTATAAAGGTACAAATACCCATCAATCATCCTGCTAGTAGGAGTAGTGGGCAGCAGGGCGGTGGCATCTAACCCCCACCCCTGTCACCTTGTCAGTTAACGTGAGTGACATACGTGTTATGGTAACAGCTGTCTGTTAACCTGCCTCTGTAAACTGTATTAATCATATGGCTATTTCCTTTTGGCACATATTTTGACATTTTTCTATCCTAATTAAAAGTGTGGATGCCTCCAACAGATTTTAAATTTCTATGTTGTTCACTGTTCATAATATTATTTTACCACAGCAAGTATCTTTCTATTATCATTACCATTCGGTATGGGCCATAGAGGACCACTGGCTGTTGTGTGTAGGGCCCTGCCTATGGGACCCTGCACATTAAAGAACACCTGCTTCATTAAAAGTGTACAGGTACGGTCTCTACCGTCTCATAGATATGATCATTTCGAATTCATGGATACGATCAACAAAACGACAGAATTGTCAAAACTTTGTTCTTGCCGTGATATAACCATAGCTGTTGATACGGCGTTAAACACCAACAACCAACCAACCAACCATTTGGTATGAAAATTAAGAAAAACGATTCGATTGTAATGAATATGGGAAGCAAAATGAACATTTTTTTCATTGAACAGTTGATTTCGCGTTGAGGCCGAGATAATCAATAACTGATATATCTATGTAACGGGTATCATTTATTATATGACCCTAGAATACCTCTAGGGTCACTGTGGGTCCAAAGACATAACTCATCTTGTCTAGTATAAGAGTATATACCTGGGTAGTCGGCAATGTAATGGTTCCCCTCTTATTCTCAATGTATCGAAACAACTATTAAACAGCTAAATCGTCGGACATTTTATGCAATTACAGTATTATCATAGTTTTTGTTTTAAATATAGGGGGCCTATAGGCCTAGGCGTCTATCTTATACTTGTTTTTTTTAATTAATAGAAGAGAGCATCCCCTGCCTTTTAATAGGTAAAGCTATATCACTACGCGAAATTATACCTTTTAAGACCTTTAATTCTGTAAATGGGGCCATTGAGGTTCATTGAAGGCATAGGATATGTCACCTTTCCAATACCTTTGCAAGATCTTTGATGAATTCTTAAAGGTCACATGAACAAGTTTTGGAAAGGTCTTGTAAAGGTGACCTTTCCATTGCCTTTAGCAAACCTAAATGGTCCCATTTACAGAAACTTAACCCTTTAGCCCCCAATCCGGCCATGGCCGCCCGAGGGTGTACTCCCCGATCCAGCCGTGGCCACCCAGAAAAACGGGAATTTTCCCATTATTTTTCCATATTTTTCCACAGATAACACTATTATAAGTATTCAACATACAAACTTGGCCAATATATCGTTTAAAAGCTTATTTAATTTCTTATCCAATGATACAACTTCTATTCCTATTATGTTCATTGTCAGGAGTGGGTCAGTCTTTGAACTTTATAAATTACAATAAATTCAGGGAATTCCAGAAGGAAACACATGGAAATCCTGGAGAAATCAAGCAATTCATGAATGCAATCTATGGGGTCTAAAGGGTTAAACATCTTAGAGGTCTTTTTTCGTTCAGTGTATCTTATAGGTGTTGTTACACTAAATGGAGGAGAGTACCCCCTCCCCTACCTACATACTACTCTGAGTGACATGATTATCATGTTCTCAGCTGGCCCGGACCCACCTGTAATTACTCCCTTCACCACCAGGGGGCAGCAGGATAGGTTGGTCGAGTTATTCCAATATTTATCATTGGTTTGGGCCAGGGAACAGAATGCTTAGGTTTTTAACTAAGGAGCTTCCAGGGCCTGTAATGTTCGGGTAAATTCTCTTTAATTCAACGGGTTTTCAGTCTATATCTATAATCTAATTAATTCCTGCGTTTCAGATTATTATGAGTTTATTAATGCTTATACGAGCTGTATACATTACACTGCATTCATTCTTTTAGTCATGCACAAAATTATAACATACATCACGCACATTATAACAAACAACCTCACAACGTCATAGAAGACCTTTACATACAGCACAATCATTTAACTTATAGTAATTATTTAAGGCCATAATAAAGGAGCAATTCAGGATACAGCAATTGGCCGATTCTGAACCGAATTCAAAAATGGTTTGTGGAAAAAATTGTCTTCTTAAATTTTCCATAGAGTTTTAAACAATTCATATCAGAGACAGGAACTTAAGACCAGAAAATGTAAATCCAAATAAACAAAAAAATGTTGTTAACAAAAGTCAGTTGGCGTTTTATCGCATCGTCGATCAGTAGCTTGCCAAGGTAACGGCCGATATACAGATCGTACCTAAATCTGAAAAATACCAACGTCCAATAAAACTAGCACTCTATCTAACAACCCCTATTCCTTTTGGCGGACACACCCTACGTCTAGGTGAGCAATATAAACTGCTCATAAACAAGATAATGGCTTTGGGGGATGGTACGAGCAGCTCAAGTGCGTTCTGTAAGAGACGTTAGAGACGGAAGTGATTAGTAGCAGTTGTCAAGATGAAAGCTCATAAAAAGTGAGAGAGTGGCACAAACTGAAGTCGGCTGAGTAGTATGAGCTGCTCTGTAGCTGTGTGGCACTCATGAGTAGACCTAAGTTATCAAATGTTGTTTTCAGGGGCGGATCCAGAGTAGGTCACCTAGGGGGGACAATCTAGGGGGGGGGGGCATATCCCTCCCTCCCCCCCTTATAAAAAAGTGAAAATAAATAATGTCAAAATTGTATGAATCAACAAAAGTAGATAATTCGAGAAAAAAAATCCACTCAGTCTAAGGGGGGGGGGGGGGAGGGGGGGGGGGGCAATTGCCCCTTTTGCCCCCCCCCCCCCTGGATCCGCCACTGGTTTTTCTAATGTTATCAAACGCTGGCAGGGGAGGAATACTGGAGAAATCCAATCCACTGCCAGGATAGATAAAATTGTTTTAAAAAAAACAAAAAGAAAGAAGAAAAAAACATTGGGCATAATTTTGGGTTCTGTATTGACCCATGTAACACAGTTCGCCTGTTGTTTTTATGGAAAGGGCAGCAAGAACGAATTGTATGTTTTAGTGATTAATTTTCCTGAATGTCATGCATTGTGTTTCAAGCGGATGCCCAAATTTACCAGTCAGCTGATTGCATACAACTAGTATTTAATCTGGCATACAGCGTAAACTTCGTTCACTGAAAAATAACTTTGGTAGCCCAAGAGAGGGCAGGGATAGGAATTGTAGTATTAAAGGAGGATCATGTATATATATATATATATATATATATATATAAAATCCTCCTTTAATACTATAGTATATATATATATATATATTTATATGCTTGGAACCCCTGGATCTCTCTTGGATCCCCCTTTGTCCATCTTAGATCCATCTTGGATGGATAGATGATACTAGACATAGTGTATAAACCCACTGGTGTATGTAAACATTCCCTTCTCACAGGCATCTCTGTATATTATCATCATGCTGAGCAAAAAGTACCCCTTGGCAATACCCAACCATACTGCCTATGAGGGTCCTGTTTCAGTCAATCACAGGAACCGGAACTACCTGTTTCAAACCAGAACTAGTTTGTGAACCCTTCCTAAAAGCCTTTATGTTTCACTTATTAAAGGAAAATTTAAATCTCTTATGTTGAAAGTAATGTTTTCAGGGCTTAGAAATGGCTCAGAGATGAAAATAACACAGTACCCTATTCATAAACCTTGCAACAAAAATGAATGAGGTACAAGTTGATGTAACCCGCATAGTCGGTATATACAGACAAACTATATATGTATCAGAGAAACCCCGGGACTACCTGTACTTTCTGTGGAGACCAGCTGAGCAGAGAGTGAGTATAAATATTGGTGGCAGGGACTGGAGGTAAACCTATAGCCTCCCCCGCGAGCAGCTCGGCAGGGGAACCCCAAACCTCCGACGGGGATCGAGTTGAGCAGCTCACCTCCCGCTCAAAGGCACTCTCCAAGCAGATCCTTGCCGAATGCCCCTAATAACTGAACTCTTTGTGTTGCTTACCTAATTCTCTGTCCAAATCACTGGAAATCAGATTTTTTTCATTATGTCTCCATTACGTAACTATGTAGTGTTTTCAATTATATAGTATACAGTTATGTAGATGGAATGTTCACGAAAATTCGGAAAATTCAGAGGAAATACGTTAAAATTCTTAAAAACACATTTCCTCACTAGGCCTAAATATAGTCAATGGTCAAGGGGATTGGAAAGATTAAAGCTACATGTTGATATAATTGTTGTTGAACCTCTGGGTTAATTGGTCATTGTTTGCAGAGAGTGATTTGTCATATACATAAAAGAAAAAAGAAAAAAAAAAAAAAAAAAAAAAAAGGGGGGGGGGGGGGGGTCCCTCGTGCCCCGGTCCGTTCACTCTTGAAAATCACAGATCCAGAATTAGTCCAGAATTAATACTATTCAGTGATGAATAATGAAATTAATCATAAGTTTTGTCAATATTATGCTCAGAATGCACGTTGAAGTATAACAGGCTCACTCACCGCTGCAGCCACAGCAGCTATGCTTGGAGAGTTTCTTTGAGGAGCAGGTGCTCGGGGGAGTACCTAAATCTAGGTGAGCAGCTCGCGAGCGTCAATAAGGAGCAAATAAATAAGCCAGGTATCCGTTCACCCCATCCCTCCTGGAACCCTGTCAAAAACGCCGAGAATTGATATAGGGAAACAAACAGTTTCTTTTGTCCGGCCCTATCCTTCCACACTCCACCTTGGCTGAGTGTTTAGAAAGGAATTATTTGTGAAGGGGCAAAGACTATACGAGCATCATTTCCGGGGTGAGCTGGATCGAGCAGTTTGAAGAGGAATGTTTGTTCTGAGCTGCTCATCTGAAACAAGAGCAGCTCCTCTTAAAAATAGATGAGGTCGAGGCTTCTGGAGCGGATGTTGTTCTGGCTAATTTACTTCGTGTTTTTGTCTATGGCGCTGCTGCAAAACAATTTCTGGGTCTAATAGTGTTTTGCGAAGGCACAAGCTAGGTGGGTGGCAAATGTGTACATGGATTTGGGTAATTTATTATATAGCCCTTGCAGTCTTACTATCTCGGCAATTAGGCCTATATGTTTCTAAATGAGCCTTTATATTCAGGTTAAGAGCCAACAAATCAAATGTAGATGACTACATAATAATTATAAGGGCCCAGGTATATTCTCCTTTGTTATCTCCTACTTTATGATTTTGGTAGAATATGTATCTAATGTTCTTTAGCCAAAATGTTTCCTCATTTTGAAATAGCAGGAGAGGTAGGCCCCAATGTTTGCATAGACTATTACATCCCAATATTTGCATAAAGTATAGGCCTATTAGATATTTCTATATTGTAGCCCCCTATGTATAAGCAAAATAAAAACGCGTATATCATAACCGTTTACTTATAATTGTTACATAAAATCCGCAACAAATAAAGGCTTAAGAATTTGTAATTCGGGTGGCTTTTATCTAAATTTTATAACATGTTTCAGGCGTCAGTTGTTCTTCATCGGGGATTAAACAAACACATTGCATTTTATTCAACTTATTTCAATTTTAGAAAATCAATATACATTTATGTTTATCTAGGGAGGAGTGGGTATGCATCCATCGACTTGCCCCTGTGACAGATAACCTAAATAAACTCAAGTGGTGGAACCAGGATTATGAAAGAAGCAGGGAGGGGGCGGGGCGGTGAGGGTTCTTGTTTATTTTTATAGGTTGTTTCCTTTGGCCGGCCTTGGTGGGATTTTGGCCGAATTTTACAAATCAAAATTATCCGAAGAACGGAAATTGATAAACACACAAAAAGTCTTTGCGCAATTCTACTCAGGTAAACTTGTGTGAAGAGCTTTCCCCAGCTTTCTTCCTCACCCATCTAACTGTAAACAAAGCCACGTGCTCGTGTTGGGGGTATTCCCGGGGATTCCATAATGACGTCACAAACCAGCTGACCCAGTCGCCATTTTGGAAAAGGCGGACGGATAGCAACGCGATCTGCACTGTAAACGATCCTCTTTTAGCGCTGGTAAGTTCAAATGACTTTTATTATGCAACCCTCCTGTCAAAGCTTGTTCCATACGGATTTTCTGATTTCTGGATGGAGTTTGGCAGGGTGGTTAAGCAATGAGAAGGGCAAGTAGAAAGTTTGTTTATGTGGTTGCCCCACGACCCAGCGTGGTATCGGGTACCTGGTCGAGGGGTTGCCGCCCGCCGAGGTGGTCGTCGCAGGTCAGCCACCCTGGAGGGTTATTTTGAGATGTTGACAAGAATTTCATACATGGAACTGAAACAGAATATGTGCACTCTAAAATCTCTTAATTTGCCAGCTCACTGGGCTGGTTGAATTTTACTCAAGCTTTCCATCTCAGCCTCAGGGTCAGGCTCAGGCTTCACTCAATCACTGCTTGGTGAAGTCAAAACTGGATCCGATCGGATCTGTCATCTGACTTTTCAAAGTAAATTGAAAATGGCAAATGAAACCAAATGTAAGCTTGGAATTTATCATCAGTCCTTCAGTCAGTTGCTGACGATTTTTCGATCAGGGCTGAAAATATTTTAAGAAAATAAAAGTTCTGCCAGCCTGGTCACTGGATCATTGGATGGCTAACAGAATTTTCCTCCTGTCCTGATATTTTTCTCGAGCACCAACATCATGAAATGAGTGAAATGGAAAGAATCCTCCACGGATCCTAAACGTGATTTTAAAAAACGTTGTACGTCTGGACAACGGATTTCCTTACAGTTGAAAAAGAACCAATAGTTGTAGTTGAACCTAAGATCCAATGACAATGTTTCCAAGCTATAAGTAAATCCTCTTTGAATGTTGAATTTATATTAGGTAAAATATTAATTGACAGTTCAAAACTCAAGGGTAACTAACACAGTTAATAGTAACTGAATTTACAGAGATCTAATGATGCAGGGGTGGACATAACCAGGGGCCTGGGTCCCCAAGCCTTAAAAACAGATCAGACCCCTAGATTTTCTAACCTAGGGATTTGACTGGCCCCCAGGGGATCACGTGTGATTCAAACGATAAAAGATTGCAAATATTTAGGCCTACAAGGTTATCATATTTTATATTTTACCTTTTTGGATTTCAAAATGAAAGACTGTCCACTGATTAATAACATGGTTTTCAATACATAAAAGTTCGCTTACAATGTAGGCGGCAGGTCAAGTAGGTAAAACCCAAAGAAAAACACCTTCATGTGACTGATTTTTGTTTCAAAAGATAGAGGTCCGGCTGGCTCTTAGACTGTCTTAGGGCCACCACTGTGATAGTAGATATATACGACTGTAAAACAAGATAGAAAATAACTTCATTGATTTCAATTAGTAATAGGCCTACTATTAGCCCAGTATCGTGATGATGATGAGTATGTGTTTCTGCCAGACATTTGCCTAGACATGTCATGAGAAGCATGGGCACCTGTCTGTCTGTTAGGATCATACCTTACAGTCCTATGAAAACTAGAACAGATTATGGCTGGTAACAGATTACATGACGTTATCATTGGATTGGAAAGGACATTCGGATAGATAATATTGATGGATGCAAAGGCTTGATTGATAACTCAAGACAAGTCCATATATATCCATTCCAATTGTATTGTAGATCTATCTTTATTCCCTGGCGCCTAGCCTTAACTGTTGGACTAGATTTATCATTATGTAACATGTGTGCTAAGGATTAGACCTAGATCCTGCCAGAGGCAATGCTTAGGCACTGACCACAGAAACGTTAATCCCTCTGTAGCTGTATGGGATCAGCTCCAGACAAGATTGGATAGATTGGTCAATGTTCATATGCATTGGGTTATAGAGTCTATACTATAGTTGACAGTTCAACAGCGGCATATGATCAAGCGATATGGACAGTCGCCTTATTATGGTATCCCATAATCGCTCACGATTCGCCGTTTTGGAGCAGTTTCCAGTCCTATGCTGGCAGGGTTAAGAATTTTTGGGATGGATATAGCAGTCATAATTCCAGTACACTTAGGTAAAAGGAGACATTTGTGACAAGATATATACATGGTCTATTATATTCTGAAAAATAAATGCTAAATCTGCAGCAGTTTATGAGATATTGAGGAGAGAAGGGCGCCATCAATGCTAAAGAATAGGCTGGAGACTGCTTCGGCCCTGAGGTGTCTCGCATGATATTGATAGTCGCCCGTATCGGTGAACCGTAATATGGAGAATTTTCTTAATTTCAAAATGTAACATCAGGATAAATAAGCGACAAAGACACGGAAAAACTGATTTTCTTAAATTGGAGTTAGACTAATGGCATATGTAGCGCATATTAGAGTCTCGAACAGGCTTTCTGGGTAATTCTATTTCTAGGAGATCTGAAACTAAAAAGATTATCTTTTGCTCTTGGGAGTGTTTGACCTCAACATACAAAGGGTTTCGAATACCTAAATTACATTTCGTCCCACATCCTTTCGAAGCAGGTTGCTTTTTTCCTTAACAAAGAGATACTTGTTCCGGGTACAAGTATAAATCTTGCCGGGCTAGTGAAATTTAGAAGCAACTAGCCCAGTGGACCAGTAAAATGATCTAAATTTCAAATAATAACTTCATATATTGGCTAGTGTAACTTTGATCCGGGCAGGTGCAAACGCACCACCCCTATCTCAATAGACTAGTGGACACAATTTTTGAGGAAGCCCAATGCTTCCCATTAGATAATGTAGTAAAAAGATAAGCAAATAGTGTGATATATATTAACCCCACCCTTTCTCATTGCAAAAAGAACTCGCTGTAAGCTGGGGATGTTCCCGCCTTTTCTTATAGAAGAGATAACAGATAGAGGATGAGATAACAGATGGAGGGGAGCCACATAATGTAGATGCCAGTGAACGATACGGGGACCGTGGAGGGTGGATCTGACACCCCCTGTTGTTGTACCCTTGTTGATCTCCTCCAGTACCTGCTCCTGTTGTTATGACGTCCTCCAGAGCCCCAGGCCGTCACCTACAGATGGGGCTCTACACCCTGGAGTACCAGGCGCGGCGTTAAGTTGGCTTAAAATACATAAGTTGACATCAGGTATTTCCCCAAAACAGTAGCAGCTAGCTAGTACTAGACTCAGGACTCAGGTACAACAACAGGAGGTGTCCGATCAAATTTTCAGATCTTTGTCTGATTCCAGATTTTTCCACTCCAAAACACCTCATGTAAAAACTTTCAAAAATAATTCTTACACCACGTTTTATACCATTTTAAGATCAGTTCAGATTTTGCTGATGCTGATTCAGATTTTTTCACTAACCCTGACTTACATCCCTGCCACTTTTATCATTTGAGTTCAATCCTTAAGCCCCATACCCACAAGGCGATTTTCCGGCGACTGGCAATGGGCAACAGGCAGAATTGCTGGTAAAATTGCACCAATTTAGATAACATGTTAGTATGTAACATTTCAATATTACCTTTTAACAGGTGATCTGAATTGGTGCAATTTTATCAGGTATGGGGCTTTAATTACGTAATGGAGAGAAATCTCGTTTTCTCTTTTTTTCTTCTAATTTTTGAATTCAAAGCAACAATGCTTTGGCCTTACCTGTTAGTATTAGTTCAAAAGCAGAACACCATCACAACAAAGTTCTCGCAATATCCTATAAATATATATCTTTTTTGAAAAATAGACATAAAAAGCAAGAATTGCCATGCGGACTGGATCATCTCTTAATTTAGGTCACTTTGAACCCATATAACCCAATCCATATCAATATTCAAAAAGTCAATCACTATCATCAGCAATAAAAATATTGCCAATTCTTATTCAAAATTACCATGGGACACAGGAGTATTACTATTAATGCCTCCTCCAGGGCCCCCTTACTCCTTGGATGCGGACAGACTCTGGAGGCACATCCTCCTGGCGCTGTGCCACATGAACAACTGTTGGGCCGGCCGTCCACAGCCCCGGCCTGCCTGCTTTTTACATGCTAAATACACTCAGTCTTTTCCCACATGGCCATTCCCACACTGTATCCGCGTGACTGCTTTACGAGTAGATGCACACAATCATACCATTATTGATTTTGTTGTTTACTATGGAAGTAAGGATTAATTTGGATTATCATTTTCCAATGACATTTTTTTTCATTTAGATTTAGTTTTATTTTCATTTATTACATTAAAATCATTATACGGTCCATCGGCAGTAGTGCAGAACTTTGTTCTCTCATAATTTTCCCTTTATTTTTGGAGAACAAATTTCAACATACAAAGTCATTGTTTATTTATCGTGGGTTAGGGGGCAGGTTTCAGGGGACAGGGGTCAGTTGAGTTTACGCAAAGAGCACTGACTCCCAATTTTTGGAGATAACAACTTTTTCGCATTTCCTTGCACATATTATACAGTGCAGATAGAAAAAACGTGGCTTGCTCTCTCTGAAGATGCTACCGCAAAAACAAAGAAACATCTTATTTTACAGTGCAATCCACATCCAACGGATTCAGATAACGAGACTTTTCTATTTTAATAGTAAGGACAGAAAGCAGGTAGTTCATGTAGTGCCCCAAGTGAAAAAAAACACATCACATCTCTCATCACAAATAATTCATTTTGCTTTTCTCTAGAACCATGTAGTTCTTACACCGACGCTTTTTTTTTATCAGTAGGAACCATGACAAACATATTTGCTCCTGGATGCATTTATTAAGAGGCAGGTGACATCACACGCCAACCTGTACAAACTGCTTTTTCTGGCTGCTGGTTCTTGGCGATGTTCTCATTATTTTAACAGGATGGCACTGCCAGTGAATATTCTCTATTTCTTCCCTCTGAGAAACTCGTTTTTCTCAGTGAATACTTCTTATTCTTTTATTTGTAAAGTATATATATATATATATTAGTTTTACGTTTGAAAAATATTGTACGATAGTCCTTCAGCAGAATTTTTATAATTTTCTTCAATTTTCTTTAACAGTCGACGAAAACGAAGATTTTTTGTCAGCCTACCTACATCTTTACATTAGTTTGTTTTGCAGTCAACTAAAAAAAGTTGTCTTCAGGTAGCCCAAGATACCCAAATTTTGAATCTCTTTTGGAACTGTTTTTCCCTTAGAATCTGAAATAAGAACGGACTTTAGCAAAATTTCAGTCACTGACGCAGTTTACCTGTGTTCCCATGAAGTCATTTTAAAAAAAAGAGATAGAAAAAGGAATCCCTAGGTACCCATTTATGTGTGCAATGTAACCTGAACACAACTATTTTTGCATGATCTGTAAGGTATCGTTTTCACTACCGCCTGGGTCCTATGAACTTACTGCCGTCCAAGGCTGACGAAAATTTCTGCCATTATTTTTTCTGTGCTGCCAAAAGCTGAAGGTGCCACACCCTGTGTTACCTCCACTTAGAAAGTATAAAACGGCCATCCTATAAGTGTGAACTGCCAGCCCTGTAGGTGCACTTGCACTCAGGGGATTGTTTCAGTAGAAACAATGCCAAGGGACCTCTTCCATGGATTTAGGCCGAGCTCATATGTTGTACGCTGGTATATTGATTCACATTTCACCAAGGGACCGTTTGATTTCCTTCTATAGCCTGTAGTATTGAAGAATTAATTAAGACTTCTGATGTCTGAAAGCTATCTTTTATATCTAATACATTTAAACATTCAAGTGCATTTTGATAATTGTACTTTTATATATTTGTTTTTGATTAAATGAAAAATACGAGAGTAACCACTATTTCTGGTGTAATATTGTATATTAGATTATTGCTTTTGGGGTGCCCTATATAATAGGTGCAATCGATACATAGGCACCAGAGCCTTACCATAGGATGTTCTGTTTGTTTAGTAGCACTGTAGTGTGCAATTGGTATTCAAATTTGTATGATTTTACCATGAAAACGTGTCATTTATAACAATTATCTCTAACCCGCTTACTCCTGCTCTAACCAACTCTTGCCCCAACAAACTATTTATTAGACCAGTGGTCATCTGCCTTCTCATTGGCTAAGAGTAAGAATATACCGTCAATCAGTTAGAAGTGGCCAGGGCGGCAACTTTGCTCTAGTGAAACAAGCACACCAAGGAAAGTTATATTTGTCGCCACCAAAGTATTTCTCCGGTTTGCTGTACCGAAAAATATTATTTCTCGTGTTTTGCTTTCTCAGTATCACGTAGAAAGATGTTCCCACAGTGGCACTGAAGATAAAGTACCAGTTTCAAAAAAAAATATTTGGAAAAAAAAATGCCCCTCCCATCCTCCAGGGCTGTCCTGGCACCTCCTCCTGTGAGAAACTGGTGTTGATCCTGGAGCAGTAGGCACCTAGAGGACCGAGGAGTTGAGTGTAGAGGAAAACAGCATTTTTGTCCACATGCCAATATATCCTGCCCTCCACTTTGCGTTTATCTTCAACCATTTACTTTGCGTTTCTTTGGCTTCCCTCATGTGTATTTTTGTAAGGTTTCATCTTCCATCTTATTAGAAGTTTTTGATCTTTTTCCTTTGCGGTCTGCAGATAATCAAAAGATTGTATAGTGTCTCTTAAACCGTGTTATTTCTTAACATGGCTGTGAGATTATTTCAAAGAAAAAATGGTTGTCACTTGTGTTCTGGTAAACAGGTATATAAATTCTAGTTTGATGCCTCGCCCCTAGTATTTCTTTGAAGAAAATGTTCTTGTGGATAAAATTCTTGGACCAGAAGATTTGACATGGGGTAATACGGGGTAACTAAATGTTCAGGGGTAAAATAAGAAGAAAATTCCAACCTCTCTACGCTGTTTCTTTTTTTGAACTCAACCTTCTGTTTGCCTGAATCAGTTAGAATTTCTTCCTAAAATCTTTGTTTAACCATACGGTATGTCGACAGTGCCTCGTCCACTGATATTTATATATCTCGATCCACTGCCATTAATACTGTTTAATGTCAAATCCGGTCAAATCCTCACCAAATAAACTGCAATACTAAGCGGGTGTTAGATTTAATCTAGATTGGATTTAGTTGTAAACAAGAAGTTACCTTTGAAGTCTTAAAAGTAGGCCTACCCCCCTTACCATCTATTCTGAATTCCCTTTCCCATGCCATACCCAGATTATTAACTCCAATATACATCTAGGGTATGGAGTTCATTGAACGTTAGCACATTGCCAGTTGTAATATAATTCCCCCATATAATCTAAATATAAACTGGCAGATCAGTACTTATCCCATTTCCAAATAGAATGTGTTTCATATTCAGAAAGTGCAATTGTTTGTATTAAATGGCCATCTAAACTTAGTTGATAGAATTTGGGCTAAATGAGATGTAGTATTAAGCAAACGGGCACGGATTTATAAACAAAAAGTCAAGTTTGGCGGTGGCAGAAAGCCTTGATATGCTTAATCTATTGGAGAGAAATAGTCTTTCCATTATCAAGTCTTCCATATGCTAAACATTGCAAATGACTCCAAAGCAATGGACCAGAGTCATGTATTCTCATGAAGTTTTTCTGCCTAAATACACCTACACCTGGACACTAAGTGTAGACTGCTTTAGCTTAATGTGTTCTTTGTCTACTCCCCAGTAGCTACCAGTTATTGCCTCAACCCTCGGTGTCGCGCAGCCCAACACCGTTCGCATACCAGCACGGCTAATATTGTGCTAGCACTAACAGCTTACTTACCTGTCAGTAATACAAGTTTACACAACAAACCTGGGACGTATCAAACACACCCAAGCCCAGAGTTGTCCAGAAAGTAAAAGCCTGTCCTTGCCCAAATTGCTGAGATGTTGACGTGGCGGCTTTCGGTTGTTGTCGAGTGAAAATGTGCGAGCGCCGCCCTAAAGTGAAAAGCGCCAATCATTGCCTTTGTGTGCTTTTCCGAAGGGCTCTTGGCTGCCTCTCAGTTTGTTTGTACTTGGGAGTTATTGCAGTGAAGTTTTAATGCTATTGCCTATTGACATTTGCAGAGCCTATTAGAATAACCATAGCACTTAAAGAGGAAGGCTTGAATTTTATAGTAGGGCATATACTATGGTTATTCAGACCAGGCCCTCCAGAACATATTCAGGGCCTACTTTGCATATGGTTTTCAAAAAGATTGAGTGAGTAGAGGAATAGATTTTGGTAGTCATACAAATGCAATTTAGCCTTGGGGTCTGCAGACGCTTTTCTACAGATATGGAAATAGCCCATTAACAATTATATAGTGTGTATTAATGACTATGGCCAGGCTCCAAATATGCCTCATATTTTAATGTAAATTTCTCAGATACAATAGAGCGTACCACTGCAACGTCACTTCAACCACCTTTGTCACTACTCTGGAACCACTTGGTTAATGCTCTGTATAAAGGCGGTATTTCATTATACGACTTGAGCTACAGTACGATGATATGAAATTGCCCATTTTTGACAATTATATCAGTCCTGTATACGAATTTTCTGTATTATCATCATATTGCGCCCGGATTGCAGCTCATAGTGGTGTAGTGTAATAGGGCCTTAATTGTTACTCGATCCCACTTGCCTTGCCACGGTTGCGTTCACAATTAAGACTGGACGGGATCCATTATGCAAGAGTATTTGGCCCCAAGGATTGCTTTCCAGATGGCAGGTAGTTTTATAATTAAGTGATACACCGATTGGCTAGTCATAGCCTGTTCTTAGACTTGTAAGTATGACCAGGAGTTCTGGCAAAAGTTAAATCTTAACCTAGATGTTGTAAGGTTAGGTAAATTTCAAAGGGAATTTTAATAGTATGAACCCTATTCAACTGGCCTCATAATCAGCACTTAAAATCAGTGTATCCCCCAAAACTTTCCGCCATATTGACAGTGTATTTCCAAAACTTTCCTCCACATTGGATATTTTATTGCATTTCTCTTCTAACCTACTGATAACTCCCCATCCCCCTTGATGCATACATACCTAATGGCAGGCCCCATATGTTCAGTATAGCAATGTACAGAGTATAGCAATGTACAGTGGGAGTAATTCAGGTAGTCAGGTAGTGATTACAGGTGATGTAGACGATGGGTAAACGAGGCAGGTGTGTGCATGATTAACACACCTGGACAGGTAACTTGGCCTCAGAGACCTCCCCAGCTCCCCCCTCCTCCACCCCCTGAACCACTACAGCTCATTCCTCCAGTGTCCAATGAAGTTAAACAGGAGTCAGTTACATGCACACACCTCAAGGTTTAACATTGTAGAAACCATGCCAACAACAGGATACCACATACATTTATGTGTGAATAGAGTTTGCTAGGTAGGTGGCTGTTTTTGTATATATGTTTTATAGACGTGTACTGGCTGCTAAGTTACATATGTACTATCAAATAAGACTTTTAATAGATATATGATCTAGTGCTTAATTCAAACAGTTACCTTCTTGCACCGGTACTTGTCATACTGTATGATACATCATTAAGAATTCTAAAGAACTAGCTGCGGTTTTGCCTGATAGCCATTTAATGAGTAAAATAATAAGGCAGATGATTTACTGTTATGATACAGCATTGAGAACTGGCTGTAATCTTACCAGCCTATTCTCATACTAGTATTAAAGGTTTTACTCTATAATAATAATTTCCAATTAGAAATACCTATGATGTTCTTCATTACTACCAATGAAAGAGAGTCATTTGATGATTCAGCATTACATTTCTGACTTCCCGAAAATGAATTCAGATTTAAACAAGTAAATCAAATATAAATTAAACAAAGGAATATAACCAACCCCAAATAAAAACAAAAACAAAAGCAAGGAAGCCAGACAATTGGAAACAGGTTGCATAAGATGAAGCAAATGAAGAGTCAAAGGTTAGAAGGTGGGTCAGAAGGTCTGGTACGATCAGAAGCCAGCCCTGCCATTGTTACTCCTGTTAAATCGATACGGATCGACCCTGATTGATAATTGATCCAGCTGAGGAATATCCCCGAAGGCGGTTTGTTTGCTGCCTGATTCTAGGATAGAATTGGCTTTGATGAACCCCAGGCTAGGGAATTGGAAATTCGTCCAAATTTTCTGGTCTTCAGCGGACGACCAAAAATGAAAATCTGGTTGTCCACATCTAGTTATAGATCATTCCCATTAATCGAAATAAGCCAAGGGTTGGTTATTTCATTGAGAAACTATCAATAGTTTATATGAAATATCTGGTCGTCGGGAGGACAACCAGAAATCATTTTCTGGTCGTCCACACTAATTTTCTGGTCATCGAGGACACGTGGTCACGCAGGGTTTCCTAGCCTGGGGTAACCCCTATCAATGCAGTTTGGCCAACGTATTGAAACATACTTAGGAGATACAGCAGACAAACTTATGACATTCTCAAAGTTAGGATATGATTTATAGCGTAAAATTGCTATTGAAATACTACTCTATTTGAAAGGCTTGCTTTGGGCAAAAAAAAAAAAAAAAAAAAAAAGAAGACGAGAATATATGTTAATTGTTTTCTATTTTGCTCCAGTCTCTTGCACTGGAAATTAGAACCTGTCTTTGCATTACATTACAATATAACGCCACGTAATCATCAAACTGATACCCCTTTCAGACTACTGCTGATGATGCACATCAAAAGTGCTTTAAAGAGCATCAGCTCGCATCTTGGTCTGAAAGGGACCGAATTCTACAAAGAGTACTACTTACACAATGTTAGGCTACGTATCCGTCATGTTAGGCCACAAATCCGCCATGTTAGGCTACAAATAGTGGTGCCAGCCTGGCAGAATCTATTATTATAGATGCAGTTCGCTTTGTTTCGCTTCGCATTGCCGTGAAGTCTGAAAGGGGCATTAAGTTAGGTTAGCAAGTAAACTTCAGGCAACATTCAAGTCGCAAAAGTTGTATGTAAAGTAATACGTGCAAACTTTCTTCAGTTGTTTAAAAATCTAAAATATGTAAAAACCTGAACAATCTTAACCTGAACAATCAGGTAAAACGTTAGGGTAAGTATTGTCTGTGAAATCTTATAGGGACATAATATCCGTAGAATTTAATTACAATGGGTTGTTACAAAATCATTTCCTAGTGTGAAAAGCAGGATAATTTCAGGACTTATTAAGTGCGTTTGGTCGGGAAAATCAGGTGTTTAATAGTAACGAAAAATGAATAAATATTGAACTTCACTCCATTGTGCACATGCAGTTCGGCATTCTAATTATAGTAACAACAATCCTCGTATGTGGAAACAAAATAGATCAATCAAGATCAGGTGTAATGTTCAAAATGGACCAAATCAGTCATTACCATAAAAAATACTAAAGTCTATGTTTTTACTAAATTTAGACCTAAGTTTAGACCTGAATTTCCCACTTCCTGGATTTACATATTCAACCTTACAATATGATTATGATCACAAAATAAAGGGACCCAGTGGGGGTTCCAGGAAAGAATTATAGGCCCCCAGTATCCCCTGCTGATTGTATAAGGCAACGATAGGGATTATAATTTATAGGAAAACATACAGAGGTTGATAGTACAACCCTGAATACGAGGTGGGTGTCGAAAAATTACTGCCCGAGGCCGTTAGGCTGAGGGCAGTAATTTTTCTGACATCCCACCGAGTATTCAGGGTTGTACTGTCAACCGAGGTAAGTTTTCCTTATATTATATACCATATTTTGTAAGTTATAAGCAAAAGAGAAAGGAAATTACCAGTGGAGCAAAGTGGGCAGTATTCCAATGTATTGGTTATGCACACACTTTGACTGGTGTCAAGCAGTTTCCCTAATATTCTTTATTTTCTCTTAAATTAGGATTCTATCACTATCTCCATTTAATTAGACTGCATTATTTTACCTGAAATTAAAAAAATAATTATGCAAATCCATTCAGAACTCACAAAATAAGGAGAAAAACATTTTACACAGTAAAGCAAGGTGGGCAGTATACACGAATACTGCCCACTGTGCCAATACACCAAAAATATTGAATGGCAGTGTCCAGTTAGTATTCATCATGTATTTCGGCATTGGTATATAATATGACCCAGTACTGACCAAGTGGCTCTTTGGGTTCAATTCCCTGTATGTGTCTGTGTTCATTAAGGGATGAGGTACAGCAAAAATGATTTCCAGGTTTTGATCCCCTGCTGTTTGCCCGCCCTGTCATCTTCATCTCATAGATACTACCACCAAAGCAGAATTCGTCCCAACTTGTTTTCACCGTGCAAATGACTTTGGCTGTCAGTACGGCGTAAAACATCACTCACTCACTCACTCACTCACTCACTCACTCACTCACTCACTCACTCACTCACTCACTCACTCACTCACTCACTCACTCACTCACTCACTCACTCACTCAAAATGAAGGGTTTTCACTGGGCACCCCATAGTATATATGTAACTTCCTACCTGGCCCAGAATGCTGTGGTCTGTTTACCTCTGTAGGAGTTACTGATTCTCACCCTGGAGGAGGGGTTTGAAGTCGGGTATTTTGGGTCAGGTGGGCGTTTTACTCCCATGCCATTCCGTTTCTTTGGAGAATACCATACCTGGACTTTTACTGAAAGTTTTCTACTATAAAGGTTATGGATCAAAGGAGGTATTTACTAGAATGGGTCAAACACTATTTTCCATAGGTTATCTTGGTTTGATTGTAGTCATTGGTGATCATGAGTACAAACCGTTGTTTAATAAATTCGAATGATTCTTTGGGATAGAATTTTGAAATACTTAGAAACAGTAGATTGTGTATAATTCCTATGAGCCATAATTTTCAAAACCTTGTAATTTACCAATGATTCTTAACACAATGAATACTCGTAGAATTTAATTATGGAATTAGAGCTACCCGGTAATTGTATTGGTTACCTTTTTTACTTCTCCTTTCCGATTGGACAATTGAGATGGTTTGATCTTCCCAGAACTTCATCCATTAGGTAAATATAAATAAATCTATAAAAAAATGTCAGCGTAATGTGACCAAGAAGTTTTAAATTACCTTAAATTACGTGTCAAATCGGTCTTAATAATATCTTAGATTGATTTCGGAATAAGTCTGGGCACCCTCAAATATACGTGTATATCTTTAGAATATACTGCAAGATTGTGGTCGGAGAATAAACAAGTAAATTTCCGTGAGTTCCCCTTTCTCAGGTAGCTCATATTGTTACCTGGCCGTCAGTAGTAGCCATATGGCAGGTGTGTAGTGTTGGTTGGTAAACAATGCCCCCCTCCTCCAGGTGTTTGTATACCTGTGTACCCCTACTGGAGGGGGTAGAGTGTAAACGCCTGGTCCGCGGGTTACAGTACAGGTGGGGGAGGCTTGTCTTACCTGTATGTCTACTACTACCCTATGTGTTCCCCATTCGTTGGGGATGTATTTAATAGCAAAAGGAACATTTACAAAGTTTGATTTACCTATATACATATCATTCAAAAGACCGTGGGTGTAATTGACAAGTATCTAAATTGACATTACTAACTAGGCCCATAAGATGCATTTTGATTAGTGTTTCATGATAAGTATTTGTCTTTTGTCACTGGAAAAAGTGTGTTATGATAAGTATGTTGTGATTACCGATGATTTTGTAAAGAAGTGGGTGATGTGGCTGACTATGGCATAATGTCAAAACATAGATCTAATATCATCTGAGGCATGCGGGGTGGTGAAGTGGTTAGAGTGTCCGTCTGCTGCGCGGGCGGCCCGGGTTCAAGTCTGGGCTGAGGTGGTCTGGCTGCTACTCCCCTCTATGTCTCCCTGTGACAACAACAGGGTTATCAAAGGTCCCTAGAGGGCCACCGGCTGTTGTGTGTCTGGCCCTGTCTATGGGACCAGGCACATTAAAGAACACCTGCCTCGGTAAATGTGTGGGGGTATGGTCTCTACCTTCTCATAGATTCGATCATTCCATAGATCCGTTCATCCCAGACAGAATTGTCAAAAACTCTGTTCTTGCCATGATATGACCTTAGATGTTGCTATGGCGTTAAACCCCAATAACCAACCGACCAACCAATATCATCTGATATTGATAAAGCTAACCCCGAGCACTGAGGACGGAGTTCTTCTCTTCCCCCTTTCATAAGGGGTGGGAAGGGGAGTGCAGTCGCTAATAGTTAGGCTAGTCATTTGGTTGTCATAAGTTTGTGACTAATATTTTGTTGAGCAAAGGGGCCTTCTATTGAGAACATACGCATCAAGGGGGGGGGGGGCCCTCTGAGATTTTTTAGAATGTGCGTATGTTCCTGTATAATTATTAAATCTAATGCATGCTTTGGCCCAATTGGGGTGGGGGGTCTTGAGTTGTTTTTTTAAAATGTGCGGACATAAATAGAAGGCCCCAAACTGTTTTTGACCTGTATGGTGTGGCACTGAGTGGGGTTATCATTATTTAGCTACACAGTCCCGTAGGCCGCATTCTTCAAATTGTACACTTGTATCACAAGTCATATACACATGTCCCACCCCTTCAGAAAAAAGTTCCCCAGTAGGCCAAACCGTTCATGTCCCCATCTCCCTTACCTAAAGCCCCATACCCACTAGGCGATTTTTACACAATCGGCCGACTCATCAGCACTAAAATCGGCTGATTCTTCTGGTAATTCTAAGTAATTTTAGTGCTAACTCATATCAAATGTGCATATTCCAATATACTATACTTACGGGCGACCCTAAGAATCGGCCGACTCAACCAGTTGCCCATCGCCAGTCGCCGGTAAAGTTGCCTAGTGGGTATGGGGCTTAAGTAACCCCTCTCATCCCCATCGGCCTAGATTACAGACAGGTGTGTCTCAGGTGAGACAGACGCTGGCAGGTGATTCTCACCTGGAGGGGCGTCTGTAGGGCCTCCTCCAGGGCGGGGAGATAGGTGAGGGGGAGGAGGGGGCGGGCCGCCAATAAACCCAGAGTCACTGTCCGACCCACTGGTGTTTACCGCGGGCAATGTTTACTGCAGACCACACCTATGATCTGAGAAGGGATCATCGGCTGTTCTTATACTTATACCAGGGCCTATGATTTTGTAACTGATGTAACTAATTGTAACTGATGTAACTATTTGTAACTGATGTAACTAATCAGGTAATCTATGATTAGTGACTTTTATTATAACACATCATACTCCAGACCACACCCATGATCTAAGAAGGGATCAGCTGTTCTGACATTGGGGTCCATATTTTTGTAACTGATGTAGCTAATTGTAACTGATGTAACTAATCAGGTAATCTATGAATAGTGACTTTTATTGTAACACATCATACCTAGACCACACCTATGATCTAAGAAGGGCTCATCAGCAGTTCTTATACATGGGCCTATGTTTTTATAACTGATGTGACTAATTGTAACTGATGTAACTAATCAGGTGATCTATGATTAGTAACTTGTATTTAGTGATTCACCCAATTCACATCATACCCCAGACCACGCCTATGATCTAAGAAGGGATCATCAGCTGTTCATACACCAGGGCCCCTATTTTTGTAACTGATGTAACTAATCAGGCAATTTTTGATTAGTGTCCCATGGTAAGTGATTCACCTAATCATTCCATGTCATACCCCAGACTACCCCTATCAAAGAAAGGATCATCATCTGGATTATGAGACACTTATGTTATCTCAAAATACCTAATTAGTTACTAAAACATGACCCCAGGTCTTAGACGATAAGTAAAACTCTTTTTTTCTTTTTTTATTGAGTCAAGCTTCACGTATATACATGTTCTTCCAGCATATAGAGGGGAAAGAGGTTAAAGAAATTATAAAGTGGTTTTAGGTGATGATGGACAAGATGAAATGGATGAGATGATGGACAATGAGATTGGGAAATAGCTGACAGTAATGATACAGATTCCGTTCTTCACCAACTACAATCTCTGTAATAGTCGAACTCCTAATTTAAATTTAACTTTAGTCACAGATTTCTGAACTGCAGACAAAAGTGACAAGATCAGACGTAATCAATTGTTATTGTTCAGTACAGCTAAAATCTCAGCAGATCTCTTTCAGTTCATATAATGTTGTTGCCATGCTCTATATTCACCCATAATTTGCCCCATATATGTGTTAGCTCTATATTGAGCCCTGGATTTTGATGCGACTCGATTGACACTGACGGGCCTACCATGGCACAAAGACCCTTGCCCAACAGTTCATTAACCTACGTTTCTATTTCGAAACCTCTCCAAAATGCTCCCAAAATGAAACTGAATTAATGGTTTGTCTACTGATACCTTGTAGGTCAGTGAACCAGTTGCCAGGTTAGTTGGCTACGAATAGCCGGTTAGGCCTGATAGAATATACATGTGTACATATATGCGTAACGTATACATATACATGTACATGTATGACAAAGTTGTGGGACGTAGCGAAGTTGTGTCCATGACAAACATATGGCAGAGTTGATACAAATTAGAGATATTCTGGTTTAAAAACTATAATCTTTGAGCAAATCAGTGAAAATATGACAAGAGAAAATAACAAGGGGATAATTATGGAATGACTCAAGACAGAATAGTCAATCTAATATAAACTTAGGCATTTGCGTTACTGTAATAACCTCTACAGTGCAATAAATACTTTTACTTTATATAAAATGTGGCTTTTAGCTGTTAATTAAAGAAATATCGTCACTTTTTTCATGTATTTTGCTTTTACTTACAGCCTTAGAGCCGTGATGCCGTGGACGTTAGGCCCCGGCCTCCTCACCTCACAACCCCACAACTGACTCCACGTTTTACCCAGCTATGGCCTGCGCTATGGACAGGGGGTGAGTACAGGGTTGGAAAAAATTACAAAAATTTCAAGTTGTGGATTTTTTTATTTTCATAAAAAAAATCAAATGTAGCCTATAAAATCGAGAGTGCGTTTTAGGGATTTGTTGCAAACATTCTGTAGTTTTGCCTCCATTTTGGATGGCTAACTTTTGTCTGTTACATATTTTGTAATAAAAATATTTCTAGCCTATAGAATTAAGGGAGTGTTTCAGAAATTAAGTTGTAATGTATCTGAAGTTTTGCCTGTCTTTTGGATCGCTAGCGTTTGTCTGCTGTATACTTGTCATGTATTTGGTGTATTGAAATGTCGTTAGAACTTAGATATATCGTACTATGATAGTGTGGAACGACTTTATAATCTTATAATGTTCATTATTCATATAAAAGAAAACGAAAAACGTCAATGGGGAAGAAGGTGTAAGTAAGAACAGAGGAACCTTCAAAATTAGCCTTTTTATGTCCTATTTTTCATCAGGCACTAAATAACACTCATGTAGCGTTGCAAATATTACGACCTCTTTAAATTTATTGCACTTAAACCCTGAAACATATTCTTTCATAAAAGGACACTTGGACATATTTCAAAACCTGTAAATAGGAATGCAATGGTTTACACATATATGTAAATATCTTACAGATAAATATTTGCCCACAATACGCGACTTCAAAATAAGAGTACGAAGCACATAGTCACTCTTTCTTATTGAAATATTGATAAATAAAAATTGGACCCTAGGGATTTTATATCATATCAGAAAACCGCCAGTTCTCAAGAGTCCCTATGCTAGTCCCTACAGGTAGGTATCAAAAGTATGTCGACCTTTGCAAAAGTAAATATGCAAATGTTTTCATTACAAAGACTGAGCCATTGAAATAACATGATAACCAGAGAAATCGCATTTAAATAAGTTATATGCCTGAGAAATTATTAGAGGAGAAGTACTTTTCTGGGTCATTGGGTACCAGCCATAAGGTATCAGTGTTACATGCCAGGAACTTTCCCTGCCACTGGTTCCTGGTTGCTGGTAGCCAAGGACCTCTCCTCCTCGTTGTCTTGCTTTTTGCTTGTTCAATCTAAAGATTAAGTAATGGCTAAAAAAATCATCCATTTGAATATTTAGATTTGATATAGATTGTATTTCATACTTGGTTTCGAACATAATCAGAAAAAAAAGAAAGAATCAGCCGGGCAGCAATGAACCACACTGATCTGAACTCTAGAACTTGCCTCAGAATATTGACACTATTGATCTTAAATCCATCAACGTTGCTCTTTCCTAGCATTCACTTTAATGTGAGTCAAACTTGAATCAAGTGGTGAAAGTTAAACTCTAATGGGAAATTAGGAAATAATAGGAGTATGGCGTAAGTGTTATGGCATTACATAACTTGCCAGACTATTTGTAATAGGGGAATTCTAAAGAGTCACTCAATTGCATGCAGAGTCAAAATCTTCTTCTATTTTTATGAGCTATGGGTTGTTGATTTACTAAAAAGCGGCGGATCCAGAGAGTTTAAAAAAAGAAAACGAGTGGGTGGAGCATTGTAAAAATTCCGGGAGTTTTGCATTAGAAAAATTTGATTTATTTTCGGCCAGAAATGGGGCGAGGGGACCCCCTGCACCCCCTCCCTAAATCCACCAGAGCTGGTTACACCCCTCCCTATATCCTCCATCACAAATGGAGTTTTTCTCTCCAAAATCTAAAATTTTGTTAGTGATTTGTAAACCTTGTTATTAAAAGCAAACTATGTAATATTTAAAGAAAATGTATATGGTGAATTGGGATTTGGTACAGTGGCAGTGCACTTGTTATAATGCAGGAAGAAACGCTCCAAGTCGGCGGGCGCCGAGCGACATCTTCGCGATGTTCACGTGTAAGGACGCATGCATGCGCTACAGTCAGACAGTAGATGTGTAGAGTCAGTGGTGCAGGGATCCTACTTCTAACCGTACTTCTTCTATCTATACTTCTTCTATCTGTCCTACTTCTATCTGTCCTACTTCCCTCAACTTATCCAGGGTTGCCACATGTCAGGGAAAAATATATGGATTTTTTTGCAGGGTCAAATAAAGGGAATTTTAAGTTTAAATTGGGAGAATAATCGAAGAAAAATGGTTGAAATAGTTACCGTTTAGACTAAATTGATAATAGTTAGAATTGATTTCAGAAAGTTCTTTATCTCTCCTTGAATGTTATGCAAGAAAGGCTTAGTAGAACGCGGTTCGAATCATTAAAGAACAGTCGTTTGAAATGTCCTCCAATATAATTTTACGTCAACGTTTTATGAAGTACAAAAGCCAAAGATTGAGCTACCAAAATATTCATAATTGATTGCTTGTTTGAGTGGAACATAAAATTCAAATAGGGAATATAAGCATAGAAAACCATTTCAAAGCTAATATATTGAGAAATATGGGTTTATTATAGAAATAATTAAGACTGTTCTGTGGCAACCATTTCTATCCACTACTTCTAACCTCTGTCCTCTCCGCCTCTTCCTATGTACTGCATGGCTGAAAGGGTCCCTGCTTTCTGTATGTAGATCATAATCTGTGTATACATCCTAAAATATGTTTTTATGATTTCTGGTGAGAACAAATAATTATTCTCTCTATTGGAAACCCTGTTGATTGCAGAGATGAATAGACAAATATATTAGTGGATGAAGATCTCTTATCCATAGGTGTTTTGCCCCTACTTAAACATGAGTTTTCCTGAATAATTATTCAATCATATTAGACTATGCAGAAAGAAGCCATAATTCATGTGTTTTTATTTTGCATAACCCCTATGGTAGTCAATATTAGTTCAACGTAGCTCTGCTTGTTTAGAGGTCCTAGTTTGCATGGAACTAAATCTATGAGTATTTTCTAAAATTCCACCGCCAACATAATTCAATCTTGACCTACCGGATTTGTACTCAGGGTCCCCAGTTAATTAACCTTAATTAAAAGGTCAACTAGTGAGTAAGCCTACATACTATTGAGCAAGTAGAATAAGAGTGAAGGTAATAGTTTATCATCATCCTTCAAATAAGGCCCATAATTTTTCTGTCAATACCGAACGACTCACAAAGTCATCACTTCAGTCGAGGCCGCGTTGCCATTACCGAAGTGTATAATGTATATGATTTGCTACTTTATGGCAATTTCATGGGTCTTCTATTTATACCCAAAAAACGTGTGTATGGCTAAGGGAATTTATATTCTGTTTTCCAAGTTTTAATAATATCGGGTATTATTATTTGTTTGTTCTATATGCTTACAGCATTCAACCATATATGTATATGCATGAAAATATGTACATACAATCTTTTTTGCATAGAAGTTATACATACATGAAATATGCATACACGTTATAATTGGTGAGACTAAGATGGCATATCTTAGCAAACATACTATGTATGTCAAAGTGCGTTTTGTATGAGCTAGAAAGAATTTGATGAATAAACAAAACTTATCAATCTAAACGTAGGAAGATAGCCGTTCTTCAAACCCCAAATAACTGACACACATCGCAGAATCTATACGGTATTGATGCTGGAAAAGCTCTCTTAATATCATAAGTTGGCATGATATTGAATAGATTAAGGGAAATCCCCCTTGATCGTTATTGATTCAGTAGTGCCGCTCCCCGAAGCCTCTAACTTTGACTTGGCAGACGCTCTAGAATGGGCCGTACTCGATTTAATTCTGCTTCTGCCAACAATTTGATTTAGTATTTGATCCTATTGATTTCCAAATTGGCCTTGATAATAATAATCCGTGAGTAGTCAAAGTAAAACCGTTTGGCCAGGGAAGTTTTTTTCTGTATACGAACCAATGTATTATTCGTCTTTTTTTATTGCTTGAGCCCAGCGTGAACTAGATCGACCATCGTTATCTAGCTTTGTGGAACAAATACCTAGGCCTTCCATTGTTCTAGGTAAATAGTTTCAGGGTACCAACTGCATAGGGAAAACAGGGAAAATGGCACAACAATTTCTCTGACAGCGAAACCACAGGGAATTTGCAAATTTTGCCAAAACACAGGGAATTTCATTTGGCCAGGTTTTGAAATTCCTGATTCTCAAGATATTAGGGATTTGACTTTTCGTTGTTTGGTTGTAGAGGCTTTTAAATTTGAACACCTTGCTGGATATGACACAGGGAAAAATTGCCGCTGAACAGGGAAATCTCAGGGAAAACACAGGAAATTTGAAAATGGAATTTGGGTTGGTACCCTGTAGTTTGTACAATGACAAAGCTATCAAGGTGTAAAAGCGGGGAGTGGTGGTCCAGTGGATGGCACGTGGGACTTTGTATAGTGGGCCTGAGTTTGGTTCCCCGAGGTGTCTGTTAAGCCACCTTTCCTCACTGTCATTCTCAACCCCATAGATTCGGCCTTTAATACTTTGTACAAAGCAAGAATGCAAGTTGGTCTTAATATAGATAAATAAAAATTGCTGAGTGGACCTCAAATATACCATCATCATCATATTTAGGCATGAACAAATTGTTAAATAAAATGAAAAATTATATATATATATATATATATATATATATATATATATATATATATATATATATATATATTTGAAACTTTTTTGTTAGCGAAAATTGTGTGCTATACTTTCCAGACATAAGTGCCTCTAAAATGCAGAAAATGAAGTATATATCCATTACTGGTACTGGATTTCAGACCGGAGAAGTCTGTAAGAGGACGAAATATATCGGTATTTTCAAAGGTATTTAAAAAGGAAACTCTATATAGGATTTTGGGACCAGGGAGTTTATCTACTACCTTTTTACCTTATCTTGAAAACTGGATTTTGTGCAATAGATACAATCATTGTTTAGTGCGCCTAATGTCTTTAATATAGGCAGTGTACATTGTAGACTTAAGTCGTGCTTTCGTTGTGAAGCAATGTAGATATGTAGTCTACACATTCTAAGGACATAAACATGCACTTGACACCTTCACGTTGTAAATATATGGGCTTATCTTAATCCTTTTTATGTATACGTAGCGCAAGAGGTATGGAATTGAATGTAAGATTTGTATCACTGTATTTATGTCTTAAGCGGTATAGTGCTCTGCGGCCTCCCAATCGTGTTTCTGAGTGCTCGCCCATCAGTGTTTGGTTTTGAAATGTACATCTTGCATCTGAAGTGCCTCTAAAATGGGGCTAAGTAGAAATTCCCAATGACCAATTTATGCACCAATCCAGTCAAGTTGGTATGGGGCTTTAAACAACGACGAAGTATGCGCTGCGAAATGTGTTCATGGAAATATATTTGAAATACCCAGTACTTGAAATATTGCGATCGGTTATCCTAACAACGCTTTTTTTTCAATAATCTAGAAAGATTTAAATTTGTGTGTAGAAAAGTCCTTGCTTTGTGTTTGAGTAATTTTAAACTCTTCAGAAACATTGTACCGTATATTCCTATTAAGGTTGTCAGTAAGTTCTCAGTGGACCTAACTGAGAAATCATTTCCTAGTTAATCAGTTCCCAAAGATGAAGCATGTTTTTGGAATACACTGTAGTTAGTTGGACATGGATTAGTAAATAGGTTCCCGTCATATCCTGTAAAGACCGATCATGAAAGAAACCAGTTCCCAATAAAGTTTTGATTGTATAGTGTAAATCGTTTTTTAAAGACAGTCAGCATTTATAGAACTGTAAATCCTTTACTTGGTCACTCACCCACAAAGCTCTAAATGAGAGGGTACAACAATATAGTTGTAACAGACTTCAACATTGTATATTTGAAAAATTAAAAAATTATCTTAGGACAAATCAATACACACAACCAAATCAAATATAAAGTTACAGCAGCTTATGTTGCTTGAGTGTGTAATCATTCTCAGAACTTGGGGCAGTACCGAGGTGCCCGTAATACCCTGCAAAGAGTGTGTAACAGAGAGATCACTCCAGTTTAAAACATCAACTCTGTATATTTGTTTGATCAAAATTTGATTTAGGACAAATCAACCTACACATATCTAAATCAAATATAAAGTTACAGCAGCTGATGTTTTTTGGGTGTGTAATCATTCTCAGGACCTCGGGCAGTACTGAGGTGCCCGTCATTCCCTGCGAAGAGCGCGTAACGATCAACACTTCTAAGAGGAGGAAACAGAAGCCAGTTCTCACCGTTGTTTTGTAATTATATAGAAACAATGTTTGAGGTGTTTTGTTTTGTGTTACTCTTGTTGCCAATTTATAAATACATGATGTTGACGATGACGATGATTGCATAAAAGTTTGATTCCACTGACCAATTTCTACTTGAGGATTTTACATATGATTACACTTTAATATATATCTTTACATTTTCTTCCTAAAAGTATAACATTATGACGTAATCTTTCGAGTAGTATAGTGTTAGTGACAATGTTTGAGCTCCAGTTGTGTCTATATTAGCATAGAGTGATCATCGCACAGGGAAAACAAGGAACGTACATCCAAACTACTGGGAAAACATGATATTTGGTTTCAGTAGGTTCTGGAATTCCTGACTCTCAAACTGTAAGACATACTTGTCATCCAGAAGACAGTACATCAAGACATTTCAATGTTTGTTTCTGATAAGCTTGTACTGTCATTTCACAGTTTATACATTTCCTAAATTTTGAATTAAGAGTTTTCATGTGTGATCACTTTTGAGATACATGTATATTTCTGTTGCTTGCAAATCTATTTTAATGAATCCAAGTAGAAAAATATGGGAAATTATATTTTTTTTGAAATCTGTACAATCCACTTTCACTTGTATCCTCTAGTAGTTAATGGTCAGTTTAATACAAACTTTTGTAACTTTGCTTGTGACATCTGCTTCCAGATTTATGATGTTTCTTGTGATGTTTTTGTTTAGAGTTAGACAATTTTCAAACAATTACAACTTGGCTTTTTGTTTGATTTGCTTTTTCCCATGAACCCATTGATCAAAGGGATATCTTCAAGTAGCTACAAATGTGAAACTCTCTGGTTCTAGTTGGAAAATAACAGTGTAGTATTTTGCCATAGAAAGCGGAGGAATATGTGAAAATACTCGTACAAATCTTAGGTTTTTATTTTGGTATTGGTTTAAAAGGCACTGGTGTATATAGAATAGCGTGCATTACTAACAAACGTTTATATCATTTGTTTATAAATACTGTGACGCAGAGATTTGTCAACTTATAACTGTATATATGCA
The DNA here is from genome assembly GCA_936440205.1 of Lepidonotus clava. Lineage (NCBI taxonomy): Eukaryota > Metazoa > Annelida > Polychaeta > Phyllodocida > Polynoidae > Lepidonotus > Lepidonotus clava. The sequence continues at coordinate 45,675,796 of OW387139.1, forward strand.
CCATGAACTTTTCAATAAATGTACAAAGAACAGAGTCTGTATAAAATGTTAACGGTTAACACGTTTTTCCTCGATCTATGACTTTATGGGAGAGAAACTTAAATTGGAAATGGATTTGTTGGTGAAGTAATACCAGAATAAATATACACTAATATAAATATTTGACACCCCAGCCATCCTTTGCATAAGTGCTCTACTCTGATTTTAAAGAGAAAACCTCTTTAAAATCAGCAACAACCTCTTTCTTGTTTAACTAAACCTTGTCCAGCCATTCTTTACTACAATACTTGCATCAATTAATTAAAGATATTTTCTGTTTAAATGGATCTAACTTGATCTGAGCTCCCATTACATTTTCTCCTGATATAATAGAAATATGACCAAGCACTTTTCTCGCTAAATATTGCTCAACGGATTGAGGAATTTTCATAAAAATGATTAACCTTTTCCATCTTCTTATCTAAAGAACACTGTTCCTACATAAAAACTCAACAACTTTTCCTCCAATCTCTTATTTACTACCTTGAGATAAATCAGTAAACATAAGTTTCCCTTGCATTGTCCCAGTCTAAGATGAGTATACCCTTTCCTGCAGGACGCGGCTGGTGAACCTGTTTCAGACGATCGACAAACTGAGCAATGGCCGCCCGTCTAGTAAGCTGGGCGGGGACGACGTGCAGCAACTCCGGTACACCATCACCAAACTGCTGCAGTATGTCACTGGTCAGGGTATGTAGCGTTTTGTTGTACCCCTTGTTACTACTGTATACCAGGCCAGTGTCCAGAACTTTTCATGGGGGGGGGGGGAGAGACCATTTCCAAAAAGTGGACTTCCTAGAGGTAAATAGCTTAAAGCCAGGGTATCATCCATGGGTTGTGAAGGTTAGGGGCTCCACCCCTCTGCTTAGCGACGTCGTAGCAGGCGGCATATTTTGCAATGTTAGAACATAATCTGGCAAAGTTATTTGTCATGTCGCAAATCTGGTATGCTCATCAGAGAGTTGTAAAAGATAAGAGAGTCACTGGTCAGGGTATGTAGCCATTTATCATATCCTTATTACTAGCACTACCAATAACCATACACCATCACCAAACTGCTGCAGTATGTCACCGGTCAGAGTACATAGCTATTTATTATACCCCTTAATATCGTCAGACTCACCCTGTGCCCCCGACAGGGTCATCAAAGGCCAGGTGTGTGGTGCCCTTTCTATGGGACATTGCACATAAAAGATCTCTTGCCACTCTTCAAAACAAGTAGGGTATTGCACCTGGTGGCAGGTTTCTCCTAGATCATATCATATATACGATCACCCACACCTTGTGCAGTCTGGTAAAAGAACTCAAGAGGGTTGGCCAGACGTTAAACTTACCCAACAAATAAACAAAACTATGAAACGAGTAGGGTATCGCACCCGGTGGCGGGTTTCTTCTAAATCATATCATATACGATCACCTGTAAGCTGAAAAGCATTACCTTGTGCAGTCTGGAAAGAACCTTGTGTGGTTGACCAGACGTTAAACTACCCCAACAAACAAACATCGTCAGACGGAATCTCAAAATTCCTGCCTTTTCTGAAATAATTTTGATGTGAAAAGAAACCCTATATTTTACAGCCCACCTCTCATAGCCTTGATCCTGTTCATTCACTCAGAAGATGTCACTATTGTAATACAATAGTTTTCATTTGATACAGAAAAAATACATCGAGACATCATCATGAAAAACAGTGCCTACCTGGACCAACTTCTGACAACCATGGAGGTAGGAAACGTTATTAATCATGTTTTTTTTCCAATATAGAATAAGAATTATAATAAAAGTTGTATACACAAATATTTATTATATGAAAGCAACTGTCCAGATAGAATTGTGTCACATTAGTAACCCTTGCTTCACTGTAATTCTCTACAGTCGTGCTATTAAATATATATACTTTAAACTATACTTCCAGTATTAAGAAAAAAAACAAACCTTTCTTCCTTTCAGTGTTGTGCCGACACCTGTGTTCAACAAAACATCGTCATCATTCTCAACGAACTGGTTGGCAAAACACGTAAGCAGATCGTTTCCGTTTACGCCTCTGACACTTTAAATCCTAGATCAGCGGCCCGTTGCACAATGACTGATCATAACAATAAAAACTTTAAGATCAGTTTATGCGCAAGTGGTTTACAGTGATGTTGTTACGATATCTTTGGTAGGAAACCTCTATAACCTACTTCTACTGGATTAAATTGAATTATGTAAATTTAAATATGAAGAAACACTGTAGGACTATATACTGTACGCAGAAAAGCAGTACCTTGTACAGTTTGGAAAGAACCTTGTTAGGTTGACCGGACGTTAAACTACCCCAACAAACAAACAAACAAATCATTTACAGAATTCATAAAATGTTTCTTTTGGGTGTGAAAAATGGCGTAACAACGATAAAAGTGGGCAAGAAAAGGTTTCGCTGTCTTGCATCTGATCGTTGTTACGATCGGTATTGTGCAATGGGCCACTGGCATTGCTTTATCTAGACTATAAAAAAACAATAGTCTATCCAGTCTGGACTCACCGATTTATTATAGATCAAGTTGTTTTTTGCTGGTATATTTTCCATTGTCTCTTAGGACAGATAAATCTGAGTGCAGTCCCCATAGTAAACTATATTTTATTGAAGCGCACTGCGCTGAATCAGACTCCTTCAGTACTTATATCACCCATGGGAACATGCTGAGCTACCACTGGACCCTGGCCAACCGTCTATAGTGCCCCAAGTGTACACTTATATTTTTATTTTTATTATTTCTTTACAAGTAAGATCTTCCAGTAGTATGTAGTTAGTACAATGAACAGTATAGCTCAGATCTACAAGTACAATTCATCTGTTTGAAAACATAATGCGTTTGAAAGTGCATTTTAGCTACGAAAATTGTAATTTTAATGCGTTTGGAAATGCATTTTTCTGCGAAATGCGTCGATGAAACATTTTCCACCATGTGTGTAATTCTTTCCGCATTCACATTATATGGAAGGACCCAAGTAACCAAATAATATATGTTAGGCAGTCGACAGATATTTTTTTTTAGAACCAGTGGCTATTTTGAAAATCGTGTTAATGCATATCTGCGACTAAAATTGATATACAATAATGAGAAAAAGATTATGTCCGAGAAAGCCAACCAGGTCGATCTGGGATTTTGTTTCCAAATTTGTAACACCGTTAAAAATCATGAAATGGAATTAGAATGAAATATCTAGATCCACAGATGTTATATCCAACACTTACTGTGTACATTATTAACTTGTTAACCTACCTCTCATGTTTTAATTGTATAGAAATATTTCAAAATTAAAACCTGGCCTGTTATACCGACAAACTGGCTGAACAGTCTGGAGGGGAATATGTAAGAAGGGGCGATGGGTTACAGGAGGAAGGGTATTGCTATTGTTGGACAGATCAATAAAACTAACTTTTTTCTGCCCTCAGGCATCGACCTTCCTCATGCTAGGCTGTAGTTTGAACTCTCTCCAGTGTATGTGTCATCGATATTTCTTCTCTTTGAGATTGGAGGATTGTTAGGATTCACCCCAGGTAACACACAACGTTCTAAAAACGTTTTATCTCGTTCTAAACTCGTCATAACGTCATATACCAGTTAAGAACGTTCTTTTCACGTCATACATGTGACGTTTTCTACTCAACTGGGAAAGGATGTGTCCAGAACGTTTTAGTATAACATCTTAAGAACAGCTTTGTTATAACGTTTCTAAAACATCATATATAGGTTTTTTATATGACGTTTTATCTACAACCAGTTGAAAACGTTTTAAGGACATCCTTCATAGGACATCATATAAACATCAACCCTTTCTATATGAGGTTTTTTCCACAACCAATAAAAAACGTTTTTAGAACATCCTGGTAATGACGTCTTTTTCTAAATTTGTAAAAAACGTTTTTAGAACATCTCAGTAAAGACATCACAATTAACCACCAGAGGGCTCCACTGTACTAGATTGACTGATATTGTAAAAACATTTCTCATTTTAGCCATTATTATTTGAAATGTATGATTTTAGGTGATCCAATTATTTCTTAGGATATGAGAAAAAGTTAGAAAGTCTAATTCAAGTAAAATATAATATGATAATGTATTCATAATAGTGCAAAATGTGGTGCTACCAGATGTAAACACCTTTCCTGTGTAAGAGAAGGATACATGGCTTTCAGACAGAATCAATATCCAGTCAAAAGCTCAAAAGCTATACACATTACACATTCTACTTGATAGAATAAGTGTAGCTTGGCCATGAAGTATCATGAGTTGAGGTGTTATGCATTTCAATATTCCTTATGGGATGAAATGAACATAATGCCTGACCCAAACAAAACTGGTTTTAACGTGGTCAGTAAATTGGTTATATGCTGAGAATAAAACTTTCATTTTAGATGAGTTAAAAACATTTGCTATAGGTTGGGAAAAATACGTTTTGAAAATTGGTTATATACCAAGAAAAAAACTTTCATTTCAGATGAGTTAAAAACGTTTTCGGAAAAGACGTTTCAAGACGTTATTTAATGACATTTTCAAAACCTCTCCAAAACTGGTTATATGTTGAGAAAAAAACTTTCATTTCGGAAGTTTTCAGGACATGACAGCAGACGTCTTTTGGATGTTCTAAAAACGTTTCTGTGTTACCTGGGGTACTGCTTGGAGATTTGTAAGATTGTCGAGGAAATTGAAATATATAAAACTAAATTTTTATATTTCTTCATTTTTCTGGCTATGATAATGTTTTTTTTTACAATATACTTTAATATGTACTTCATTTATGTATATCATTTAGATCTCAATTGAATTTCAGTTTTGAATTCAGTTGCCTGGTATCTGAGGTACAAAGTAACTATTTTCAATTCATATAGCACATCAGTAAGGTCTCAAAGAGCAACTAATTATGGATATTAAACATAAATGCGATCAGCATTACTAATCGGGAAAGTGCATGGTTTAAATTTGATTCGACCACTGCCAGAGAAGGTTTCATATATGCAAGTTTTTTGAAACATAATTGTAATTAAATCCACTCTGTTGGACGACTAATTTTGATCAATCTCATCAGTCCCAAACCGAAATTTGCAAGTGTTCTAGCGTTACAGGTATCGACAAAAAAAGATCTCCAACCTTCTCCATTATATAAATTGACAAGAACAGTAGAAAATCACCTTTTAATGTGATTGATTCACAGATACGACAAAGCGTGTGTCGACCCTGGTGGCGCATGGAGCGACTCATGCGCTGCTGGCCGTGTTGGTCGAAGAGGCCCGTGAACAACAACCGTCTATGGAGCTGCTCGTGTCGGTACATCAACTGCTAGGAAAACTGGGACCCAAAGGTGAGGAAATGTCCATGAATGTACGGGCAGCCATATTCTACAGTGGTTTGGATGTCTCTGTCCTTCACATCCAAAAAGTTTAAATTAAACGGCGAATGTTTCTTTACTATAAATGAAGCTAGCTTAAAAATCATATTTCACTTTATATGCTTAATAAACCTAAATGATTAGAGGCAAATGGCGCTCGGCTTACTGGCTTCTGAAATATTCCTCAAATGATCCAATATTTCCCTAGCTCCTAGAAACAAAACTTGAATATGAAAATATACATCTTTTTGTATCGTTATGTATTTAAAAGTCTACTGTCTCAAACAGAGTGAACTTAGATTAGAGGAAAAAAACTATAAAAAAACGTTACATTGAATAATAAAACTTGAATTTGATAGACCGAAAGTTTGCGGTGAAGGCCCGTCTCAGCCAGGCTTTACCTATCACCCTGAACCTGGTGAGGAACTGTATCAACAACGCCAAGCCCCTGCAGGCCTTCCTCCACGTCCTCAAACTCTACGCCTCCAACGGTGAGTCGCTCGAAATGGGTACGATGTATAGCAAGCAACTCAGACAATATGCAAATACTTAAGCAACTCTGTGGATCATAATCAACAAAAATCATCACTTTGAGTTGAAACCTTTTGGATTTATATAATAGCCCTAAAAATGAAAAAAAAAGTCACTGAAGAAAATAATTAGAATCGTACATTGATAATCCAGAAAAAAAAACCAACGACTTGTTTTTTGAGATGAATAAATTGAAACTGCCTAAGATCAAACACTTGAAATTAATGTAACCTTGCAGCTGTGAATGCCTCCTACCTTGGTAAGAATGGTGCGGTGACCCACCTGTTTAAGATCCTGACGGTGTGCGGGAAGCGACATCTGACCCTCCTCAAGTACACCCTCGACACGCTCAGCCTCCTCGTCAAGTCAAGTGAGTCAAGTCTGGTTACATTTTACCAGAGGTGTTTGAATTACCTGTGTTGTTAAAATTATAATGCCTCCATTCGTTATAAAGTAACTTCCCACATACAAACAATCAATTAGTATGTCTTACTTTGCTCAATTTTAAAGATTGGTATATCTGTGCTGCTCTAGGCTTTAGAACAGTTTCAATGTTTCGAAAGTACGGGGAAAATATACCAATTTACTCCCTCACAAAATGCTTTTGAAAGGTTCGCAATGTTTGACATGCAAATCTATCATAGATATTATATACTTAAAACAGCAAAACTTTGGTATAAAATTCCCAAATCTTTAGATCGTTGACATGGAATATTTTCTATGTAAAAAAAACTCATATAATAATAAACCCTTTTTTTGAAAAGAAAAGATAATAGATCAAGTCAGACGATATAGCAGTGTTTCTCACTAGTTGTGCAATTTCTATTCCCTAAAATGAATTAAACTACTTTGCTTTTAAACATTGAACTTTAAGAGAGTAGCTTGACAAACCTTGACTTGCTCATTCCTTTAAAACAATGTGTTAACTCTTTTCTTCTTCTTTGGATTCTTGCTTCCTGCATTGGCCAGACTAATGATTTTCAAGTTGCTCATCCTTAACCATTACCCTTTCAGAGAGTAACTCAGCGCGCGCTATCGGTCAGGGCGGAGTGCCTGTACTGCTCACCATGTTCTTTGACTGGCACCGGCTGGACACCAAGAACCGACACCTGACGTTACGGAAGGCCATGCTCCACGTCCTTAAACATATCACCAACTTAAGTAAGTTTCTTTTACCTCTCCTTTGGGTTTGTACCCCTACGCAAGTCTTATGATTCTATTCAGGTCATATTATAAATGTCTTAAATTTGACAATTAGGGCATTTAAGAAAAACATAATTTAGACCTTTTTCTTGTAGCAGGGTATTGAACTGGTGAATTGAAATTGATTATCGAATGAGACGAGCAATCACTCTTACATCAGATTATCAGATATCAAGTCTGGGTTTTGGTTTTCATTTCTAGTGAAGCTAGTCAGAATTGTGACGTTTGGATAAAACCTTAAATTTTGTGGTGTCATCCATTAGAAAAGTGTTTAGAACAAACGTTTATTTTGCGATATTATTTTGGTAAAAGCTGGCATCTGACAATAGATAAAGTTGCATCCAGGTTAGGTCAATATCTTTAGGACATGATTATGTACAAAACCGATCTTTTGAAAACCCCACTTTTAGTAGTATTCTCCTAAACTTTCTCTTAAAACAATGTTAATTTCTGTGACTTTTCTCATCAACAGAATCAGGACGGAAGGCATTCATGGATGCCGATGGGATCCGCATTCTCTACACCTCGTGCCAGGAGGCCATCGACTGTCGCGAGTCGGAAAGCCTCATCGTCCTGTCCAGTCACATCATGAGGAAGTGTTTCCCGAAGAACCGCCTTGCCGTGGGCAACCTGCGCAGTGCGGTCACCTTCCCACTTCCGGAGAGCGCTTTCCACGTCATCGAGACAGGTGAAGGCCAGGGTAAGGGCACCAAGGTCATGCGGGGTCACCCTCACCTGACACAAGGTCACTCTGACCAAGGTCAATGTCACTCCAACCAAGGTCAAGGTCACACTGACCGAGGTCAAGGTCACTCTGACCAAGGTCAAGGTCACTGACCAAGGTCACATTGGTCAAGGTCACACTGGCCAAGGTCAAAGTCACTCTAGACAAGGTCACACTGGCCAAGGTCAAGGTCACTCTGGCACAAGTCACATTGACCACTGCCAAATAAATTGTGTTGATTGGCGACCTCAAAATGCAAAGAATAGCAACTGTATGTATTTGCAAGTGACCAGGAAAGTTTGGTAATTTTGGGAACATTTGTAAAACGTACAGAGGAATGTCTAGCCCTAAGAACAATTCTAATGTACAAAACTGCAAAATGAGAAAAAGCGAAACCATACACTGTATGGACTACAGCTCGCAGTCTTCATGATACGTTACCTAACCAAAATTACTATAACAAACGTATGCTTAATCTGAAACTAGCCTCAGCCTGGCCAATGCCCAATGCCCATTGCATAATCCTTCCACTTGCTTCAAAGCGTTTTGACGCCTCTCATAACAGGATTTCGTTATGTTCTGCCACCAATGTTGCAACGACGTTCAAGGTTCAGCTTAAGCTTGTACCAAAAGTATTACAGCACCCCTTGTCATGTAACATATAAGATCACAACAATTAGGGCCACCTACATTTTTTCAATTAGTTTATTCTAAAACTGGGAAATAACTGTTTGAATCTTGCAAACTTACTACGAACATCAACCATAAGCCTTTAATTTCCCTGTTGGTTTTTGACAGTTTTAATTACAACATCATTTCAGTTTGACCTATTATTTGGTTTTGAAATGGTGAAATAACTAATTTCGTTCAGGGTGTTAAATACTCACCCCCTTTATTATCTAAATATAACCAGTTGGTTTGATGTTAATTTTACTTTGGATATGTTGTTCAAATGCTTTGCTTTTGGCCAGACATACCTAATCTCGTTCATTGTTTGCCCTAACATGAACTTTATTTTTAACAATACTTTAATACATATTACTAAATTGCTCATAATTATGCTCAATTGCAGTATTCAATTCAAAAAAATGAATTTTTAATCCTAGGTGAATGTATAAATAAATCAGATCATGGTAACATTATAATAATATAATTTCTATTATTTATTAGCTTTGTTACATATAGATGCTGGTGTTTTCATTTCATAGTGGAGACAAAGTTTCCTTCGGAGCTTTCTGTTACGGCTTCTGGCTAGGTCTGTCACATTCAGTTCTGCATGGGCTGTGCTGAGCTTGCTACCAAATACAAGCCTGATATCACAGCATGACCTGCATCTATGTCTTTTATCCACCGCTTCTTTAAATGTGCCAATATATGTTTTTACTAAATATGCTAATAAGTCACTAATCAGTGTATTATGATTAGTGTTCTGACAGTCAGTTTTGTTTGTCAAAAAAACAATATCTACACCTAAAAATCCCAATTTGAGGGTAATATGGTATCAATATTTTGGAGGACTGACAGAATTACTTGTCACAGAGATCATAATCATGATACACTGATTAGTGACTCATCAGCTTAATTAGTTACGAATCTATAGCCCCTGGTGTGTTGTGGTCAGTGTGAACTGTCTCTATACAAGTCTTGTCTTGTTTTCTTAACTATATTAAAAAGATTTTCTTTGAATACCTTTTTATTACTACATCTTTAATATAGATTCTGCCTCATGTAGCAAGGGACATCTTCACTTAAAATTGAAGTAGTGCACAGTTTATTTTTCTTCAAATTATATTAAAATGGATAGTAAATCAGTTTTCAGGTTTAGACTTTAATTGCGAGATGGTCATCATTACAATTAATTCTCTCATCTATAGTCATACAAAAGAATTCCACATGCTTACTTCATAAATCAAAGATAGTTTCTTAAAATTTACTTTTCAGAATTCTTTGCAAGTGTTGACAATCTCCTTAAATTCATCTCTTTGCAAATTCGCTCTTGCAAGTTAGTTGAAGACATTTATGTTCATTTAGAACATATTTTGAATAAGAGCAAAAGGAAATGTAGTCTCAAAATGTTTAACACTTTTCGAAAAGTCTAGATCAAAATCTTAAGTCATGAAGTGTTTATTTTTAAGAAAGAAAATGCTTGTTAGTGGCTTCATAGATGTAGTTCAGCTGCATGTTCCCAGCTTTCTCATCTATCAATAAATTACTTTTCTATTAACTTACAAATATAGGTAAAATGATTTCAATGCTTTTAAGATTCTACGTATAACATAATCTACATCATAGAATTTTGCTATCTGTGCTATAATTGTCGAAATATTTTTTTCAACCGTGTTACTGTATTTGGCGTCTTGTGACGAAGTCGTTTACAAGCTTGTCTGTGATCCAATTTTACTGTCATATACCTCGATTAGAGTTAAAATCTGTATCATGTGATGGTAGCCCTAAAGCAGAGTCTGATTGTCTTACATTATAACCTCGTTTACCGTAGTTTAACCTTAGCACGCCGTGGGACCTACCTTGCATTGTATCCCCAAAACAGAAAAACTGACATGTCCGACGTTTTCCTTCAATGTCCCACGTTTTCTAATTGAAACGTCGGACATTTAGACCAAAGACATTCAGGTGATGTTTTCATACAAAATTGATTGTTCCCAAAAGACTTTGGCAGGATTCTATAGTTATCATTTTGTCGGATCTGGCATTAAAATATCTGATATATTTGCCTATTGTGCCGGATACTATTCATAATGTTTTTGGGATACATTGAGGTAGTATTCATAAGTTCATCCGAAATGAAAACAAAGAAAAAGTGGAATTAAATGAAAAAAAACACACGTTTATCCGACAGACTAAAACATGATTGTTTTAGGACTTGTTAAGGCAAACCCATTTGGGCCAAACGGCGTGCTTTATAGGAAAGAGTGATGGGGACCTGTGATAATTGAAAACTGAACTAATATTCCCGAGGTCAAAATGTGTATAGTGTTTTTAAACATTTGGAAGTTTGGCATTAAAAACGCTATCAACTAATATATATATATATATATATCACCATGTGTAGTATCTCTCTTTTATTGGTGGATTTTTGTTACAAAGCTTATTGCATACACAGTTTCTAATTTCCATTAAAATGGACCGTGGCATAAAGACTTCAGTTCTTGGGCGCGGTCAATTTTACTCGGAAATCGAGAACACCAAATGAGATTTGGTTGGTTGCAAACAAGTCTATACACAAATTGCTAAATTATATTTTTATCTATGACACATCTTTTTTCAGTTTTCCATTAAATAGCGTCTGTCACCAGAACTTAGCATCTTCTTTGTTCAGAGGTCTGATTCTGAGATTCACTTTCAATTAACAGGATCCCCAGTATCCAAAACGACATTTTTAAACTATGCCTAAAAGTCAACAAATCGTTCAAAAATTGAAAATATAGAAGAATCACATTTTTGCTTCAGGGGCCTTTCGGGGGCCGTCTCTATTCTCACATCTGAAACAAACCACACGTCTAAAAAATCACACATCCACGGGCCCATGCGCCTAGACGGCCACACCGAAATCATCGTGCATGGGCACCAAGTCATCGCCCATGGGCACCAAGTCATCGCCCATGGGCACCAAGTCATCGCCCATGGGCACCAAGTCATCACACATAGTCACACATCCACGGGCCCACGCGTGATGACTTTGAACCCAAGTGCAATGACTTTGAACCCACGCGCGTTTTCTTCACATCCACACATCCACCAGCAACTTTCGTCAGCGTGAATGGGCCGTGGGGTCAGCACGAATGGGCCGTGGAGGTACGACCATAGGTTCCTGGTGGATGTGTGGACGTGAAGAAATCATCGCGCGTGGGCCGCAAATCATCGCGCGAGGCTACCCGTGGATGTGTAGGTAACCCATGCGCAATGATTCCCGTCATTACAGGTTCCCGTGGAAGTGTAGATGTGTGGATGTGTGAATAGACGGTCGCCCTTTTGGGGGCTTTTCATTAAGTAAATGAATCAAGGGCGCGTCAGAAATCCTGGGAAATGTGCATACAACCCTTTATATATCTGATCCATACTTTTGACTGACGGGAGTGGCGGGGGTCTAAAATTCTAGAAAAAAAAACTATGGACGTGCTTACTTAATGGAAGACCTTTTAATTTTTTAACTTTTTTTTTTCTATTAGAAAAAAAGAAAAAGAAAATGACCATCTTAGAACCCGACCCCTCTCTACATCTAACCCTGAGTGCCGGCCGCTTTGCCCTAACCCTCTGACTGCTGTTCTCTTTGCCTCGTCTTGATCACGTGTGACGTGTAGATGTTACCGGACGTGACGTCACCACTCTGCCCTCCCACTTCCGCCCCCACGCAGGTGACGATGAGTACGAGAGTTCGCTCGACAACGATGACGACGTGAGCAGTGACGACGACCATAGTAACAACAAGACGCTCGACTCGGAGGTGAGTGACGTCATTAGTGACGTTATGGGTGGTTTAATGGGTGACGTCATCCAGTGAGTGACGTCATAAGGGATTTTAGGGGTGATTTATATGAGAGATGTCACATTGTGAGTGACGTAATATTTTATGTTAGGGGTGGTTTTTATGGGTAACGTCATCCCATGAGTGACTTCATATATTTTTTTGATAGATGTACCTATAATACTGCGTTTTTTGACTTCTTACTGGAAATTGGAATATAAATATTCACCTTCTCTCCTGCTTTTTAATGTTTGAAGGAGGAGATTTATTAAAATCGGTTTCTGAAAGGACATTCCCATCTCTTAAAACAACTCTTCATGTAATGCATTTCTTTCCTACAAAATTAATAGACATTATATGAATTAGTGTACCAAAAATCAAATAACCAGAGTGTCCCTTGGTTAGGGATGCGGGTCATGAAAAGATTTGTGTTTAGGCAACCCGATCTACCCTATTCTTTTCTTTTTACCCTATCATTACTTTTTCTAAGTGAAAGGTTTACAACAAAATATCAAATTACAATAAGCATTTTATAGGCATTTGGCGTGACATTTCTTTGATCAGAAAATGTATTTTAGACACTGGAAATAGTTGTGGCGGGGGTTTCAAGTAAGTTCTTAATTTTCATCACTGCCCGAACATACAAATAGGTTAAAAAAAAGAAGATAAATCCACCCTTAACACTACATTTCTTTGGTCTAAATGTTTTCGTTAACTGTAATGGGTCCAACATGTAGTCTGAGCCTTGAGTGTGGTCTACCACTACTGGGGTTGAGTGGAGGTGACAGCATTTCCATGGTGACTGATTCCTTATCCTCAGGTGAATGGCGGGAACTGCGAGTGTGACCGGGTGAGTTGGCGGGTCTGTCGTCTGCTTGTATACAGTGGTGATTGGTGAACGTATATATAACATTAATAACTATAAAGACAGGTTTCCACATGGGGACTAACCCCAGCACTAGTCAGCTGACAAGTGTTAACCCTTTACTGTGTCATAAGGTGCTTTTCCATATCTACTTCAGTGGTATGTAGCGGCAGCGGCAACCTATATCTCCACATACAGAGATGCCACTTTTCCATCTGAATATAGATTCCTGTATATTTTGCTTTAAAAACAAATGTTAAGAATTTGAGAAGAAATTTCTTTTTTTTGCATTTGATTTCAGTTAACACAAAGCATTGACATACAATGCTATATGTACATATGATTTGTTTCAATATCAGAGCTTTAATACTGAAGAAGGGACTACCTTATAATTAGTTGGTTCCTTCCTAAAATATGGAAATGTGTTTCCGTAAATTTTTGCTTGAAGAGTGGCAAAATGACCTATTTCTAAATGAATAAGTAGGTTGCTACTGCCACACGCTGCTGCTGCAGATATGGATAATTACCTTTATCTCATTGTACACAACTGGCAGGTATAACAATTGTCAACAGCTGGCAAACACTAGTCATTTGGGTTTAGTCGCCAAGTGGAAATCCTATTTAACCTGTGTGCTGGTGTCTACCCTTAGAGCCCTAGATATAACATGTTATTAACCTAGTATTATGCATTTATAAATATGTCTGTCAAATCTTAACTCTTGAATCAGGCATAAGCAGTGTAAAGAGATGCCTTTCTTGATTAATTACTCAAATTTACAGTTAAAAACGAAGATAAAATACAGTTATCAAGTGCTTAATGTTTGGTCAATTCAGGTTAGAAAAGAATTATTTTCAAGTTTGGTTAAATAAAATGCAGGTTAAAAACAACAGCATGCATGTATTTACGTATTCCAAATTATTCCTTTTGGTAATTCAATGGTTATTGAAATAATACCCTCCAATAAAATTGTTTCCTGTACAAAAATAATTTTGGCACTGTGAGAACTTCTATGATACTAAAAAAAATAATAGCAGAAGGGCATCTCTGAAAGCTGATTCCAATTTTCTGTATTTTGTCCTTAATAACTCTTATAGATCCCTCTCTTTAAGTGGTATGGTCTTCTTTGCTTGTGAAATTAAGAAGTGTGTGTACGATAACGTAAAGTCTAGTATAATTTCTAACCATTGCACGTGTAATCATGTCTTGTCTTTTTTTTTTTTTAGAGGTAAATAGATTTTAGAATTATTCATGCATTGAGATTTCCCTAACGCATTTCCCAAATCCTCCAACCCGAACTGTTTCATACGGTATTATTCTTCGCGTTGTATTAAGTTTCACCAATGGTATAAAGTTTGATAGGCGAAGTATAGGATGGCTATTTCTTTGAACAAGTGAAAGAGCCAGTTCACCCTATTATCACACATTTAATCTCCTGGTTCCTGTTCTATGCTTGGAGAGTGGATGCATGGGTTTTCTTGTGAGAGGAGATTTTAGTTACATTTAGTTACGTGTAGATGTGTCCTATGGCCATTGACAATTTTTACATTAGAATGGATTTTGTTGTTATAATTCTTTAAAAAAAATACCTTAAATGTATTTTACATAATTCTCTTATAAGTTTATATGTATTTTGCTTGTATTCATGTTATTTGATTAAAATTTACAAGTTTCAGGATAGTTAAAACAATAATAACTTTGAGTTTTGGGCAACTCTAGTGGGAGAGTGGACCCTAGGTGAAAGTCAATTGCCTCTCATGTGCTGTGCGGCAGACCGGAACAGACTGGAACAGAAGTGTCAAATCCCTTACATTCGGTGGTTATGGTGTGCCAAATGAGAAAAAACAAGTTGACAATTTCAAATTTGTATATCATTTTTTCTCAATTCCAACATTTACAGAAGTTCATCAGACATGTTTGTCAGCATGGCGGCCATGTTTTTTTATGATATGCATAGTGCTCAAAAATGACTTCAAAATTTTTAATTTCCAAGAAATTTCTTTTCACTTCTAAGTTTAGACAAGGTCATCAGAAACTTTTTTCAGCATGGCGTCCATGTTTTTATGATACGCCAAATGCACAAAAACAACTTCAAATTTTTTTATTTTCATGAAATTTCTTTTTATTTCCAAGTTAATGACAAGTTTAAGACAAGGTCATCAAACATGTTTTTCAGCATGGCGGCCATGTTTTTATGATGTGCCAAGTGCACAAAAACAACTTCAATTTTTTTTTATTTTCATGAAATTTCTTTTTACTTCCAAGTTAAAGACAAGTTTTAGACAAGGTCATCAGACATGTTTTTCAGCATGGCGGCCATGTTTTTATGATACGCCAAGTGCACAAAAACAACTTCAGATTTTTTTATTTTCATGAAATTTCTTTTTACTTCCAAGTTAAAGACAAGTTTTAGACAAGGTCATCAGATATGTTTTTCAGCATGGCAGCCATGTTTTTATGATGTGCCAAGTGCACAAAAACAACTTCAAAATTTTTAATTTTCATGAAATTTCTTTTTACTTTCAAGTTAAAGACAAGTTTTAGACAAGGTCTTCAGATATGTTTTTCAGCATGGCAGCCATGTTTTTATGATGTGCCAAGTGCACAAAAACAACTTCAAATTTTTTTTATTTTCATGAAATTTCTTTTTACTTCCAAGTTAAAGACAAGGTAATCAGACATGTTTGTCAGCATGGCGGCCATGTTTTTATGATGTGCCAAGTGCGCAAAAACAACATAAACATTTATTCTCAGGACACTTCTTTTCACTTCCAAGTTTTAGACAAGGTTTTTCAGCATTTGGGGGCCATGTTTTTATGATGCGCCAAGTGCAATAAAAGAACTTAAAAATTTTTTATTTTCATGAAATTTCTTTTTACTTCCAAGACAAGTTTTAGACAAGGTCATCAGATATGTTTTTCAGCATGGCAGCCATGTTTTACGATGCGCCAAGTGCACAAAAACAACTTCAAATTTTTTTATTTTCATGAAATTTCTTTTTATTTTCATGAAATTTCTTTTTATTTCCAAGTTAAAGACAAGGTAATCAGACATGTTTGTCAGCATGGCAGCCATATTTTTATGATGCGCAAAGTGTGCAAAAACAACTTCAACATTTATTCTCAGGACTTTTCTTCTCACTTTCAAGTTTTAGAGAAGGTCATCAGACATGTTTTTCTGCATGGCGGCCTTGTTTTTATGATGCGCCAAGTGCACAAATAGAACTTCAAAATTTTTTATTTTCATGAAATTTCTTTTTACTTCCAAGTTTAAGACAAGTTTTAGACAAGGTCATCAGATATGTTTTTCAGCATAGCAGCCATGTTTTTATGATCTGCCAAGTGCACAAAAACAACTTCAAAATTTTTTATTTTCGTGAAATTTCTTTTTACTTCAACGTTACTGTGATTATGATGAATCGTAATAAAATTGCATTTATAAAACTCTGTATTCTCTTACATTTGATATTCTCATGTAATATTAACATCCCATTCCCATTTTTACCAATTCTTCTTTGACGGCCTCGACCTCTTTTATCAGAGAAACATGCATATATTTTATTTACAAATAATCTTTGATATTTTAGTTTCTTTTTCATTAACAAGCGAAGAATCTCGTTATTTTAATAACGATTTCAGTTTTATACGAGATTATACACGTGCACTTGTTTGCATTTTTCTAACTCAGTCTTTAGTCTATAGGATATAGTTTGAGTGGATTTAGATTGGATCTTTCCAAGCATTTATCCGGTAAAAGCCTACTAGAACGGTATTAAAATTTAACTGAGAATAGGCTTCCAGTCCATGTTAGCCTTAAAGCATAGCTTTACACATTTGTAACATATTTAAGGACTCACTTATACTTGGCCTCTAACACTTCTACTAGTGGTATGTAAGTTCACGGTGCCTGAGTTTTAAAATGTGTTTACACTGACGTCGTGAGATGAAAGTGCCCCTGAATTGTGAAAATGGCGTAAAAACATGAAGTTCTGTTAGTGGCATTATCATGCAATTTGCTGGAATTTTAAGGCCATAAATCACTATACGTTGTTTCACTTGTACTTGGTAAATACTTTCTTTTGGAAATTGAGATCAACTCAAGGAATTGTGCTGGAAAATATCAAATGTTGGTATCTGAAACACAAACATGCTTTGGCAACTGAAAATAATGCAAGTGCAATCAAGCGCAAAGTGGAATATGGCCTTTAATCCTAGATTTATATCTTGAATAAGTTGTAATAAAAAAAGTCGTGTAGTACCAGGTGCACAACATTGTGTGTGAGAATGCACATCAATCCTCATGAGTATATGTAACATTTATTGTGAAAATAACATATTATTAACCTATAATAAAATGCTTACTCCAGGTGTGTTTCAGGGGGAGAGGGCGTGTTCTGATGTTAATATGTACTGTGTTTTAGATTGGGTCGCATCGCCATGTCTATTTCATCAACTAATAAGTTCCTGACTTCTTCATACATGGCATAGATCCTCATCCAGGATTTCACCCCCTTTGTGAAAAAAACAAAATCTTGAATGAATCAGAAAGTTGGTTATTGAGAGGCAATCACTGATAGCTGATCAGTTGCTTTAGGCAAGCTATGGGAATTGGTGGAGGTTTTATGTCATAAAAGTAATTTGAAGGGCTTGCGAGTTGCCGGTGGAGCTAGACTAAACTAGGTATAGGGAATGATTGAAGCTGGAACCCACCTCCAGGAATGTAAATTTTCAGATTTTTGTCTTTTTCAGATTTTTCCCCCCACATCATCCCCACTAATGATAATTCACAAAATTAATTACATTTTATAGAACCTTATGATCATTCCATATTTTTTCATTAATCCTGATTTACATCCCTGCTCCTGGGGTGGGTATTTGTTTTAATGAGTTATACTTGTCACTGATGAACAATTATCATTTACTTGTCTCTTCAGGATGACACCGACACCGAGCTGCCGGCCGGCTCCCCCTACCAGCGGTCATTGGAGGACCTCCTCATTTACAAATCACTCTTCCCAGAACTCCACGACTTTGACGTATGATTTCATATTAGCTTTTAAACATAACTTAATTTTAGAAATTGTCATAAATATGATATTTCTATCCTTATAAACCTTCCGTTAAAATTAAAGGCAGTGATTGCGTTATCCTTTATGTCTGAAGCGCCTTCATTTAAGCTATTTATACTTTTCCTTTTCATATGAAACATTAAACAGATTGAAAAACAGTATAAACAAATATCCCCAAGGGCTGATGCCGTGCAAATTTTTCTTTTTTTATTGAAACCAACTTATTACAAGTAAGATCATCCAGAAGGTGATGCTAGACAACAATATAATATGCGTTATTAACAATATAAATAATAAATTTGATTCTACAAAAGATATTTATTGCCACCAGCTTGCATTCCAGTGCTCAAATTAGTATCCTTTATGTTCAGGCCATCTTGGAAAGTAACGAGATGCCGATGCCACAGGACAGCCGGACAATCATCATTCCGACAGCTGGGGACTCGGGCCGGCAGAGGCAGACTGGTCTACGTACGAGCCAGTCAGCTTCTACAATCTATGTGGGGTCCAAACGTGGCCAGTTACCACCACGTAATAGTGTTCCCAACCTGACCACTGGAGTCGGTCCCTCCTCCTCGGGCTCCGGCCAGTCGCTTCGAGACGCCATGGACAGTCTGAATCTGGGCGAGTCCTCTGACCCGCTCGCGGGTGTGCTGACCGCGCGCTCGGCCACACGAGCGCGGTTAAAAGGACTGCTCAGTGGGGACGTTAGCAGTGATAGTTCTATGGACAGTAACCAGGCCCCTCCGTATAACCCCTCATCATCATCATCATCAGCCCCCAATCCCAGTGCCGTCAACCTCAAGACGGGGTCTAGTATCTTCTCCTTAGATATCACCTCTAACAAGTCTTCATCGTCGTCAAATAACTCGCTTCGGCCGGGGAAACCGCGAACATCCCGGTTGTCATCCGGTGGATCCGGGGGCCCGAGCACATCCAGCTTGTCGTCCCCGGGTGCCTTACCGGCCTCACAACCTGGCCGAGCTGCTCGCCCGTCAACGACTCGAACGAGCAGTACCAGTAGTAGTAGCAAAGCCGAGGAGTGGTTCCGGTCCGATTTACTCGGGCCGAGCAGTAGTATTGAGGAACAGGAGCCAGTGGAAGAGAACGAAGAAGAGGACGAGCGGGGTTACGTAAGTCCGGAGGTGTACCTCGAGATCGCTTCACAAACCCGGAGCGCTGGCCGCTACAACAAAGTGGCGTACCCAGACATGTACGGCCACGTACCACCGCCCTACCGAGAACCGCTACACGACAAGAAGTTCGGGGTCCAGAGGTGAGTTTTGAACAATTTGAAAGTAAAATAACAAAATATCTATGTGTTCTCCAGTTTATTAATGAAAGTGAATTCAATGTCATTCTTGATATTACTTTACTACATGGTGCCCACAGGTTTAATTCTTCAGGTTTGAAGACATTTTGCGAAACCCTAGCTATTGCATTTCTTTACAGCATTATAATGACCATTGTCATAGGTTCCCAACTCTAATAGATATGTGTTTTCAGAAAGTAACAAGTAAAGTTTTCATTATCAAGATATTCGATATCAATATTTATTTATATTTTTTAAGTTCTTGAAATAACTTAAAAATCCCTGAACTTTAAAATCAAGTGAAATGAGGAATAAACAAGCCATTTCAGGAAAAGTATACACACGTATCAAAGTGAGAAAGAAATTGTCATAAAAAGCTGTTTCGAGGAATCAAAATATAGAGCACAGTCTTAAAAAGAAAGAACCTCAAAGGATGTTATGTATGGAGTATATAAAAAAAAGAATACAAAAAAACTGTGGACACTACGTATTAAAGCCCGTTCAGACCTGTTATTAACCTCGTTCCCTTTCCCTTACGCGCCTGTTAAGCGTCCGGTGAGTTTACGTCTTTGCTGGGCAAAGGTTGGGCTTTCGTGGTGACGTTGCCCTTTTTGCATTTGCATTTGATTGATGCTTTGATAATTCAAAATAAAAAAGTATGCCATCTTGAATGTAAGTGTCATCCCGGTGCAATTTAGATTAAAATTTAACCTTCAAGTCCAAGTCCGATATACTAAAAAAAATTCAAAAAAAAGGGATAAAAAACTGAAAAACTAAAATTGTATATTATGGATATCCAAACTTCAAATCCGGGTTATTCTCAATTTATTTCAGTTTTTTTTTTATTTATTGCAAGGAAAATTATTAACAAATAATTAAGATATAATCAATTTTCTTTTCTAACGGAAAAATCTATTGAAAAAGTGGCACCCGAATGACACTAGCTGTAAAAAAGCAAAATCCTTTCTCACTGATGCTGCACGAACGAAGCTTCTTTAGGAGGCATGTCCAAAAGGCTCCGTTGAACTTGAACTTCTCACCATTTCTCTCACTCAAATCATTCAAGGTTTGCCTTAGATCAGCCGATCTCCTGAGAAATTTACGGCAACTAGATTTGCCGAAATTTTCCAGAGTTCCTGATTATTTAACAAGGGCTCGAACATGACCAAATCTTACACAAGCCTAACTTCTCTTTATTCAAAAAAGACGCAGAAAAAGGTATAATTTGTTGTTACTTACCCATTTCTCAGTGTGAGTGCATGCAGTATGAGAATTAGTATTTTTATTAATTGCTTACTGCTGTAGAATAACCTTAAATATCAAAGAAATCCCCATAAATGTAAGTTGTATATGATTTCATATTAATTATTACAAATACAAGGCATGTCTAAGGAACAAAACCATTATAATCTTATATTGGTTTTGTCAAAGGAAAGATAAAGATTACCTACCAATTTGTTTGAATTTTAGATCAAATTAAAGTAGACATTTTTTAAATTTTTGAATAAATTGCATGGCAATTTTATTCAGTAATGCATGTATGGTAGAAGTAAATTTTTCTTAGTTGACGAAATTTTACATGTATTTGATCAGCCTTCACCGGTACTTTTTAATAAGTTTTTGATCTGTGGTTATAAATGATTATGTGCATTCTTTGGTTCAGCAGTTTTAAGAAAAGAAATGTTCGACACCTTCTATCTTGATGATTCTTTATAGTTGAATTTGAAGACATGTTACACGATCACAACTCTTGTGTGACTTTAACAAAACATATTTACAATCATGGTTTTTCTTTTTTTAAAAGATTTGCAAAGATTTGAAGGTTGGCTTGTGGACTTGTTTCACGAGTGCTTTTGCAAGGTGATCATACCTCTGTACATGAATTTCATCGTGTTGGTTACAGTGAGATCACAGATAATGTATCATACATTGGTTTGAAAATTGAATGAAACCCTTTAGTTAAAGTGACCTTACTGCATTTAAATAAGTTCAAGCGTCGGATTTACTGGAAAAAAAAAATATTTAGATCCTGGTCCTACATAGTAAACATTTTATTATCACCCCAGTATCAGCTCGATTAGATAAATAATTTCGAATAATAAGGGAAAAAATAGAGCAAGAGTTTTGAATTAAACAGAGCAAGAGTTTTCAATTTCATTTGGTTCATATAGATAGATAATATATTGAAATAATTTAGAAAGACTTTGATGTATTACCTTTTCCTTGAATCTTTACTGAATATTTCGAAAAAAAAAAGATTTCTTAGAAATATACATATCTTACTTTTCATTGAGACTGTATGGTTGGTTTTAGGGCGAAAGTGTTCGAGGACATCGATCGGTTTATTAACCCCGATCAGATCATCGACCGGGTGGTCTACGACCTGGATCTTATTGTCGCTAGTGCGGGTGCCACGTATACAACCGAATACTCCAACCTTAGCAACCATGATGAAATGAGGTAGGAAGCAGTTACTTTTGAGGATGTAAAAATACTTTTTAGTTTACTTTTTAAAAGGAAAGGGTTTGGTTAATACTGTAAGGATTTAAGGGTAGCAGACCCACGCCCCCCATGAAATTTTGATTTGTATACAGTTATATCTGTATTAATCATACTATAGAAGGTAAAGATAAATGGCAATTGCTTTTTAATGTGCCTTATTTCTGGTAACAATATTTAAATCCTAATGATTTATGATAGCATGAAGTAAATCTCTGTGGCTATACTTGTAACAAAGACATTTGGAAAAGGCATGTTAAAGTATGTGCTTGGTCACAATTTCTCCGACATACTGTGTATTTAAACAAATTTAAATGTAGCATATCCTACTTGTAGAGTTGGAAAGAGAGACGATTCTATTGATCATCTGAAGTTCAACTCCCAGTTTGAATCTGGAAATCTACGAAAAGTTATACAGGTAAGTCGATCCAGATTAAAACTTGAAAGTGTTTTTTTCGACACATCGATTATGACGATTACCGTTTTTCTTAAACGAGATGCCACAGGCAAGTGTTACAGACTTTACCAAACATTAGCTAGGTTTATCAAAGGTAATTGCTACTTTTGATGAGAAGAAACAAATCAGTTGTGAAAAAGGAAACAAAATTTAAGAAATTAAACTTGATTAAACTTAAATTTAAAAAGACGGTAAAGACATAGAATATCTTTAAGGCTTGAAACACTGGAAGGCCGGTTGCAGACTCAAGCCGAAGTGTTTTTGAGGTTTGAATTTTATTTTAAAAACAAATCAAGGGATAAAAATTAATTTCCAGGTCCGGAGGTATGAGTACGACCTGATCCTGTCGCCCGACGTGAACACGAACCACCACCACCAGTGGTTCTACTTCGAGGTGAGCAACATGGAGGCCGGCATGCCCTACCGCTTCAACATCGTCAACTGTGAGAAACTCAACAGCCAGTTCAACTTTGGTAAGTTACCTTAAGGTGCATACCCACTAGACCGACTCAAACCTCGCCGACTGTTGCCTGGACTGTCGACCAACTATTTGCCTGCTGATTTCATCAGAGGCATCAGAGTTTTCAGAGATGAAGTAACAGCATAGAGACACATATGTCCATGGTTAATATCAAGAGAAAGTTTGTTCTATATGTGGGGAAAAAAGTCAAGAATCTTTAAAAATGTCCCAAAGAAAATCACGGGAAGATATCATGGGTAAGGAATGTCCCAAACCTTAAGTGAATCATTGGTGCTTAGAGTTCTAGTTCTTGGGATGTTGGTTTCAATTTCTGATTGGCGCTCTCCCGATTTTACACACTTGACCCTCAAAAAAATCGAAATGTCAGTTGCTAGTCAGATTCGTTCCTCTGGTATGATACAATAGATTTGAAACTTATGAACGCAATAATATGTGTAGTCTTATACCACGAGTAAACAAAATAGTGCCTCTGATTTTGAGATGCACGAGATGCTGAATAAATCTGCTATGTAAACAAAAAGAGACCAATATGTAAATGCAATATATACGAAAACTGACATAACTTTTTTTCCAACCAGGTATGCGGCCGGTTATGTTCTCGGTAGCGGAGGCAATGCGAGGCCGGCCGCACTGGATCCGGGCGGGCACGGAGATCTGTTACTACAAGAACCACTTCATACGGAGTACGCGGACCACAGGCGGGGTACGCGGCAAGTCCTACTATACGGCCACCTTCACGCTCAACTTTAAACACGACCGAGACGTCATCTATCTGGCCTACCACTACCCCTACACCTTCACCATGCTCCAGGTATTTAAAGGAGAAAATAATTGTGTAATAAGTTTGGGGCGAGGGGGATTCTAAAGATGTTATCATGGTCGTTCGGATTTTTAGGTATGGAAATGTATACAAGTAGTATTGAATGGCTTGCTTAGGCGTATGACGATTTTAACACTTACATCTTTCAGTCAGAAGGATAGATAAAGGGGTGTGCTGCTTTGCACTATCTGGGTATCAAGGATTTCAAAATCAAATCCGAAAGTTGTGTGATATATACTACTTATTAGTATACGAAACGTGGCTATTGTGATCAAAGGAATCGTTGCTACTGCTTGTCAAAATAAAAACAAATAAAAAAAGATATACTACTTATTAAAGAATGTACAGTCAGTGGGTTTCACTGCCTCGTTGGAATAACACTTGAACAAAGTTAGATATGAAGGATATGGTGTAGATTCATCAAACAAACGATTTTCAGTGTACCTAAATTTAATTCTTTTTAAAAACAATTTTCTGCTGTGTCAAGCCCAATAACTCTGCAAATGCAGTAGTGACTCGTCATAATATCTATCATTGTTCTCTGGAATAACAATTATAAAAGAAAACAAAATTCTTTCCAGGCCCACCTGTACAGCCTAGAACAGATGTACGACAGTTCCCAGATCTACTTCAAGAACCAGACCATGTGCGCCACGATAGGCGGTAACCGCGTACCGCTACTCACCATCACCAACCACCCGCCCTCCTACGACCGAGAGGGCATCGACCAAATCAGTGAGCGCTACCAAAAATATTATTGCTGCACTAAGATTATAATATCACGAAAATGCCCAAAAAAGATTGCAAGCTCTTATAGAGGGTGCCACCGTCACGACGTTCATAACGTACCTTCACGGATTCTTAGACGCTCGTTGGTTCTATCGCCTATTCTGAAAATTAGGAAGCGAAAATTATACAGAGACCCATCAGTTGGAATTTGTGTAGACCAAAGTATTTTCGCCAAATTGTCTGGCTAGCCAGGTTGGCATTAAGATGGGTCAAAAAAGTATTTCTTTGTTTATTGAGGATTTGAGGGTTACTTTCAAATTTACGTACTTTATGAAAGTGTTTGAGTTGTTATTATAAGGCGGCTTATACTTTTTGACTTTTAATAGTTTAATACATTTTAACTAAGCCGCCTTATTCGAGGCTCTCCTTACTAGGCCGGCGTCACATGCAACTATGTCACAATGGTACAAAGAGAGATCCTTCCTACTTCGTCATGAAAGAGCTTAAATAACCTATATTTGGGCTTATTTTGGCTTATATTACTGAGATTTGGGCGTATAGAATACAAATTAATTGTGAAAATGGGACAAATTGGGACAAATTAGACATACAAGCCCGGAATTCAAACCGTTATATCGATACGGGAACACTGGGCGCCCACCAGCCTCACTTTCGATCCGAGAAGAAGGGATATGGGTCAAAGTCTGAATATTCAACAAATTTGCATGCCTATTTCACCATGAAATCGGTCATTCTTACGGGTCAAATATATATACAGAGGTAGATTTGGATACATAGATGATCATGTCAAAGTCCAGGAGATGATATTTTGCGAAATAACGCGTCTAAACGCGTCAATAGGTCGCGCTATTTTCTTGCAATCCTTCGCCTCCCCCGGTGACAGAGCCCAGACCGTCCCCGCGCTGGCAGCGGGGACGGTTGGTTGTTGCAGGGGGCTGCGCCTTCTCCGCCTGTTTACCCGGATTACGGCGGTATCTGATGTTTTCAATATATATATTTTGGAGTCTGGACCCCCTTAAACGCATACAACGCATTGAAAACTCATGCGGGAACCATGCGTTCGTATCGAAGGGAAAACATTGGATCGATCGGACACGAGGAGGCACTGTCACTGTCAGACCGAAGATGGTGGTTCTCTCCCCGCACGCCTGCACCGATACAACTCAGGAAAACATGATCAATTGTGGAGGATATACACATTCAAATGCATTGAGGACTCCAGCAGGCGTTAAAGGTGGGTTCATATCTTTTTTCCAGCATTTGAAATTATACCGTTGAAAAATAGGCCTAAACTCGGCTAGAGGCCTAACGTGCATTGGTTGGACACTGACAATCTGAAAAATAATTATTTTAGGCCTTATTACCCCTACCAAAATGAAATCCATGTATATATCTATGTTCCCCTATATCTCAGGGTCCTATATATCATAATATAGATTGATATTTTAGGCATAGAAATGCTTGCAAGAATATTTTACAGATGGTCTGGACTCAGGCTCAGATAGGCTAGGCCTAAGCCCCCACCAACACTGTCAATGTATTATGGAGGCTCCGAAAGCAATTATTTATGATCCAAACTTTAAAAGATTTGAGAAATTGTCACTATAGTGTCATTTTTTCAGACCTACCATCAAAATATTAAATCTGAGTTCTAATATGTCTAGGCTTAAGTCAGTGTCAGTGTATGAATCATTCCCATTCAATGTTAAAACATAGGCGTCACACTGTCAATAAGTTCTCCGGTGCTGTCAGTGTCAGTGTCGGACACAGATTTAAGATTTAAATGCTTCAAAGATTAAATTATTTGTGAAATTGTCACTATAGTGTCATTTTTTCAGACCTACCATCAATATATTAAATCTGATTTATATAAGACACAGAGATAAATGCTAGATATATCATATTGTTTGATTATTTTAGGCCTAAAGATTAAAATGGGCCGACCTATCACTATCAAATACTTTTGATAGTAACTTTGGTCATATGTCGTTTGGTCTTGTTTTTTTTTAAATTGTCACTATAGTGCCAGTTCACACCTACCACAATAAATCATTAATATTATTAATACGGCTGCCTTATGTCTATCAAAGCTTGCTTTGATACTGAATTCTTACCATATATTACATATATATATATATATTACATATATATATATATATATATATATATATATATATATATATATATATATATTAAATCAATACCTGCCGCCGAATTGATACAGTATTACTAGACGTTTGGACTTGTATGTAAGTATATTGAGAAAACATTTTTTGAGGAGAAGTATTTTACATAACATGAAATGTTATACCGAGAGTGTCACAAATGTATACCTCTGTTTATCGTAAAATTTTATCTGACTTTTGGGATAGGTCCGTCGCAGCACCATTGCACCCTAGGTCATACAGATAAGTTAAATACTTGTCTTTTTTGTTATTTTCCAGAAAACCGTCAGTATATCTTCCTCTCGTCACGTGTTCATCCCGGGGAGAGCAACGCCAGCTGGGTCATGAAGGGTAGGTGGTCTTTGATCATATTAATTTAAGAAGATTAGATATTATAAGACGACAAAAACCTAAGGAAAACAGGAATAATGTAAAGGCACTTCAAGTATAGGGAATTTAGAAGCTTCTCCAAAACACTGAGAATCTTGTACATTTTGGGTTTAGACTGAGCGTCAACTCACTTCCTGTAATACAGTTTTTCTAATTGGCCTTAGAAACCACATACATCTCTTGAGAATCATAATTTTTGAGTGTGCACAAACTCATAGAATAATGCCCACGGTGATGTACTGGGGGCCGGGAAACTGACAGAAAGCACAGAAAATTAAAAAGCATAATATTCTTGCTTTCCCTGAAAATTAAAGAGTATGTTCACTTTTAGTCTCTGACTCAGCTTTCGAATTTGGTATGTTTGTTTTCAATAGGATTGCTATTTTCCTTAAATCCGTTGCAGGTACCATCCAGTTCCTGCTGAGCAGTGAGCCCCTGGCCCACGCCCTGCGGGACGCCTACATCTTTAAGATCGTCCCCATGCTCAACCCCGACGGAGTCATCAACGGAACGTGAGTCAAAACTGAGAAATATTGATTTTTTTTTCAATTTGAAAAATAATTTGTCAAAATTGTAAAATGATTTTACAAAAATTTTTAGTGTAAATTGTAGCTTATCATATCTTATGTATACAACGTTTTCTGTCTTTCGTACATAAATTTTAAAAAAAGTTTGAGAGATTCATAGATCTATACAAAATATCGTAGCCTAAATCATAACTAAGGGTAAACAATTCTTTGATATCTGGCTTTTGAAGTGATTAAATGAAATATTTAATATTATGATCTGAGTTTTCTTTGAAATTTAAGGAACATTGTAGCTCAGAACGTTTTTCTTTTAAATAAGATTATGATATATTCTTCTCAGACATCGATGTTCGTTGGTGGCAGAGGACCTGAACCGGCGATGGATGCAACCATGTCCGAAGCTCCACCCAACCATCTACCACACCAAGGGCCTGTTACAGTACCTGGTCTACCTCAACAAAACGCCTCTGGTAGGTTTTAACTTAACGTTATGATGTATAGGTCAGGGTTAGTGATGGTGGAGTCTTAGACCACCCGACCATCTACCACACCAAGGGCCTGTTACAGTACCTGGTCTACCTCAACAAAACGCCTCTGGTAGGTTTTAACGTAGCGTTATGACCTATCAGTCAGGGTTAGTGATGGTGGAGTCTTAGTCCACCCGACCATCTACCACACCAAGGGCCTGTTACAGTACCTGGTCTACCTCGACAAAACACCTCTGGTAGGTTTTAACTAACGTGGGTTAGATTTGTTTGGGACTTTAAGTTACACTACTCGACCATCTGCTTCAACAAAACACGTCCTTTAGGTGGATACTCTTTTTTTTTATTTCTTTTTATTTTATTAAATCATATTCGTATACATGTGATTTTCCGTATAGGTGATACTTAATGCAGTGGCGCTTATATAAATTAAAAGGCAGATTTCAGCAAGCTCAGGGGTAACCTGGAATTTAAACTCCAACCCCTCAGCCCGTTAAACATAGAATAACGATTTCATTGAGACAGTGGAATTACTCAAAAGTGGATTTCCCTGTTCTTTGAAATCATGGTACATTCACTCAAACGGCTCTCAAAAATAATTTTGTCCCTGGAATAATGTTTTTTCTTTCTGTTTTCTTTTCAGTTTTTCAGAATATACTTTTAAAAAGTGTAATAGGAAAACAGAAGATTTATAGAATTTCTTTTGGCGTATTTTATTCTGTATTTATTACAGTTTCTTCATGTTTGTATTCCAGGTATTCTGTGATTACCACGGCCACTCCCGCCGTAAGAATGTGTTCCTGTACGGCTGTAGCCCGCACCAGTCGTGGATGACTGAGGACTACGACAACCCAGCCGTCTCAGGCAACAAGGTCGACGACCACGCCTACAAGGTAGCGCTAGTTTAATAGATTATATATGATACGAAGCTGTGGACGTGTCCGATCTTTCTAGATGCTACCGCTTATTTGAGCTGGGATCTGGCGATCCTGTCCAAGTGCCTAGATACCCTCTCCAAGGAAGTGATGTCGCAAAGGGAGGACCCTGGCTATGTTGCTATGGGTCCATCTAGGGGCCCAAACCAACCCCCCCCCCCCCCCCCCCCCCCCCGGGGGGAGACTGGGAGAGCTGAATATGTGGGTTCAGTCAGTTTCGGCAAGTGTCCCATCAGGCATCATGTAGATTTAAAATAAATTAATAATAATAATTTTGATAGATTTAACAGATTTAAATTTAATAAATTAATAATAATTTGTTTTAATAGATTCAAAATAAAATGATAATAATTTAGTTTAATAGAATATGTTTGTTGGTTGGTTATTGGTTGCTTTATGTCCTAATCAACTGCCAGGGTCATATCAGGGTCATATCAGAGGTGGCGATGGTGATAAAATCTATGAGAAGGATAGAGACCATACCCCTGCACTTTTACTGAATAATAGATAATGTGATTGGGTAACTTCCTGAAGGAGATTTGACAAAATTCTTTCTTTTTTAGATTTAAATAAAGGTGGGCAGCTGTGCTTTTGATTTGCCGACCACTCAGTTTTCAGTGATTATTCATGCTTGATATATATTCTTTTTGCTATAAAATATCAATAATCTGGACTTCCTTGGCTCATCAGGATTCTTAAAAACAATTAAAGGAATGATTCTGAAATCTTCCTGTGATAATTCTGAAATCCTTTTGATGAGATGCTTCATGGATTAGCTGCACAGCTAGAAGTACATATCAAATTATTCCAACCATGTGTCATATCATAATTTACAATTTTCTTCTGGTATTCAATTGATCTTTCTCAGACCCTACCGCGGACCCTGCAGACGATAGCACCAGCCTTCTCCCTGACCAACTGCAGCTTTGTCGTGGAGAAGTCGAAGGAGTCAACAGCGCGCGTAGTGGTCTGGCGACAGATTGGCATCATCCGCTCCTACACTATGGAGAGTTCCTACTGTGGCTGTGACCAGGGACCATACAAAGTAAGTGAACATGGCACAGGTTGCTCAAACGGTAGAGAATAAATAAGCTTATTCATACAGGGTGGCCACTGCATAGGGGAAACAGGGAAAATGTCGAAAAGAAATATGCCATCAGGGAAAACACAAGGAGTTTGAAAATTTGGCCAAAACACAGACTATGTTTAAACAAAAAAAAACTCATCCTTGTACCAAGAAGACATTTGAATTTGTGTTATCATTCCATCTCATTACATACCATTTGTATCATTGTATGTACAAACCAGTTGTTAAAAGCTCACATGTATCTAACCTGTCTCTGCCCAAACATTTGTGATATATCATCATTACTTGGTGGGCCAGAAAACCAAATCTGTAATCTGAAACCTATCCAGACTAATAAACTTGTTTTAAAAAAAAGTTGTTTCTGGAATTCCTGACTCTAAAATGCAGCAAGATGAAGGTTAGGGATGTGCAGTCCATTAGATGCGCATAAGAATCACGATTATCGAACAGGATGATTTCGGATACATTCCGTGTGTATGGTAACTGACTTTTGGCAAAGGAATTTCCGATTTTTTCACGCTTGAAAGCTTCGAGATTGGAACAAATACTGGAAAACAACAGGGAAAATTTACCATAGGATCCGTAAATCCAATGGAAACGCTGAAAATTAGAAAAACTTTTATAACTAAAATATTACTAAGTACACGAATGATGTAATTTAATGTATATTTGCAGAACATGCATCTTTCCACTGGAGAACTCGAGGAAATGGGACAAAAGTTCTGCGAAGCTCTCATCAAAGTCAAAAGTCGGCACTACAAAGGAAGCACCACCCAAGCCTCCACCGCACAAGAAAATGCCAATAGCAGACCTCGATCAGCGTAAGTATTTACAATTTATTTACAATTCACAATTAATTGCATATTTTGAAATGTCGTTCTTCTAATAGTCCGTTTGCCAGTTCTCGCGCATGGCCGTAAAATTGTTGATTTCCGCCGTATGCGTTAGCATTGAAGGGTCCAAACAAATTGGATTTTCTTATCTTCCTCCCATATTTATAAGATTCTTTTGAAATATATATTACCTTTTGGTTCTGGATAACTGAAACATGGCATATTTTCGCTGTCACTTCAAAAGATAAAGGAAACGAAAATCTGATGGTTTTGCATTGCACCTACGGGCCAGAAATCAACAATTTGCTGTTTAATCCACGCGATTAATCGGGGTGGTGGCGCGTCTGGCAGGGGGTCTATAGTAAATATTGCATATTGAATAATACTTAACGTTTATGGCTGATGCATATGGTATGATGTTGCAGGATCGAAGCATGTTCAATGCATGTTCACTTTAGAACAAATTTAACATTCTGCATCTTGAACTATGTGAATGCCCTTTCCATTCTGAATAATAACTTAATTTTCCATTTGTGTAAATACTGAATATTCTATTTGATAAGATTGCAAAGTTAAAGGTAATGCGACAGCCTAGAAAAAGAAACAATTTTATGATTGAATCAATAAAAAATCAAATCAGTTAAAAATCATTAAGAAAATTTTATTATGAAAATCTTCCAATAATTCTGCCATCCCCTTTGGTTTAAGGCGTATTCAGTGGTCATCGGAACAATCTTTCCTCTTCATATGATTGTTGTATCACCGAAAGATCAATGTATGAATGCATCATTTTAGATATATTACGTCTATTTTAATCGATTTTTAAATTAATTTGTATTAGATTGATTAAACTATAATGTCATCCACCCTTCATAAAACGGTGAACACCTATTTATTTTGGCTTTTGCTGTCTCATTATCTTTGCTGTAGAACATATATATCTATTGTACATACAAATTATATATTAAGTAAAATAATTGTATTCATAAATATAAATCGATTCTTGAAATTGTGGGGCTTGAATAAGGGGTATAAAAAGTATGTTTGAAAGGGAAACATGGGCGTAAGGTCCATAGAAACTTATGCAATAACCCATTATTTAATGATAATCTTTATATTCCCCGGTGCAACACAAAGGTTCAGATATAGGTTTGATCCCTGATGCTAAAGAAGTGGCATAGATTAGACAGAAAGAACCAGAGATGATTTTTCACAAGGCGTGTGGTTTTAAAGATACTTCTTTATTATAAAAAAAAAAAGTCACATGCGATGCCACTTAATGGTAAAACACAGCAAGTTCGCATTCACAGTTAAGATTATAAAAATGGGTTCTTGGATTTTTGTTATAAAATACAAACGTATTGGAATCGGAAAAACTTAAGACAGTTATTTCACACAGTGTTGTATTCCTCAGGTTACTATATAGATATAATATGATTTGATGTAGAGAATATTACCGTTATCTAAAAAGCACTATATTTGAGTTCTGTCAAACCACCCAATAAAATTTCATTCATTCTGTGTAAAAAGGATATTTATTTTTACAATATTTGGTGAATGCGAACATGGCTGCTGTAGTTAGCAATAGACAACAGATATTCTTGCGCATACCAAAATCACATAGGACTGCCAGTGATATTAGGAAGGCATGATATTAGTACCACATACCAAAGAAAGTCTCCCAATTACTGGGACGATCGAGGCTGCTAGTAGCTAGGCAACATTAGAAGCTATAGAGTATTTGAAATGCCAACTAAAATCTATATAAGGTTTGAGGTGTATTACCTTTACAACACCTTAACAATACATTTTAGACTCTTAAATGTCACTGAATGTCTTGCAAAGGTCTTGCAAAGGTCACCTAGTCATTACCTTAAATGAACTTTAAGCCCCATTTACAAAACTTAAAGTCATTAATGGTTTTAAGGGCAATGGCGCCATTATAGATCTAAAGTTGAGATTTTGTTGAAACTCATAGAAATACCAGAATAATATGTTTAGAGTATAAAAATGAAAAAAAAATAGGGGGTCACCATGCTAACTTTTTATCTACAGGAGGAACAATATGTGTATAATTCCTTCAAAACTAAGGTTTTGTAGAGCTATATTCAAGGGTACAAATTTCGTGAAAACTTTCATACTAATCCTCAAATAAACAATCTCATTACTCAAATTTAAAGCTAAGACATGTGCTCACAGACTTTATGCATGGCTTGGAAAAACATAAGTTTTTTTCACTGCATTTCAATCTATTTTCCTCAGGAATCAATTTCATAGAAAAATCAAATTTCTGACATGAAATTCCACCCAAAAAAAATCAAAGTTGAAAAATCAATAAAAATGACACATAATGTGCATTGGACTGTAAGCTTTCATTTTCAACAAAAAAAAACATGGGGTCACCGCATGAATTTAGCCAGAAAAATTGATTATCTACCTGCAAGTCTGGAATTAACCAACCAGGTCTATTTGTTTAATTGTCCCTAAACCTATCAAAATACAAAATATCCTGAAGTATTATATTCTAATATTGTTCCCTACAACATAAGGATTATGGTACTGCTTACAGTGTGAAGATTGGATAAATATTAAGAAAGTTACACCCATTATTGCACTGCCCCCTCCCCACCCCCCATAGGACCCCTGCAGAGGCCACTGGTCGTCACGGTCCACTGCACACACATACCTGCAGGCTGCGCGGCGATGATGCGCATGAACAAATAGCGCGATTGTCTTTAAGGCCATATTACACTACGCGTCGGGTCTCATTCGCGTTGGGTTACGTTGCCCAACGCGTCCGACTCACATTATTTTACCAACTTGTTTGTAAAAAATGCGAGCCAACGCTAGCCAACGCAACCCAAAGCAACCCCCAACACGTGCCAAAACGTGTAGTATAATATATTTTGTGTCGGGTCTGAACACGAATCGTTCGCATTGGGCAACACCACCCAATGCGAACATGGACCCAACGTGTAGTATAATTAGGGCTATAGAGGGATAGTGATTATACAATTGTGAAGGGAGTCACATGGGTTAGCACGCCAAACTCTATACGCTGTGTCTGCTACTTGGCGCAGCGATGAAGTGTTCCTGCCAGCTGAGGAACAGGGGCATGGTGAGAATGAGGAACTGGAGGAGGAAGATGAGGAGGAGATGGAGGATGGGGAGGAGGAGGATGACTGTGATGATGAAACCTCCAGAGCCAAACTGTGAGTTCAGTGCTCCCCACACCACCAAGCAGGAATCTCAGGGCTTTACATTTGTTTACTCAGTATGCCAAACTATGGAAGTGCAATCTTAGATAGTAAAAAGGGATGGTTGCTTATAATTTGTAAAAACATTTCTTTTAGATACTTTACTTATCACTTATGTCAAATATATGTCATTGAACAAATTGATGGTTGATGAAACTGAAATGGAAAGCTGAAATGCATTGCAGTCTATGCTGTGCTGCTGTTGAATTAGAATCCAGAGGCTCTACTTGGTAGCTTTTTGCAGTTTAACAGTAAAATATATGCAGACAGAGGGGTTGGTTTGTTCTAGAAAATAAGCCAATTTCTCCTACTGTTTGAGATGAAGTTTTGTTTGAGGAGATAGTTAAATGAAAATTTTAAGACATCATTAACTTATCTGGTATTCATAAAGGTACTTTTCAGTTTCTGGCCATTCAGTTTCAAATATTGTAATTCTAAGTCTCATTCTGCTTTTCAAAGATTCATTTAATCCTTTACAAAAATTACAAATGGGATGGGAATTCCCCTAAAGAAACTGAGTAAACAAATGAAAAGTCAAATACATATATATCTTGATGTTGCAATTATGAATAGAGAACTAACTTGTTTCGGCTTGTCGGTTGATTGTTGACGCGTTATACCCTAGCTAATGGACCACCTGGAGCCTTGTAGGTTAGAGTTCTTACTTTAATCAACCATACCCTAAGCTCATAGATTTCAGTATGTGTGCACTGACACCATGTTTGTGTCCCCTCAAATGCCAAAAAGTTTACTTTACCTACCTTTCATATATAAAAAATGTTGTGAAAATAAAAGAAATCTTGTTATTAAAGTAGCAGAGTAGACTAACCAATACCCTCAAGGTTATATCATAAACACCTAAATCAGGTAGACCTGAGAAAGTTAGAATATTAGCATTATTCCTAGGATTCATATACCTTTTTCCTTTTTGACAGTTTTCTTTTACTGTTTAGAATCTACTTTTATGGCTAAAGTGGAGATTAGCTTTTAAATCTTTTGAACATACAAACATGTCTCTGTCTTGTCAGTCCTGACTCATCCCCCAACGTTCCGCTGGCTGTTGTCGCTTATAACCCTTGGTATGGAGCATATAACTCATGGTATGGAGTATGGTTTTCATAAAACAGTTTCTATAAGCCTGGTGTGATAATGAAAAGCAAATTCTAACATAAGGACTTGATTGTTGCTGTCTAGATTCTCACATTTTCCTGAAAAGAAGTGAGCCTTTTTGCACCATCTATCCTTTCTTTTGCAGCAGTCCCATTGATCTCTTTAAATAGAAACATCATGACTAAAACAAATGCTATTTTGGAAAATAATTAGGAGGAGAATGACTTTTCTGGGCCACTGGGTAGCCATAGGTTATGGGTATACACGCTGGGCGCCAGTGGCCAAGAAAGTTCTCGGCGTGGTACCTGATAACCTGCTGGTACCCAGTGGCCCAGAAAAGTAGTTCTCCTCCTAATTGGAATGAACGATTGAACATGGTCTTGATACAAAAAATACTTAGCACAATTCAGTCAAGCAACTGTACATGTACATATAAACTACAACATGCTGATTATACAAATCTCTCCCAGCCCTCCCAAATGAGAGAACAGGGATGGAAAATAACCATTGTGTATCTTTACAATTTACAGCCAGCTGTTGCACACTTGTTTTCACATTGTCCATTGTTTCTTGCAGCAAGAGTTCATTAATTTACACCAAATGCAGTACCTGTGTGTTGTTTTGTGGACACATATGTTTAATCTGTTATAGTGTTAATGTGTGTCATGGTTAGAAAGTTCAAGAGTTATTAAAGTTTAAAGTATTGATCTGAACTGCTTAAGGTTGAATTACAAATGGTACATGCTTATTCCACAGTTCTAAAGAATCCTTTCAACAGAACTTTCAAACTATAACATGGGCACAATGTATCTTCTGCACACATTCGAATCGTCACCCGTTCAATAATCTCTTTTTTTTCTGCAGGATAATGGTCTAGAACATTGTCATTCTGTCTACATCTTATAAGACATCATTTCATTTGTTTCAATGCCCTATTATGGAAGACCATGATATGAATGACTTTTATATGCTCTACTATCTTGTCTTCAAATTCACAGAACTCATATGATAACTGGCACTCTTGATTTTAGCAATCATTTATTTGAGAATTATGCACTATAGAAATAAGAACTATAAAGGTAAAGGAAATTCCTGCATAAACCTATGCTCTCTGGACAGTGAAACAATAATAGAACTACAACATCATTTCTAATGTTTTTAGACGTTTTATTAAGACATTCTTTTAATTTGGCAAAATCTAAACATTGTATGGTTAGTATCAGAAAGAAATCTGCAGGAATATTTCAGATGAAAAAACTTTGTAAATAGAATGATCCACAGATTCTCAAAGTACCTCTTTTAGCTTTCTAAAATAAGATGAGATCGAGTTGCCACAAAATTAAAGACTTTCTTTTTAAATCTAAAGAAAAATGTGGTTATGGAAGCCTTATTTATACATTAATCTGTTTTTCAGGGTGGATGGTGGTGCTCACGGTAGACGAACAAATGAAGATCGGCTTATCTTCAACAGTAGCAGCAGTAGCAGTGGCTCTGGTTCGGACCGCTCGGAAGGCGAGGAGGCCGAAGGGGATCACACTTTTGACTGATAGTGTAGTGAAGTGCCATAGTAATTCCAAAAGTCTTCTAGTATGGACTAGTGAGGTTAATTGTTGTCAAAATTGAACATGCTTCCTAGAGCTACATCCCTATTTGTTGTGGTTAATGGTGTTGGGGAGAGTTTCACAATACATCTCAGATGGTACCTTGTCATCAAGTCTAGAATGGTCTTGCTCTTGTATCAAGACCAACTTGGGACTTGCTCATATTTCATATTGCATGTTCACAGAATGCAGTTTTCAGCTGTTTTTATGGTTAGTAAGGCAGTTTTTATCCTGTTTCCAACACTTGAAGTTGAACTTCTGTAACATATGGCAACTTAAATTCTATTTAATTAGTTTAGCTTAACCTCACCTCAGGTATTTCCAGACTGATATTTTTTATGAAATGAAGCAGTAAAACAGTGTAGATATTTCTTTTATAAAATAATATAGCTATAAGTACAATTATCTATTAAGATTTTTAGCATTTTTGTTAAAGTTCATTTTAAGATACTATTGAGAATACTTACAATTCAGAAAATGAAGAATGTTCTATATATACTTCAGATGTTTCCAAAGAACAAAACGAAATCTGAATGAAAAGTGAAAAAGTACTTCCTTAAACAATGTATAATTTCTGAACACAGCCACTTCAACTTCTTAGATAGCCTTTTCTCTCTATTTTTTGGTGTCATAGTATATATGTGCTGGTAATTAATTCCTTAAAATGCCAAAGTTTGTTGCAATTGGCGGTCTTTGTGACAGAGCCATTTTTTCTACCACAGATCTTTAAGAAAAAGAAACTGGTTTGGTTAAGAGTCTATTCATAAGTTTACTTTCTAGTCACAGAATGATATGCAGGTGTTCTCATGTTCCTATATTTTCTGGTGCAGCAGAAAGTTTTTAACATTTCACTTTCTTTTTAATCGATCTTGCTTTTCATATTGTTGAGCAATTCTTGTAGCCAATACTTGGTCTCAACTTATCTGTAAAGTCTTCACAAATTCAGATAACCGTCCTAAATATAAAGAAGGTCCTTTCAATGCTCTTGTCACTTTTCAGTCTTGAGTCTTGAATAATCAGAGTTAAGATATAAAAAAAAGCCTGTATCTGACTACCTTTACAAAGTGATATTGATATATTCAAGACTCAATATGATAAATTCATACAAAGTATGTTAAAAGATTGATTTATGTTCAGGAACGCGTTAATGTTTAGCTTGATCCTGTTGTTTCAGTATAAGCAAGTGACACAGATATTTAAAACATGTTAACAGATATTAAGCTTTTAAGCTTTTTGTTATCAGCTGTGTTAAAAGCTTTTAAGCATGGTTAGAATGCCCATATTGTCGATATTTACTATTGTGATAAACAAGCTACCCATAAACTCAAGTCATGTATGAGGAACTGTACAATTTTTGTGGGACCTTACGAAGCTTCTCAAAGGGGCGCTAAAATGCTTGTCGCTTTAACGTCATTGGTTTTTAAAAGGCACCCATAATTTAGTCTTAAATGACAGTGATATTTTGCCTATTTTTTTCTCTTTTTAAGGTAGGAGTATGGTGTAACAATGTGGCCAACTGGTGGTTATGCTCTGCCTTGCCATGTTTTATCTTACGTACGTTGTTGTTCACAGGACGTCTTCGTCCATTATTTTCTGGACTCTGTTGTTGTTGTGCCTTTGGGGGTGTGATTCCACTATATCATTAAAACAATTGCCAGTTCAAGTTTTTACTTAAGCCCCATACCCACTAAGTGATTTTACCATCGCCCGGCAATGACACAGGCGTCCCATTTTCTAAAAATAACCAGCACAAGCGCCGGGCAATTACAAGCACCGGGCAATTCCCCACGGGTATGGTGTGCATTCTAAGCAATGGACAATGGATGACGGAATCGTTGGCAAAATCGCTGGTAAATTATCAAACTTGCTTGATATTACTGTTGCCTGGCGACAATGATGGCCATCCTCCCAGTCGCCCATCGGCCGTCAATGGTGAAATTGCCTAGTGGGTATGGGGCTTTAGAATCAGCAAGGGGTCTATGCAAAGGAAATGGGTATTTAGCACTTTGAGAGTAGCAGCGATGTAACACAACATTTACAACTTGCAGTTAAACCAGGAAGCATTCACTATTGATAAAATAAACTAACTTTACCATGGTATACATTCTGATATACATTCTGTACAAATATTTGGTATAGATTCAGCCTGACTTCATCCCAATGATATAACTGTTGTCAGTATTGACAATTACCAGCCTGATTATAGTGGAATCACACCTTAGGTGTTTTATGTGTTGTCTATAAGTGTCTTCACAAAGCTGTGAAGGTTTGGGCTAAAGGTGGCAGTTTTCTCAACAGAATGTTGAGTGCAACTTTCAAATGTCTGCAAGGTGTTTTGTGTAAAAAGCTGGATTCATATTGGTGTAAATGGTCTTATTACATTTAAGATAATAAAGTTATATGTAAATGTTCATTGGATTTTGTTAATCATCTTACGTGGGTTTCGGTTTCAAATGATGGATAATCGC
The DNA here is from genome assembly GCA_936440205.1 of Lepidonotus clava. Lineage (NCBI taxonomy): Eukaryota > Metazoa > Annelida > Polychaeta > Phyllodocida > Polynoidae > Lepidonotus > Lepidonotus clava. The sequence continues at coordinate 45,715,258 of OW387139.1, forward strand.
CAGGCATGTTTCATGCAACTTGTTTTCCTTTTGTGGGCCTCCGGATGCATTTGTCTAGATATAAATTATTGGATCGCGTCTTCATAAACATTAAACAATACTTTAAACTCCTTTATTACGTTTCTATTCAACAACAATAATTGCCAGGAAGATCGAAGATTTATCAATGTATTTTACACAATATATTTTATTCCAAATGCAATTTATCTAACGACCATTAATATGCCGTCATACAAAACGTCATGTTATATATTCCAAAGTAAATTGCAAACATTAGATACAATCTTGAACTTGAAAAGCATTGAAATAACATTGTTGAATGCTCTATCCACATTGATTGACTCCGTGCAATTCGAGTTAGTCTGTATGGACAATTGATATAGTAATTTAGTAAATCAAGCAACTAATTTTGCTAAAATGCTTATGTTATATTTACAAGGTTCCCAATGAAGTCTTAAATTAAATCAATATGGCAGTGAACTCAAATCTCAAGGCTGATGCCCATCCAATATGAAACATCAATATAATTATTGCTCCTTTCATTCGAAATAATTCAATTGTATTAAAAATTTCCATAATCTCATAAAGTGTTTCGGCCTAAGGTATATTCTGTTAGTTTTTAAAAATAAACAACCTCGGACCCATAATCGAGGCATTCTTCTCTGATTAGTCATGAACAACACTCAATTAAAAAAAGTACTCCACTCAAAGCTATAAGTAATTATGCAAGTGGTCCATCGCACACTGGATTCATAACAAGAGCACTTCAGTTGAAAATAGAATACTCTGTGTAAAAATCAAGCCTACAGTAGAGAAATCTGATATACAAACCGATTGAAGATGTACAAGCTTGAGGATGCTTTTCATTACACTATCGTAACTATGAAAATGTTAGCTCAAATAGATCTATAAACTACACGATTGCTAGTATTTAGAGTATATATATTTATATTTATTTACAGACATATTATATCATATAATTTACGTTAAATTTCATTATTGCTACTATGATTTGTGCGCATATATACTTAGAAAGCATAAGCGAGTCTATCCTAACATTTACACTTTTCATTAAGGTATGCCTTCTTGAATATGATGGAATGTTGTCTGATATTAGCTAGAACTATTAAATGTATTGTTGCTCCTAGCATTAATATGCCATCGGAAATATATATGCAGATATAGATATGGAGATATGCAAAATCGAACCCATTGCACATTCTCGTCATAGTTTTATAGGGTTTAGACGACTTTTTTCCAGTGGTAACTATACACAACAACTTGCATTCTGTGTATGCTTCATACTTTGAACCATTGAGATCTAAATTGCATTATCATAGATACTTGACACATGATTATAGACTGTTCCATGAAACCACATACTACTTAGATTATAGAAATTTTCATTGCGATAATATGAATTCCACTTTCTACTGTTATAATTTTCATTTCAAGTTACACTATCACCATTGTCTATATTGAAAACGTTTTGATTTCAGTACCCACTATACAGCTGCTATACTAAATCCGTCCAAGGCTTAATGTTTTCTCATATATATTTTCTTTAACTTTGTGATTGAAACCAACACTGGAGACGACATAATCTGATCATAAAGGAAATAATTACCCAACATATCCTATTTGCACAATCACTGCAGGCCTGCTCTAATGATTATAATTTTCTTTGCCAGTTAATCAATTCTCGTCCAATAACTTATCTATGTCATTTATGCTTGAACTCAGTATGTCTTGAACACATGTCTATTCTAAATATTCCTCCTGAATCCCTTTCCTTATCAAAAATACACATAACCAGCCTGCCTTTTTAAAAAAAATCAGCAGACAGACTGTACAGTGTCCGACTCCTCCCCAGACTTGGTCCCCACAGGACTAGGCGTCCTCATGGGGTTAGAAATGATATAATTGGCCGGGTCTAAACTAGCCGGGCCTCCTCCAGGGCTCCTCCCGGGGGCGGCTGTTAGCCGGGGCCGGTCCTGGAGGCCGTGCAGGCTCTGGGAGTAACGGAGGGGCCTGGCCGTTTGTCCCTTACAATATCCTCCTAATCTATGTGATTTATGCTTGAACTTAGTATGTCTTGAGCACACATGCATTCTATTACATAATAAATTATGGCCTTTTCATATGCCTCCTGAACGTCTTTCCTTATTAAAAATACCCATAATCAGCCTACCCTTTTAAAAAAAATCAGCAGACAGACTGTACCGTATCTGACTCCTCCCCAGATTTGGTCCCTACAGGACTGGGCGTCCTCATGGGGTTAGATATGATGTAATTAGCCAGGTCTAAACTGGCCGGGCCTCCTCCAGGGCTCCTCCCGGGGGTGGCCGTTAGCCGGGGCCGGTCCTGGAGGCCGTGCAGGCTCTGGGAGTAACGGAGAGGCCGGGCCGTTTGTCCGTTACAATAACCCCCTTAATCTATGTGATTTATGCTTGAACTTAGTATGTCTTGACAATACATGCATTCTATAACATAATAAATTATGGCCTTTTCATATGCCTCCTGAACCCCTTTCCCCATTAAAAGTACACATAACCAGCCTGCCTTTTAATTAAAAAAAAATCAGCAGACAGACTGTACAGTATCCGACTCCTCCCCAGACTTGGTCCCCACAGGACTAGGCGTCCTCATGGGGTTAGATATGATATAATTAGCCGGGTCTAAACTAGCCGGGCCTCCTCCAGGGCTCCTCCCGGGGGCTGCCGTTAGCCGGGGCCGGTCCTGGAGGCCGTGCAGGCTCTGGGAGTAACGGAGGGGCCGGGCTGTTTGTCCGTTACTCCGGCCGGGGATGGAGGTGGTGGTGTTGGAGGAGACACTGTTGGGTCGGGGTAAGGTGAAGGCGTGATGCGAAGAGGCGTACTGGGGCTGGAGCTCCTGGCGTTTGGCAATACGCTGCAAAAGGAATTAAATGGGGAAATTAGAGGGATTTTCCATATTGAAACTATAGCATATCATTTGGAATTTAATTGTTTTTGACGATTCCTTTCCTCTCTTATAGGGGAAGATGGCTCAGGGTGACCTCTAATTATAATTACTAACAATTTTTAACACTTAATAGTTGACAATTTATCTACTTCATGAATTACTTGACCGTGAATCAATGATGAAAAATCTGCCGTACTCTGTGTTGAATCATGAACTTACCAAAACACATTTCAAAATACCTGGTGCATTTTCTTGTTACCTCATATAGCACACGGCATATAGAGAGAAGCGTGGAGAAAAGGTTCTTGGCCAATTGCAATTATCATGATGATCAGCAGCTTCTAATTTCTTTATACTTTTCTGACTACCTTATTTTATCTCTCTTACTTTACAGAGTACCCTGATAAACTTAACTGATGCATGTAAGGACAAGTAAAGGAAAAGGGAACACTAGAAAACATCATCTATATAGGCTACTGGCTGGTTATCCATAATGGCTGCTGCTGAAACATAAATAACTCACCTTTTGCATTTTAAGCTTCCTAATGGTAGTGAGTTCATTTCTGATGTCCCTGTATCTCCGGGACATGATGACCAAAAACACAACAAACACCACAAAACACAACACCAAGAGGAAAAGTACCACCCCCAGGAGGATGGACGTCCGCCTCTCCAGGGTGTCCAGCCGGTCACTCAGCCCCCCTGTGTCCACTACCACACCCCCAGACTGACCACTCCCTCCTCCAGGGTGGGCTGACCCTCCAGGGCACTCCAGGGTCAGGTTTCCAGAGTTTGAGAGGCGGATCGCCTTGGCCCTGGCAGGGTGGATGAGGTCCTGTTCTCCAGAGAGGGTGAGGTCAATGTAGGCAGTCCTCTGACTGCCATGACTTCCTCCAGGGTCCTCAGAGGTCACTGTGAGATTGGTCACTTCTATATGAGAAGGGCACAGGTCAAGCTGTTGGGCAACTGACCATTTGACACTCCTTTTGTCCAAGATACATGCTTGTGAAGGATCCAATGGTATTTGGAATTGCAATTGTTCTGTTACATAAATAGACTGGAAAGTGTCTGTTAAAACATTCTGTAGGCTAGGTATTGGAGGCTGTGTATTGCCTGTAGTTATCCTTGTGATTTGATATGATGCAGTGAGTAACTTATCCACATAATCCTCCATGGGTAGCTGTGAAGGCATAGCACATCCAAATATAACTAAATCACTCAAATCTAAACTCGCAGCACCTCTCCCCCTATACACAAGTCTTAACCTATCTGTAACAACCTCTGAAGGCTCAGATACATAATAATTATGGTCCACATTATTTGCAGCCTTTAGCACCACCACTCCTGCCCAAATCTGCCCTTTCACATCAAAATATTCAATGTCTATCTGCCTCAGTGGCAGTGAGGGTGGGGCAGATATAGCTGTAACTCTGGCCACCATGGGGAGGAGTAGGAATACAAAGTCTGGAGAGGCGTGCTGTGGTGTGGGGTTGGTGGAGAAGTCCCACTGGAGGCTGGTCCTGGAGGCCTGCCCGGAGGACCCGAAGACGATATTCGCAATGTGGGACAAGGGTGTGGTCACATTAGCACGGGCGGCGAATAGCTCCGCGAAGCAGGCTGGAATGAAAGAATAGAAAAAGGCAAATTGTGATGATGATAATGTGTTGGAGTTTAAGGTCTACTCTGCAATTTTTCAGCTATATCAAGACCAACTCTGGTTTTTGACTGACAGTCTGTACACAGTTGTATGATCAAATCTATTGGGATGGAAACGACGGCAAGGTAAGGTTGTCAAACGGAAAACGCCTGAACTGGGCCGGCCATGTGCAATGCCAGCACACGAACCACTAGACCACCCCACCCCCTATCGTCAAAAGGACATAGAAGACCTTATAATAACCATGTAATTCGCTCAATCTTGTATAGTTAAACTAAAGCATGTTTTCTTGTTCATACTTAATTATTGAAATGGTAATAAAGGCTTTAATTTAGGAGGATTTTCTGGGAAGATTATAAAAGGCATGTAATATTGGCAGTTGTATTTATATATTATGCATACAGACAAGACACTCATCGTCTAAGCCACTCATTCAATCTGAGATTGATCACATTTTCAAAATTGATTAACAACATCACTTAGATATCGGACATTTACACCAATAAACTCTATTGAGGGCCATGGATAGCTGATTTCCAGGACTTTAAGCACCTGCAGGTTAATTTTGGCTAATTTTGTTGACAAAAACAAACGGAAATCTATAGAAAATATACACATTATAGTTCTGTTTCCATCTGCAATGGACATATTCTCAAAATACATGTATCCTGAAAATATGAAGTATTATATAGATGAAAATTAGAAAAATACTCATTGCTTATTTTCCAATATGTTAAACCACTAAATATGCCAAACTTAATGCGAATTCCTACATCTAAGCCTGGTCGAAATAATATGTTTAGAAGGACACATGTGGGAAATATTATTTCCCAGCATGCATCTTGATATAGGATAGTCTGCAGGTAAGATATTGGAAATGTGCTATCCGTGGTAGGGAGAAAATTGGGAATGTCCTTCATTTGCAATTGCAAACATGAGAAAGCGTAGCTGATGCACTCACGTATATTACAGGTGTGCCCCGTCCACACCTGGGGACACTCACAGACGGCCCCCTGACCTTGGGGGACACACTGACCCCCGTTATGACACGGTCTGTCCGCACAATTTAGAGGAGGACCTGAAAAAAATGTGAATCAGAATTGATATAAAATAATTATAACACGAGGCACTCTTTAGAAGTGAATGCCATCCTCATTGTATAGAGCGTAATGCTGTAAATTGTTAAAGCCAGAAAGGTGTTATGCATGTCTGTACTATATCTTGTGGTCTGACTCGATATCATAGACATACAGTTGTACGTGTATATATATATATATATATATATATATATATATATATATATATATATATTTGTATATAAATATATGAGGGCAAATAGCATCCTGATAAAAATCCTGATTTCCTTGTACTACTTACAGCCTAAAAGACCCCTACAAACTGGAATAAGGATATTCCCTGTAGACCATTTATTATTTACACACTGAAATCTAGAGGTAGACCATATTACACTAGTCCATTATGAAATGCATAAAGATGCTAGGAATTTAACATCTCCTCTGATATAGGCCGTTATAGAATTGAAAAAAAATATAATTATGATAATACTATATTAAAAAGACTGCATGAAAAATGTGGGCTTTGGAAGACGTTTGTTGAAACAACTTTGCTATATTTAGAGTGGTACAGTGGTAGGGTGTTGGCTTCGTCATCTGAAGGTTGGCGGTTCAAGTCTCTGTTCTGCTGCTGTGATATCCGGTGTTCTCCCTATGATAATGACAGGCTTATCAAAGGTCCCTAGAGGACCACCAGCTGTTGTGCGTGTGGCCCTGTCTATGGGACCATACACATTAAAGAACACCTGCTTCAGTAAAGGTTTCTACCTCCTCATAGATTCAATCATCCAGGAGCAAGGGTGAAATAACCAAGCACTCCAGAGCAACTGAGTCTGGTGGGTCAAACCAACAAACCAACAAACAAACAAACAAAAATGTTTCCCCCTACCTGCTGGTGTAGTGTTGTAGACGGGTGTGTATCCCTTCAAACTCAGTTGGACGGGAGACGGACTGATCACAGCGCCCTCTGGTGTGCCCGGCGACTGGAAGTAGAACTCCGCGTCCACAGACGCAGTTATGTCCGACGCTGGTAACATGAATTTAAAATTGTTTCAACATTTCTTCGCATCACATAAAGTTCTTACGATGGGCATGACAAACATATATACATACATAATGATCGCAGTATTGTAATGAGTATTTACGAAAATTTACAATACATTGAATATTCCAATTACACACATATTATATTTTTCACTCATACATCCAAATATGCTTTGACACCCTTTTTAAATTTACGACAGTCTGCCGCATTTTGTATGTTCACGTCCAATTTATTCTATAGGTCAACGCCTATATAATAAGGGCTTCTACCCAACCGCTCTTTACTAGAGAATGGTCTTTGCAACTGTATTTTTGCCTTGTTATATGAGGTATCTAACTTGTACAAGAAGACTATCCTGTTTTCTGACGGTAAGACATGAGGGAATCACTATAATATTCAAACAAAGAAGCGCGGGGGAGGCTGAATTTTGATATAGAGATAGGCCCTATGCTCATATTTTTCTACTTCCAGCAAAGGGCTGAGGGAGAGAGCATTAGTAAAAAAAAACCGAACAGGTTCTATGTAATCTGAACTCCCTTCTGTATCTAACCATTGAAGGACTCATTTTGAAACTGCGTTTTCCCAATATGCATCCATGGTATCCAATAAAAAGAGTATGCCCTTACCATTGTGTTTATTGACCCGCAGCCTAGACCTGCCGTACATTGACCACTCTCTACTGGGACACGGACTACAGGGGTAGGAGAGGGTCACACTACCAACGCTGTACTTGGTCAAAGTGACCAGATTGGTCAGTTCCAATGCCTCCATTGACCAGCTACCTGGCCGTGTAGGTATGTCAATCAACGACGGTAGGGCCTGAAAAGGTGGAGCAAAACACAACTTGTTAAGAGAAACAATTTGATGACATAATGCAATATCATAATTATGCAATCTGGATTCATAAATTAGAACAAACATGTAAAGATTGGCCCTATAGGCCTGAATGTACAAAACTGATAATCAAACTTCATTGATAATTCGACATCGTATTTGATCAGAAAAAAACAGCATAGATAGTCTTATTTATTAAAGGCATTTTAGAAGAGTTCCTTAAACCAACCGCCAACCGGGGTTAAATTCATATTATGGAGATATTGTAGTGGTAAATAGAGGAAGTATATAGAAACAATGCATTATTGCTACCAATCAATTAGAAAACTTGCTTATCATCGATCTGATAAGGACTATTTGCCTAGCAACGACCAATAGGGGCTGTCCATTAAAGACGTCATGCTATTTTTGACCATTTTTTACCCCCCCCCCCCCTTGTCATGTTTTGTCATGTGACCCTTGACTCCCCCTCTAAAAATGACATCATATGGAGCCCCCCCCCCCCCCCTCCAATCATTGATGAAGTATAAAGCAGGACCCAAAGACCTTTAAAAGCAAGTCTTCTTGCCTAGGAGGCAGTCTGAAACTTAAAAAAGATATTTCAGCATTGAAAAATCCCAACTTTACCTACAATTTTCCTCGGAAATCTTTGAAATTAGAATTTTTCAAACATGATATCATGCACCACATGACCCCCCCCCCCCCCCCTCCCTCCTTGTCATGTTTCATCATGGAAGCATGACATCATTTATGGACGGCCCCATAGAGGTTATCCTTACCGACAGTTGCACCTTCCTGACGCCCCCCTCTCCGGGCGGTAAGATGACCACCGCCCTGACCACTCCTGCAGGGTAACAGAGGTGGCGACACGGGTCGATGACCACACTGACCAGGGAGTGGTCAGTCTCCACGGTCAGTGACCACGGCCCGGCGTCCGTCAACCCAGCGTTTGTAATGGTCAGCAGGTGAGGCTGACCTGTGGGAGATAGACAGGGTAATATTAATTTTATTGTGATTTTTATACCTTATAGAGCGTCATTTCGAATTAAGAAATAATGATCATAGCATGTTTAAGAACGAATAATAGTGTAAAGGTAAAACATAGGAAAAAGGCTATTCGTGTTTGGGAGAATTGGGATTGTCGCCCTTCATGTCATCATTTTTATCACCATATTTTTCAAACAGGAGGAATAACCATTGTAACACTCAGCACTTTTATCAACTTATCAACTATAACGTGAGTGGAATATGTCCAAGGATTTACCTTTGTTTTCTCTAACAAAAAGCTGTCCTTTTTCCTTGAGTCCAAGACTGAAATATCCAAATTGTCTCAAATAAGTCACGCATCACACAACGAATACATACAGAAACTGAATTGTTACGGCAGAAAAACTGCATATTTAAACCATTTCACTAGACTAGATGCTTTGAGGCATCACTTACATAAAGATGCAAAATACCTTGAGGCATCACAATCATATATACAGACGCCAGATGCAAAATACCTCGAGGCACCTTTTTAATTAATATAGTTACTTTGAAATCACAGTTATTGTTCCATCATACTGAATTCATTAACAATATGATATCAAACAGTGAAAATTTGTTTCGTTTCATGTATGCGTAGTTTTTTTTAATTTCAGGCATTATAGGGGAATGGGGTTATTATGTTGATTCTTTGCTATAGTAGATTTTTTTTAGAATCCTGAAAGTTTTGGTGGTGAAGGGAAAAGACAAAGGCTGGTAGTGAAATGAGTGAGATAACGAGTTTTGAAAAAGACACATACCTGTGCCTGACATCTTGGAAGTAGAGTGGACTTGAAGTTAATGAGTTTTGGCTGAGACCCAAGTTGCTTGTCCAAGCCAACTGAACGCGCGACCTCTCACCCTTACAAAGGCCAAAATAATAAATTATTCAAAGGAGAATGTTGCTTGCTAAACCTATTCCTCGTTATTTCTAGTCAGCAAGAAACAGCTCATTTTGTGTTCCTTTTATTGTGACATATTGATAGTTAAGAGTTCTCGTTACATATTATGAATGTTATCTTATATGAAGTGTTGTGCATTAACAGGGCACATATATTGTCATTATACTTTGAATGTGCCACTAGAGACACATTTTGGTGAATTTAAAAGAACATAGGAAAAGATGAACTAACAGAAGGTGACAGAAAATATTCAGGTTTTTGAGTTGTTTCTTATATCCTAGTACTGGTCTGTTTTTGATGGCATATATAGGCCTATACTACCTTGTAATATTATAAATAATGTATGGTACACTATTGCTATAATCAGCTTATGGTGTTCTGCTTCGTTTAGTAGGAATATGAAATACCTTTTCAGGTGCAAGTGTAAATACATCTCCCGGAAATAGCATCTCTCCTATTCGGTTCTCTTGACCTCTCAATGGCAAAATCTGCATTGTTTTCTTTTGAGATGGCAAACTGGTTTTTCCTATACAGAAAGACAGAAAAGCTTGGAAATGAATACGCCAGGTATGACTCAGAGATTAAATTTACACATGGACTTTGGTCTATGTCACAAAGAAAGAATCACTCTATATAAAAAATGAATCAATGAAAAGGGCAATCGAGGCAATTATTTGAAATGTGTGTATGAAGCGGACGCGATGACGCCGTAGGTTTAGCACTAAAATGGCGCGTCCAATGCGAAATAAGAAAATATGTTGAGAAGATCAGCATGTGTGGGCATATCTAGATAGAAATTATTTCAACAGAAACATTTAGATATGTACTGTCTAGATAGAGTTTCCTTACTTTTTCTTTAAAAAATAATTTCTTTATTCAGACAAAAAATAGGTTTTACATCTTTTTTTCCATTTAGTGCCTGAGTAAAACATTATGCTTAGATTATTGGCAGTTGGTATGGAATGGTACTGTCATAATTATTTCCTATAGTAAAACCTGCAACGCTTTAACCCAGTGTAGCTTATAATATAAGCTATAAGATAGTATCGTAAATACTTACCCTGTTGAAGGAGAAAGCCAGTTCCCGTTCCTATGACACTGATATTTTCATCGATAAATAAAGATCCATCGTTGCCGATGTTTAATGTGATATTGTCTCCATACCTACAATAACAACAACAACAAATAATTTGTAGACTAAACCAAAAAAATTTGCTGTTCCGAGAAAAATCCGAGTTAAGAATATACATCATTAGGGAGGCGATGACCAGTCCTTTCAATAGAAATGACTGTCGAGTATAATATTATTCAATATGTTCCTTTTGAAATGAATGCTCAACTAAACAATTCTGCAAGCGGTAGAAGGATAAATTTCAACTATAGTTATAGGAATTTAAATGAGATTAATATTATCTAAGAACGTGCTACTCAGTTTTCATAATTTGAAAAAGTAAGTAAGGTATGTTAGAACATTCTTTTTAAACCCGTTCTTTTCTGAATTACCTGATAACATTTGACATGTTGCTTTTTGGTTGCAGGTTGCAGGCTGAAGTGGTTAAACTGTGACAGTATACAGAGAGGGCCCTGGGCAGGCACTGCCTCTTAGAGGCCAGACCTGAAACGATGATACACAGACTTGATAACTTGTATATCACTTATGATATGTGATATAGGCCGATGATATGTCTGTATCATATAACAAATTGTCTGTATGATATTATATAAGGGATACCATAATCATATATGATACATGATATATTATAAATGATATGATTTCATATATAAAACTATTTATTATATCATATACCATATCATAACATGGTATGGGAAACAGTTGATGTGTATTTATAGGATTTTTTATATTCTTAATCATAACAACAATAATAGATACTAACAATACTTACGGTACCTCTGACCAATTTTCAAGACATTTATAATAGACATTGATATAATTTACATAAATATAGCTACCTTTCAGGTAGAAAAAAACAGAGCTGGATCTGTCTCTTCAATTATTAATTATCATTATTCTGTAAAGAATAATGTTGACACCTGTCTTTTGAACCCTCAATCTGTCCAAAATTAGCGTCTGATTTACCTGGATTGTCCCGGCCGAGGAATCGTGTAGTAAAGAAATTGTCGATTCGTTCCAAGTGGACCTCGAGAGGTACTATACAGAATGCAAGGTAAAATAGTTCAAAGTGATTCTTCGCGTTATTACATGAAGGTGAGCTTAAAGGCAAAAACCTGTACTGGTGTATGAATTTAGTTGATGATATTATTGATCTCAACCCATGAAATTTACCCTGCGACATAAACCTCTTTTTCTATGCGGTACGCGGCATAGGGCCTAATTTAAAGAGAGCAGTAAACAGTGGTAAAGAGAAATGATAATGACATGCGACATTGGTAGTTAATTGAATCAACAAGTTGAATAAACCCAAATGAATGAACTAAGCGAAAAGACTTGCAACTGATTCATTTCTGAAATTCTGCATTATATATACAACATTGCATTGAATTCCCCCATCTATGTCCCATGCGTGCAATCGTCAATTACCTCTGATAATGGTTATATATATAGTGAAGGTTAATTGATTGCCTTACCCGTTTGACTGTCACCTAGTTGACTGTTTAGAGAAGAAATATTCAGCGCATCTTTGAATATTTTCTGGAAGAAGAAAAAAACATGAGTTACCCTGTTTATTGCACCAATTTAGCTAATATGATAATGTTTAATCAACTAGACAATAGTAATATTTGAAATTATTCAAACGTCTTATCAATTCGGATTTTCAAAATGGAAACCTAGCTACAACTAAACCATATACATCAAAGAAATAATCCAAACCTACCTCTATGGTTTGTTTTTGCAACTTCGCCATGACAATTTGCTTTGAAGCTACAGTCACGTGTCTCACCGCCATCTTGCCAAGCACCACGTGACTGACCACGTGGGTTCCGTACTTCCGGAAGAGGTTGATGTAATGGGAGAGGTCCTCATCTCGACAGGTAGGGGGCAGCAGGTGGACATCGTCTTGGAACGACTGAGAGCAAAAAAGATGTAACAGAATCGTTCTGCAACCATACTGTGGTTATTCAGTTTGTTACTTACTGAGATGGGACATAACAATTACATTATTGAGGGTGAGGTTGAAACCTCACCAAATCAGAATGTTATTATAACATTATTTTTAGGTGAGGTTAGGACAAACCCAAAACAGATCATTATAAGAACATTCTGTTTAGGTTGAAGAACATAACCAGTGTTATAATAATGTCATAGTGCAACATCACAGTAGTACATTGCAGCAACGTTATTGGGAGCCATCAAAATATTGTAACAATAACCAATAAAGAACGTTGCTGCAACGTTGTAATAACGTCACATGTTTTGCTGGGTTAAGAGGGATTCAATGTGGGAAAATTGGCTCACAGAAATGATACACATTACTCCCACTAATTGTCTTGAAATTAGAAGCCAAGAATTCAGGACTGAATTATTCCCTGAATGTCTATCACATAGGCTACTGCATGGCCATGCTGTCTTGGCCATAACATATTGCTTTTTAATCAAAATGATAATTATTGTCTCTTTCCCATTGCAGAAAATAGAAAGAAACAAGAAAAGTATCTTTGCTTTTCGGGTTTCGATACAGATTTGTGTCTGAAGGACTTCCAATTTCAAGGAATGTGCAACTGCAAGTAAGACCATGAACGATCTGTCATCAACCTTAACATCTAGGAACCTTTGCACAAAGACACTTTAAAATAGACCTTTACAACCATGTACCTTTAGGCCTAGAGCCAGAACCATAGTGCAACCGGCCATGGGCACGGTTGAAATAGGTCTAGGTGAACAAAATTGAAATCCTATAGATGCTTAGGCCCCTATCTGGTAAGAAAACCAATAAAATGCTCATGAAAAAGATAACCTACCTTACTGGCAGCTTGTCCTTTGTTGACAAAAGACAGGCTGTAGAGAGGGAGGTCTTCCACCTGGTATAGGGCTGTAGAATCTGCCGACCGGAAGTCCGCATAGTCATGGGACGCCATGTAGCGGCCATCTTGAAGATCGATACTTTGCAGCTATAAGGGGCAGGGACAGGAATAGAGAAGAAATATCATTGGCTTATGCAGTTGCTTTTAATTGCTTTGGGTTATTTAGAAAATCTTAGTAATAGTCAATTGCAATTAAAGGCAATTTTCCACCAATCGATATGACAATTGTGAGAATTGATACTGTTATCACTTTGCTATCCCCACACTCTTGCGACACTTTCGTTGCAATTTCCCCTGTGAATGCCTAATCATTCTGGGTGGTACACCGGCATATATTGTTGTATAATATCCATCGGTGAGAAGTCATTTTTACCGATATAGGGCCTACCCTAACTTGCGATAATAGGCCAAAATCGACAGCCTTTTGTATCGCGCCAGGGAGAATCAGACATGTTTGCAAGGACATTGCTGCATAGGTGAATAGCAACAAATGATTTCGCTTGGTATCATCAATAAAGTTTACAAACATGCTGTAAAAACGTGCTTCGTGGAATAGTATAGGTAGAGCATAGGTAAATAGCATTATAGGAAAATATTATATATGCCTATGTAATAGATAGGATTCCAATAGGAATGTCACAGGAATGCCACTCGTTCTCCTATTGTATGAGAACAGAATACTAACTTTACTGTTAGATAAACCATAGGCATCAAATTAATGACGCTATCATTAACTAATTAATAAGGTTAGGTCTATATCATGACACGTATTTTGCCAATTAAGAACACCGTGACATGTTTTTCCAATAGACCTTTTCCATAAGTGTGCCGCCCTGCTAGCGGGCATGTCCGAACCAATGAATTGGGTAATGGGTTTCAATGGCACCAGACCTAAGGTTTTGGGTACAAGGCGTCTATTGGAGGGTCCATTGCGCATACTCATGTAAAAAGTGTATAACTATAAGATAAATCAATTAATGTATCACAATACATTCATTTTGATATATGCACATCACGCACCTATACAGTAGACCATTACAAAAAAGCAAAGTGGTCCAATATGGGTACTAAAGACTCATTATTCTTGATATACGTTACCTGTATTCTTTCGTTGATCATGCGCAGTAGGTCTGTTCGCGTGCGTACTTCGGTGACGTCATCAGAACGTGCGGTGGTGACGTAGAGGAGGTCCGTGTCGTCAGGGAGGAGGTACCGATGGTCTGACGTCATCGTCCGGAAATGGTAGCTGAGGTGGATGACTGGCATTCTGAAACCTAGTGGGGGCAAGGATGAATATCAAATCAGAATATAACGAGATTATTTTGGTGAGTATTGTACATCAAGAGAAAGAGAATGCAGCATTCATGTAGCACGGCAGGATGGAACCAAAACATCTATTTCTTTGGAAAAAAAGATTGAAGATATTTTCACAGCATTCTGAGTGTGCGTATAAGTCGTCAAGTTGTTATCTATCAGCTCTAGTGATAGAAATGCACTCGTCACCTACGTCAAGAAGAAAGGACAAGAGGAAAATGTCTACGGTCTATAGATTTAATGTTCACGGACAGACGGATCAGGGTGTGCCTGCCCTTCTTAGGGGGCAAATATTAAACTGTTTAATGTAAAATTGGCGCCTTCAAAGGGGTGGCCGGCGCGTTTTTAATACAGGCGTCCCCTTTCTAGAAATCCTCGATCCGCCCCTGAATTTCATTCTGTACATCAAGGAACCTTCCTTGAAACTATGCATTTGGTAGTTCTTATCCACAAAAGGACGTTGCCTGCAGGCATACATGTATGTACATTGACATTATGAACATATGGCAGTGGTTAAATAAAAAACGTTTCGTGATATATGACTGTAAGCTTTTATATGAAGAGCCCTTTTTTCTCATCCACACGTCGCGGTAATGCTAAGACAAATCGGTCTTTGGCATGCGTCATCATTAAATACTGCATAAACAACTGTTATTAACGTGGTAAGAATAGCCTACAATGTATGCGGCCTTATTTGTTTCTATCCGTTGGCGTAAGTGCACGCATGAGATTGATAGTTTTGACCTAATAAAAAGATCGTTACTGTGGATTTGGTTTGCCCCATTATAAAACGTTGGATAGCACAATAGGTATATGCATGTAACAATGGATATTAGACTTTGTGATTATTAGACTTTGTGATTATATTACAATTACAAGTATTGTTTTGTGAATATTCCCGGTGGCAAAATAATGAGGGATACAGATATAAGGCTAAATAAGTCTGCACAGTGCCCCCTCAAATCCCACAGAGACCATCCCAGGCGGGGACGAGTAGTACAGTGAAGGTGTGAATGTACATATTTTGCCCTGCTAAATCTTCGCATATCTAGAGGTAATGCCCAATTTGTCACTTCAACGTTTTTACGATTTTCATGGTATTGTCAATGATTATACTTTATAGGTACAAATATTATTTACCTGCATTATTGGCAATACTAAAAATGCGCAAAAGCATGTACAGTACGAAATTTTACACACTTAGTAATTTACTGATGAGAAGAAGATGTGCTTTGAAGGGTTTTCACACATTGTTGAGGGAGTTACCCCAAGACATAGGCGTCTGCAAACTGAGGCAATAACTATTGCTGACTGCGCCCACGGCCTATATACTTGATTTATTCTAAATCAAGTTCATTATGAATGTCCAGGCCAAGACGGCTCTGATTATTCATATACTTTTGAGATGGCTGGACAATGGTGAAGGTGTACCGATGTGGTGTCCGTCCATAGTTAGCTTAGTCGTTTGCACAGAAGCAATATCAGGGCAAAGAGTGTGACTCTTCATATGCTTAAAGAGTGAAGGTGACGTCAAGGGACCAGTGTAAAGCAAGGTCCACAACAGGCAGTCAGTCAGAGTGCACTTAGCAAGCAATTGAGTAACACCTCAGATAGGCCGCAGAGACTGGGTTTCTATTATGGAGAGTCTGCGGACTGAGAGGCAAGAAGGCTAGGAGCATTGGCTATGGGGGTTGAGCGGACCAAGCCTCTTGGACTGATGATTGTCAATGGGACCTCAGTGATGTATGTATATATTTTGGACTAAATAAACAACATCCTTTCACATGAGTGTTCTGTCACCTCTTGACGGAGAACTATGTTTCGAGATGACCTGCAGTGTCAACGCAGGGAAGACTACGATTGGAACTAGCTAATACTTCAGCATAAGTAATGAAAACATAATGCTTAAATATATCTCGACAAATAACAGTAAAGTAAGACCCACAGTTGAAAGGTATGGGGGTTGGAATCCTGAAATAGAATAAAGGACTGGACATACCTGTGTCGCCGTCAGTAGACAGCAGGTTTCCATGGTAAACGTCGAAGCCCCTGCCCAGGTAACCCACCCCCGGAGGGGGCTGGGGGACGCTGCAGTTGGACAGGTAGAAGGTCCTCCAAGGCATGGCTGCATCTGGTCAAATACAATGTATAGATCTATTTTTACTTTATTGAACACAATTAATATGCTCTTCCGTTTCGAGGTATGCATGCTTAAGTATTTCAAGGGAGATTATGTTTATACCAATTAAAATTGGAAATTGTGTTATAGAAAAACAATGTCATAGTGCATACTTAAACATGATTTATTGTTGCCTTATGAAATCTTGTTATATGTAGAGATATTGTTGCCTTATGAAATCTCCTTAATGGGAAATTAAAGCGCGAATTTGTTAGAAATGGGAAAGAAATAAACATAATCATATTCTGGAAAAACAGCAAAGTAGCCGAACATGAAGTGCCTATAAGAATATATATATAAAGAGAAAAATACCTATGCATCGAATGGGACTTGTATACTAAATCAAGATGCATTCTTGAAGGATTATGTCATCACATTTCATATACCCTTTAAATATATACATACAAATTGTATATAGGCCTACCACATTGCATATTCCCATATTGCATAGACCTACATAACATATAACCTAATTCCATACCTTTTTAAACATATGTATATATACCAACAGGAAATGTATAGCTCTGCTTAAAAAATCAGGTTAAGCACATTTCACATAACCCTACACCATAGAAACGTTTTGTTGCATGTTTCAAAATGTCAAGTAGATTTACAAACCAATTCACATATATGATTGATTGCCTAAATAATGACAAAAACAGCCCCGGGCAGATCTGTTATATGGGTCAGTTGACATCATTCCACAAAATGATGGATTCCAAAACATTCTTGGCACAAAAACATATTAAGATGGACTATGCTTTAACACGAACGTACTACTTGTGGTGAGTCGTTAGACCTACAAGTGTTTACCTACAGTATCATGCATGTTTGTATAACATCAATGTTTCTGTGCGTGAGAGAGGCGAGGCACAATGCTTAGACTCAAAGAAATGCTGACGTAGTGCTCGAAGGTAGTGCTGGAAGGTAGGGGTGCTCTGTTAAAACAAGTGTTTAGAACCTAAACACTTTCCTAAACACTTCGGCGCATCCAGTTTTGGAACACTTCCTTTCCCTAAACATGTTTAAATTATTGGTGTTTAGGGTTAAGTGTTTAGAAATGTGTGATGTTTAGGTGTTTACCTTGAAGTGTTTAGGTCTTCAATGTGTTTGTAGTCTAAATGCTTAGGATTTATTTTGATGTTTAGCAAATAATTTTTAGTCTAAGTATTTAGACTACATGGCATGTAAGTCAATAAAACCAATTTCTTTGGTAATTTTCACTGATTTTATTCTGGAATATTATGTACCTACAATTCAGAGAGGAAAACATGTTTCTTGGTCTCAATTGATCAACAAAAAGGTAAAATTCAAGCCTAGAGTTAAACCTCTTTCAATATTATGCAAGGGAAATGCATAATTGACCTCTGAACTGAGTTAGGGGTTAGCTACCTCTAGTTGATCCCAGAACCTTTAGACCCAGACCCTAGTCCCTATGTAAGTCTGCATATGGAAAAGGTGTCTTAACAAAGTACATCTTCAAAACCTTGAACAAGATAGTTTTCCTTAAACTCAAAATGCTTCTTATGTATTACATTTCATTTCTCAAACATGGGTAGAGTTATCCCAGCCAACTTGCGACATAACAGAAACGTTCTGCAACCATACTTTTTCAGTCAGTTTGTTACTTACTAAGATAGCATGTAACAACTATGTTACTGATAGCATAGTGAGGTTTCAAACTCACCAAATCAGAATGTTATTATAACATTATTTTTCAGTGAGGTTAGGATGAAACCAAAACAGAACCTTATAAGAACATTCCATTTGGGTTGAAGAACATAACCAGAACATTGTAATAACATCACAGTGTAATGTCACGACAGTATGTTGCAGTGAAATAATCATCAAAAGAACATAACAAGAACCAAAGACAGAACCCACCAGAAAGTTGCTGCAACATTATAATAATGTCGCATCCTTGACTGGGATCGGTTTTTTATGTACACACACAGCAGTGGCCATTCTTTTTGCCAGTTTAGGTAATTTTGAGAGTAGACTGTCACCCCCTGGACCCCTCCCCCACCCTCCTTTTGAATCATTCCATGTCTAAATTATACCCTTTTGAACAGTAACAGTCCCTCTTCTGTAACTTATCCATACACTCTAAATGCCATTGCAAATGGAAAGCGACTGCCCTGTAAGATCTATAGAGTGAGGCAAACAAATGTGTTTTTTGATAGAAAGACCGAACCTCCTGCAGTTTAGTCACCTGTCTGGAATGTGTGTTCTGGTTATTTTTCAGATGTTGTCTTACCTGAATGTCAGACACTGATGGATTGTCTATTACACAATCGATCACTTATTTATATAGAAAAATGTGATTACGCTCTAAAAGCTTCTACGGTTCGCCAAGATATATCATACAGTATAAGCGTTAGCTATCTTTGATTTGGCAAGAAGATTATTAAGGTTATATTAAAGATCACCATTAGATATAGGGGTCGGGGTGGCCAGCCTTGTTAAGGGGTTGGTAGCACTCGTTGGCATTGCCACTTCATGGGTTCGAGTCCCATGGGGTGCTGCATGGAAAAAGGACATTTGGATGACCCCTGCACGGAATTGTGCCCAAATGGTCCACAGGACTGCAGTGGAAGAACATTTAATAAAGTGAACTCAGCCTGTATAAAAATCCAATAAATAAATTTAAAAAAAACAAAAAAACATTACTGTTCACACTGAATGACCATAATTGTATATCTAAGCCTTGAAGGCTTTCAGTGGCGGATCCAGGGGGTGGGGGCAAAAGGGGCAATTACCCCCACCTAGACCAAGTGGAACATTTTTCAAATAATCTAAGCTTGTTGATTTGTACAAATCTGACATAATTTTTTCCCACTTTTTCATAGAGGGGTTGGTTTGCTCCCCCTAGATGACTGACTCTGAATCTGCCCTGCCTTTCCAAACCTTAATATCAAATTCAATGTCATGCTGTGTTAAGAAAAATAACATTTTGTTATTTCCATACCTTGAATTATATTTAACTTTCTGCCTTTCCTAACCTTTCCCCCCGGGAAAATGGAATTTGACTCCATAAATGATTATAATACGCCTTTCTAACGAGTCTGCCCTTTAATGAACCATTGAACATTCTCATAGAAGCCTTGAACCCAACATTTGCGGAATGGCCTCTTTTGAAATCCATTATGTAAAGGCTATATTCCACTATATGGTACATGCAAACCTGTTTGCGATAGGGTGCCACAAAGTGGAATATTGGTGCTTGCGGCACCTGCTTGCGGTACTTGCCATTTTAAGGCTATATTCCACTATACAGTATTTGCTTGTGGCCAGATGCAATCCAACAGCTGCAAACTTGTTTGCGCCCGGGTGCCGCAAGATATGGAATATGGTTATTTGCGGCACCTGTTTGTGGCACCTGCTATTTTATATTGATTTTCTATGGTCTGCTTGCGGCACCAGATACCAACATGTTGGTATCAAAACCGCAAATTGTTTGCACTGTGCAGTCCCCGGTTGAAGCTGCCGCAAATGCTAACGACCGCAAAGTGGAATATTATAGCCTTAACCCATTGGTGCAGGCCTTTAGCGCTAGAAGGGTGCTATTGAAAAAGGGCTATAACCGAAAGATTTTACATATTTGAAGTATTTTACCTGTTCCTCCAGCTACTCCCGGTTGGTCTGTCGTCAGTCCGTGGGGACAGGTGGACTGCTCCCGTGTTGATGACGTCATCAACATGACAACAAGAACAAACAGCCAATCAGAGCAAGCCATTTCTTCAATGTCATCCCGTGACGTCACCAGTCACATGATCCAACAAGAGGTAGTCTGCATCTGTTGTCATGTCCTACAAATAATGAAAAAGAAAAAGAATATTTTTTAATCAGCTTTATTATTATAATTATAATTAAACTCTGCTCTACCCAAACATGGTGTTCCATGATGTAATAGTATATCAAGCAACCATAATGTAGTATCATTTATAAACGCATATAATGGTTAAGCCCTTGTGCAATCTATTATCGTTTCATAAAGCTGCTAACTTTTTATAGATTTCATGTGGAAACATGTAAATGTTACACAAACAAATTACGTTGGAAGCAAAAGTTAGTATGGTTGTGGCATAATGTCATATGTATGCACATTGGCTATATAATATTATCGGTATAATATGTTGTGAGAAATATCTTTGGTGTTCAGATAGAAACCATGTAACAATAAATCATATTGCAAGTGTCACAATTACAGCAAGGAAATTGTAATTCCGATCCCCCCCCCCCAATTTTAACCTATTTCAACAATTATATTACGTCTAATTTCTTACATGCAGTGTTGCTGACGAAAGGATTTTCACACGGGACTATCTTTGCCTGATGAGCATAATAAGTGTATGTAATCATTACTGTAAGTAAGATAAGAATATCAATTGAGATACAAACATTTGTTGAACCTTCATGTATGTTTATGTTTCATAGGAGGCACTGAGAAAGGTCGGATCTAGTGACATAGTCCAATTAATCATCAAGGGATGCATGTCATTTTCAATTTAGCAATGTAAGCGCAGGCTATAAGGTTCAGACATGTTTTTAGAGAGTTCTCAGTATTTGGCAAGTTAATTCATGTAAAATTATGCATGGTGGAAACAACTAATCTGCTTTGAGGGTTATTCTATTAAAATAAATTGGGTTATATCCATATATCATTCAGGTAGACATGTTAACTTGTGAAAGGCCTAATTAGATCTAGGAGATTGGCTTGAGGCCTTTGGACGAAGCTTAAGGGGACTATTTCATTCGCCATGTCCGTTCGCATGTCATAAGGCCTATTATTTTAATACCATAACAAAAAAAAAGCATTGATCTCGGGGCCATCATGTTTTATACAAGATGCTCATTTAAAAGATATAATTTTGCACAACAAATATTAGGTTAAACCATTGTTTTCAAAATACGAGGATTTACTTGCACTAAGGAAAAATCGTTTGCAATCTGTACACTATAATATTATCAACTTGTAGAGTAATTTGATGTGTGTTTATAAATTTCTTCCTTTGTTTTTGTGTAGGCCTATGTAATACATCTGAAAACTAAGGGCAACCTTGACGATTATTACTAAATAAAATCCTTTTAAAAAAGGGTCATCGGTCTAGAGCCCCTAAAACTCTGCCCCAATACATGTCATGTGGATGACGTCACTTCAGGTGCAATAGAACATGTCTACCTTGAGGGGTGGAAATAGTCGGTCAGAAAACAATCACCGCATGTGTCTGAACATTTCTGAGCCCTTAATGCCTCGGGATGTATGTTGTGGTTTGGCCTCTGTGGACACCTGTGGTTTCTGAGAAAGGTTGTAAAAAACACACCATCCTACTGTTTCCAACCTCAGGATGATACACTTAAGACAGTATCAATATATGTTTTGAGTTATGATGATTGATAACATACATTGAAACTATAATATAGTTTCAATGTATGTTATCAATCATGATACAATGATACAATTTATACCCAAATAATATTATTATAATATTATTTGGGTATAAATTGTATCATTGTATATTATGGATCATATTGTTATGATATAAAACATACATTTATAATATGATACATAGTTGGGTATATAAAGTATCAGTTAATATTTTGGATTATATCATGTTTGATACATACATTGATGATAAATTATGATACATCAAATATTATCAATGTGTATTTTGGATCATATCATAATGAAGGAAAACACACATTGATACTCTGATGCATTTAGATATATAGTATCAATTGTATATATTTTGGATTTTATAATGATTGAAATGATGCATTCAAACCATGGCTCTACTTCTCCTGAGGACATCCCTAGCTCCAGGCCTGTCTATTATAAGCCTGTACGCCTATTTCTAATGTTACTTGAAAAAAAGATGAATGTATTTTAGGTTTTTCAACCAGGCATAGCTGTGGAGGCGTAAGAAAAAAGTATGAGAAGCACGTACATTATTCACTCGGTTATTTGAATATGTTAAGTAAAGATCACCCGAGGCCCAATCATAGTTTTTGGCCGAATGCCATTGAACCAGCTGCTGTTTACATTAAGGTGAACAAAGAAAGTGTCTATCATAGAGAACAAAGAAGTATTTATTATAAATGCAAAGCAGTAATTTATCAACATAATTGCATATATCTAGGGATTGCATCGGCTGCTTTGTAGTTGTTTTTTGTACAGGGTAATTGGCAAGGGGATTCATGCATAAATGCCCAATGTAGAGTATTCAGTCTTTGAATTGTGTCTATGTATTTACGGGATTTAATTTTGAAATGATATGTAAGGAGAAAACGATCCCCCAAACACTTTTGAATACTCCTATCACATTTTTCTGTTTATCTGAAATGTGAAATCCTAATTAATTTGTAATGCATTATTGACCGATATATCCTTATACACAGAATACTATAGCTTGTTGAGCACGATTTTATTTCCTAAATTCTGGCTCCATCTACATATAATATTATACTTGTGTGATTTATATAAAAAATAAACTAGTGTTTTTGGGCTATTTAATGGCATTGAAGAAGTGCACCATAGCGTAGGAAACTGTTGGAGGCAAACATCGCGCCCAAAGCAAACAGCTTCAGACTGACTATATATATATATGAGACATTGGAATAACGTCTGCAGACTGACAAATAATGTTGTAATTATGTGGTAATACCACTAACTTAGTTCACATATGAATTATCAGAATAACGTCTATAGACTGACAATGCCCTGTATAAAAGCTATCCCTGTAAAGATATTTAATGTTACATGTGAAGTATCATGCCACTGTATAAAGATATCTAATGTTGCACATAAAGTATCATGGCATGTATAAAGATGTCTATTGTTACATGTTAAGAAGTATCAGACTACTGCAAAGATATCTAGCATTACATATGAAGTATCATTTCAGATTATACAGATATCTTTTGATAGATGTGAAGTATCATTCCAGATTATACAGATATCTAATGTTACATGTGAAGCATTATGCCACTGTATAAAGATACCAACATTATAATATTGTTAAGTATCATACCACTATAAAGATATAGATGTTAAACATAAAAGATCAGTGGCGGATTTAGGAGGGAGGCATGGGGGAGGGGCCCAACCTCTTTTGGTCAATTTTAGATTTTTTTAAAAGTAAAATTATGGAAATTATGGGGTGCATCCCCCCTTTTATTTTCATTGGTGCGCCGCCACCTTTTCAAAAAAAACTGGATCTGACAGTGATTATCATGCTTCTATATGAACTATTATGTGGTAAATATTACCACCAACTTTAACGTTAAATGTCAGAATAACATCTACAGACTGACAACTTTCTGTCGACACACATGTCGTGCAACACGCTCGCATCTGTCCTCAAGGACGGTTCACATACAGAGTGAGAACCCGACCGTGGATATAATTCTACACACGGCAGGGGGGGATCAGCAAATAAACTTAGCGGAGCAGAAGGTCACAGCTTTTTGTGTCACAGGTAGACCAGCAGGTTTTACACTTTTACACCAGGACCCTACACACTAGTGTCTTTGTTTTAGGTTAGCTATGATATACATACACTTATGGTTCATATAGAGATGTCTGTGTTTTTAAATGCAGTTTGGTTTTGATTTAGCATACTAAATTATGCCTTCTGTCTCCATGACATAAGTAGGATCTTCCTGTAAAAGTTCAAATACTGTTTATTATTTTTCATTCTATCAATATTACTTTTAATTCAATGCGTTTATTTTGAAGTACTTTAAAGTTTTTGGTGTAGTACTTTCTAATTGTGGTAGTTGTTGAGGGGAGTAATGAAGATGAAGGCAGGAGTAGTTTGTAGATGATGTTGTATTGATTCTTCAGTCACAGGTTAGAGCATGGCCCCAGGCCAAAGCTCATGAAAGGTTACATGTGCATAGCTCTGTGTCTCCAGCCCCACTGCCTAGAGTGGAGCATTCAAAGTTCCCTCTGCAGAGCCTCCAGGGCTCTGATTGGATGAGCCTCCAGGGCTCTGATTGGATGGTCAGGCTCCAGGTGGAAGGAGGCTCCCCCTGGAGCCTGTGAGGGAAGTTAGACACTACTTTAAGGGTATAGTTTTTTTGTACTTATTAATTTTGAATATATTGCGTATATAATTTCATGCTAATTCTCACATAATTATATTTAGAAATAATATGTTTTATAATACTGAAATGTCCTACCGATTTTATGGTATGACAATTTCACTCCACACTTTCAATAACTATCGTGACCACAATTTCTGAAATACCCGAGGTTGTGATTAGAAATCATATCTATTTGGGCCTATATTGTCATAACTGATTGGTTAAATCAGAAAAATTTTGATCAGTGTTTCATCATTAATGATCATTTCTGTCCTAAAAAAATTACCTACCACTAATTAGCCTTCTTTGAATTCAGTTTGCAATAACATTATCCTTTTTGAAATAGATAAAATCATTGATTACCCAAGTGTGACACTAATCAGGATTACTTGTTTAACCAAATGAATTACGAAAATATCACCCTTAGTCTGCAGGTGCATAGCAGAAATGTAATCCTGAGTTGGGAGAAGATCGAAGTAAATTCTCCCTACTATGAATCGCTGATTTGCAGTAATCTAGGAACCTACAGGTTAATTTTAGCTATTTCTATAGAAAATATACAACTTTTTGACATATTTCTATCTGTAATGGATATGTTTTCGAACCCACCTAAGAAAATATGAATTAACTATTGAAATACATTCTATGATCATAACTGAGGCCCATAATAAAATATAGTCTGTGAAAACAGTCTCTAACTTCCTCAAAATACAGTAAAACACGTCCCTGGCCAATTTTGGTGATCCACCAAAATTGGTTTGTTTACAAACATTGCTCTCTATAGACAGGAAAGACAGGAGTTCTATAGAATTCAATTTAAATTCAAGTTAGTTTTCACGGTTTAAACTCTACCACTAGCTATGGTTAGATTCATAGAATGTATTTCTATAGTTATCTAAGTTTGCAAAATTTTGTCACATTCTAGCACAACATTGGTTTTGGCTCCCTTTAAGATATAAATTGAAAACATATTAAGGCCAGTGACCTTTCTACATAGTTCACAGCATGTATCTTGATCTAGGCTAGTCTGCAGGTGCAATGCAGTAGATAAGCTAACCGTGGTGAGGGGAATTCCCTCACTTTATGATCAGTGGCCTACGTTCACATAATTATTGAGGATGGGAAGCACATGTATAAAATAGTTCTATGTGCCCTTAAAGTACAATGCGTGTCCAAGTGCCCAGTAATGTATCCGTGTAGCACTATCTAGATTAATGAGAACCTATATCTCCCAATAGATCTTCTCGTCTCTTCATGTCTTGACCTTCCCTGATCTCACCAAGCTAATGGGCATTGATCAATGTATTATCATGAGAGAGGGGATATTTCACACTTCTCTGATGTAAAAATATTGAGTTTTGTAAATGCCTTACCTATCAAACTGTCATTTTTGAATAACGACATGGGACTTAATTAACCAGTCAATTAAGATCGTTTTTAAACGTTTATTGTTTATGAAAAATAAAAATGTATATCATCCCATTTCTTCTTTTGGTTCACCACTTCCTACTGAATACATACGACAGTGTTTGGATACCCATACTGCGCTAATAGTTTATAAGCAGACTTGATTGATTCTTGCAAAAAAAGGGATGTTTCTAAATTAGAGAGACTACAATACAAGGCTCTGAGGATAATCTATAAAGTAAGATCACCCTTAGATATGCATAGGCAAGATCTGTTGACTAAATCCAAGTTAACAAGCCTAAAGGTAAGGAGAAAATGTCACTTGTTGTGCCTAATGCATCACTACAAAATGAAGGGAATTTGGTTGAAAAGACAATGTAGGGTCACAAGAAATCAGCCATCCAATTGAAATTGTTGAAACCAAGATCTGAATTTGTAAAAAGGTCTCCCTTTTATAGGGATGTCAAATTGTGGCTGTCTATTCCGAGAAACCTGAGGAATATTGAGAGCAAGATCGAATTTAGAATTAAGGTTAAATTACATTACAGTAGAATTTAGATCCAGTCATAGGTTGAGGTTACATCCAGCTATGTGGCATCCAATTGTAGCGCTTCAAAGGAAATCTCGAAATTTTCAAAAATACTTTTACTAGTTGACCACACACACACGCATATAATCTTATGTTGACGACCAGAAAACTTTTTATTCTATAACTTATATAATAGATTTAGTTTGTATCATGTCATCATATTGTCGTATCATCTCATTATTCTATAAAAGATAATATTGTTAACGTTACAAGTTATATCACCATGAAAGCAACATTGATTGTAACGTCTGGAAGAGCAGACAATGTTTGAAGGCGTCAATAAAAACATTATCAAAAAAAGAAAAAGAAAAAAGATCTCACATTGGATTGGCAATTAACCATTATCAAAGGGAACAATAATTTTGAGCAGTCATATGTGAGAAACGCACATAGAATAAATCTATCTTTATTATGTTTTCGACGTTTGGTTTGATTGGTGTGAAACTGAGGCAGATGTCATTTTATACAATATGCCATTTCCAGTGCACAAACATTGTAGCTATTTCGCTTCTCCTTACAATCCATCTTCCTATACAGTATCCACTAACATTCTACATTTCCAAATACAAACCAAGCCAATTTCCAACAAATTGTACCTGTGTGCCTTCCCTTCATCATAATAGGAAATGACAACAACAGCAGGAGATTTGGACACAAACCAACACCTGGGGGGAAACTGTTGCCACCCGGGGTGAGGTTTCAGTTACCTGGGGGAAACTAATGTTAAAGTATCCAACGGGAAGAAAACCAGATCGCTTTGTCTGTATACTGAGCCTGTGGTGAGGCTGAAATCAGAGCCCATCTTTACCTGCCAACTGTTGGTAAGGAAAGTTGGATCTTCCGCCTGACTGGTTCTGATTCCCAATGAATGGAGGTGTTCAAATGTCAGTCAGGGAGGTGCGGGCAACCGTATGGATATAACATATTCAACAATCTGCAACCTGACGGGTATAAACAGCCATATTCATCCAAGATTGAGACAGCAGATTTAATTATTACTCTCTTTCCTCTGAGAGATTTATATTCAGGTCATATTTCTTGCATTAAATATATTTAAAAGTTAACCTTTGAGATGTAAATTTTAGATGTAGGCCTATAGTGTCTTTTTAAGCCAATTACAGACTTTATCAGATTATTTCCAACCATACTTTATTGAAATGATTGAAAGCAGATCAAAGTATTGTGCCTGGTAGTGTAGCAGGACTGACCCTGTTGAAAAACATACCACTCTAGTTGGATATACTTTAGACATTTGACCAGATTCACCTATAACATAATCA